>OY728167.1:682861039-683339939 GCA_963277665.1 Viscum album | reverse complement strand
AAGGGGTTACATGCCTAGATCGTAGCTACTTAAATTGTAAATTCCATAAAATAAATTAAAAATTTATTCCTCCAATTCCTTTTCAGAATTTGTTTCTTAATAAAATAAATGTTTATGTAATTCCCCAACCCCAGTTACCCAGAGTCGGTGTATTATTACATAACTTTGGCATGATAGAAGGAAATCATGTCTTGAAATACCGATCAGATTAGTATCCTTGGAAGTACTAGATACATTCATAAATTTTACATCACATTATAAAATTAAAAACAACAAAAACATTGTCTCCATTAACCACAGTCATATCCCATAGTCTATCCCTACAAGTCAGACAAAATATACCTCTTCATATCCTAGGAAAAATAACACATAGAAAGGGGTGAGCTCATATGCTCAGTAAGGATAAAAATATAGCGAAAACTTTCATAAATAAGAATAAAAAGTTTAAGGAAATGTATAAGACTAAAACATAAGACTTTTAAAAATGAACTTTAGAATAATATGGCAATGATAGATCAAATAATTCCATTTACTTATTCACATGTATATTCTATTAGTCGAATAATCACATGGAATATCAATAGAAAATTTCATAATGATGGAATACATAATGCCAGACTTCATAACCACATAATCAAGGCCTTGTGCCAAGACTACAAATAAGATTTTATCAAGGCCTTGTTCCAAGACACTAGTTTGTCTCAAGAGACCTACCGATTCATCAAAGAGCTATAGCGGGCTCCACCCGTCACATACTAAGTCCAATGCATTCCTCATATGAAAAGGTTTTAACATAACATAAAAATTCGTATTAAACTAGCATAAGAAATGTCAATACTTTATCAATAATCCACGAATGGTATGAAGTAACACATCCGTAGTCAAACTATCACAAAAGATTCAATAAAATATGGAATATTTGTATTATAATAAATCAACTTCAAACAAGTTTAAAATCCATCAAAGGATGTCAACATAGATGAAATGAAAACTATTTGAAAGAAACACCTCGTTCTATTTTGAAACCATTTAAAAGAAAAAATTTATCTTATAAATATTCTTGTAATATTGTAAGGGAAGATTCAATGATGTTATAATGGCAAAAAATATCCCCACCTGCCATATATGTTAAAAAAGATATTCTTACCTTAATTTTTTTGAAAAGGTCATAAAGTACCTTGTCTGGAAAATGACAGAAAGATTCCTTAAAAAATATATACGGTCAAGTAAGGGTATAAATTACATTAACCCACTGTATGGTAAATAGTAAAAATGTTTTGAAATACAATTTTAAGAAACATGGATGTGTATTATAAAGAAGCACTCGTAAATTACTTACATATAAACAAGCTCGAATAAGTAAAGAGATTGTGAAATTAACCCTTACCTTGTAATTTCCCTTAGTTGATGGTATTTTACCCTCCAGTATAATAGCTAAAACATTTTTATTAATTTATAAAATAAATATATACATAAATATGATATCATATATGTTCTTCTAATATTTCTTTGTTAATAATATTTTAGTAGTATCATCGTTTCAGGTTTTAACTGATTCATTTTCATTTATATGATTTGTTATGTAAGTCGTGTTTTTTATGGATAGGATGTATATTATTCATATCTAGAATGATATCAAGTATTTAAAAATTATTTTTAATCATTAAATGAAAATTAGTCTTGAATGGTTATGATGGGGAATGACATCTCATCACATCGTGGAGACGGTAAGCCCTACGTACGCACGTATGGTGACTTTGTCATTTATAGGGTGGATAGAAAAAAGAATATGGTTGTACCATATTTATAATAACATCAAAATATATAGAAGATACTGGAGTTATTATATTATAATGGAAATAACAAATTAATAGGAAGTGGAAGGAGAAAAGAACTTGAAAGAGGGTGGTGAAATTATTACCTCTTCTTCGGGTGTCTCCTTTTGAGTTGATCAAAAGGGATCCTTAAGTTGACTTTCTGACCAAAGTAAGGCCTATATTTTGAATTTAGGGAAGTTGTGAGGATATTTGGCTAGGGTTTTTCCGAACCAAATGGCTTTGGAGGTGTGAAAATAAGAGAAAGGGAAGTGCCCTTTTATAAGAGAGGTGAGGGGTACCTTACGAAAAGATTGAAATATTATTTTCTAATAAAATAATTTTCAATTTATAATGGCTCAAAATTGATTTATTTAGAATATGAGGTAGGGATTGGTCGAACATCCCACAAACAATAGGTTTTAGTGAAGTTTAGGTTACCATTTTAACCTTTTATTTTAGATTTAACTCTTAATTAAATAATTTAACTTTTTCCGTGTCTTCTTGTATTCTTACATTATATGGTTAATAAACATACTCTAAAATTATAAGATAACCAAAAGTGGTTCATTAATGACATATAAAATATTATTTAATCCCTTTGGCCAGACCTTAGATTTTTTGGAATATTATATCTACCAATAATGTAGTATTTGTTTTAAAAACTATTTTATGTCAATTTTGACAGTATTTGGTATTTTTTTTGATAAAATTATAAAAGCATGATTAATTCGAAAATAAATTGATTGAATCCATCCCAACATGTCATATTAACCTATAAAATTAGTGGAATTCATCAAAATTCTCAAATTACATTTATTTGGGTATTTATAATATCAATTATTTTAATATTTTATTAATAAGGTAATTAATGCATCATCATTGTGTCATAAATAAATTTAATTATTTAATGTCTAAAAATTATTTATAAAATAACATTATGTAGGAAATATTTTTATATTTATAGTGAATATTTATAGTCAAATTTACCTTATGTATAACCCTATATTAAAAATGGTTTAGTTATGAAAACATGAATTTAACACTTTTAACTCTTCTTTAAATTAAATAATAATAAATGTACTAATCTAATCCAAGTGAACCTAAAGGATCATATTTTATTTATAAGGTTGTTTTTGGTCTAATTAAATTTATCCAATAGAATTAAGACGTGTGTTAGGGTAATTATAATATCATTTTTACCCTTAATTACCCTATTTACTTTTAACAGCGGTAAATAAAAGTCAAAAGTTACTCTTCATCAAAAATTATTTTCATCTTATTGAACAAAATTTTACTTATTAAGGTTAATTGGGTCTCTTGGATTTTTGAAATTCAACTCACAGAAGCAGTAAAATTATGTTTTATGCAAATTTTCAAATGCTCCTAGAAAGTGGGTAAAAAACGGAAAAACATTCAATAAAATTTTATATATATAACTTATTATAAAATGATTCAAATGAATTAAATTGATAATATATAAGTATTATGTATCTATTTTTACATAAAATAATTCAAAATAAAATAAATAATTACTTAAAAATAAAAATTCAGTTTTTAAACAATTAGGCATTTTTTCACTATTTAACAAAAATTGTAACTTTTTCAGAAATATACAAAAAATTAACCCTAAGATAATTTTGATATTTTGAATTCAAAAATGATGTCTATTTTACCAAATTAAAAACATAGAAGTTTAATTTATTAATTTAAAATTAATTCCTGTTGTCCAAACCCAAAAGCGGGTTTTTAAAAAAGTAAAAACTATCAAAAGATTGACATGTGTTTATGTCAAATTTAAATGTGAAATTACTTATAATTACCATAATTGTATTAAATGATACAAATATAATTAAATTATACTTATAAACCGTTAAAATTTATAATTTAACAATATAAATTATTTTGATTAAAAAAGTTGTTTTCAGTCAAAATTTAGTATTTTTCACTATTCACGCAAATATGAAAGTTATCAGAAAAACACCAAAAAATTATGGAAAATAAATTTTTATGTCCTAATTCTAAAGAAGAATTTTATTTTGTCAAATTGAATATATAAAAGTGTCAAATATTGGATTTAAATAGGGTTCTCCATTAAAAGGTGTTAAAATTGCAAATTTTTTGAAATACTTCTTTTATATGAAAAGATGAATTTGTTCTTATATTATGTATAAGAAACAAAATATATGGATTCTAATATTTTATACAGTATATAGAATTCAAAATTTAGTTAACACTATTTATAACTGCTTTTTGAACAGCTAGTTCGGTATGTTGTGGTGCGTTCAAACTCGGTGTTGCGTGTTGCGCAAGTTATTGAATTACTTTGAAGAGATAACGTACTATGAAATTTTGGGGTGTTACATTCTACACTCCATAAATATATTTCATCCTCTCAATTTGAAATTTTTCTTCAAAAATGAAAGGTTAAAAATAGAAAATACCTTTGTCGAAAACCCACATCGGAAATGGGGTTAATAAAATTTAGTCTTAATAAGAGGGAAAGGGAAATTAAAAGTCACCACCAAATTATAATCTAAATTAGGAGATCATCGGTGGAAATTAGAGACACATAATTAGAGGGAAAACGTAAATATTTATAGGGAGTGATTAAGGTCATCAGTCACAAACATGTGTAAAATTTAGGGCCTCAAAGCCATCAATATATGATGATTTAAAATATCATCTGTTCAACAAAAAATTGTGTATTAGGATAACACATTTTTAGGTTTAATATCCCTTACCTAATGTCTATGAATTAATTTATTCATAGAATAAGAGGAATATATATATATATATCCTTGGCAAGTAGAGTATCATCATTCAACTAATTCCTACCACAAACTCATCTTTCACTCCAAAAGACAATAGAATTCAAAAATATTCTATTTATCGTAATTGTATAGGGTTCCAAAAATAATAAATTTATAATTAATTTTTCAGACTATTTTAAAAAAACTACATTACACAAACCAGGACATCAGGTAGGCCAGTGGAAGGTGATTCACCCTTTCCGCCCTTCGGTTGCGGGTCCAAGTCTCATGGCCTTGCCGGACATGACGGGTTGTCGCCCGACCTCCGAGTTGTCCTTTTTATTACAATCCAAAAATAATATTAATAAATACTTTAACCATAATGATAGTATCCATTTTCAAACTTAATCCATTCCAACCTATAGTCTTATACAAAATACTTCTATCCAAACCCATAGTCCAAAAATTTATAAGGAAGCTAAACACAATGAAGATCTTTTTTTTATGTAATTACATGTGAATAAAATCATCATGTATTCTTTTAAAACATTGTAACACCCTGAATTACCATTAAACATTATTGATTACATTCAAAATCCCTTATTCCTTATATAATACTAGATATATTCCTTATATCCAAAAATTTTTAATACTCCAACAATGATGAAATAAACAAACAATTAATTAGTTCAAAGGTAGTCAAGAATATCCAATATAATTTATCCAAATCAACCATATCTTATTAAAAAATTACTACCTTAGTATAAAGTCCATATTAAGTTATATATTTCCTCCAAACTTGTATTTTCCAAAAAAATTAACTTGTTGGTGAGTCATTTTTCATAGAACCATATAATCTCAAATCCCCAATGAAGTAGTACTGCAGTACAATCCTTATTTATTTACATAATTCATATAACTTGTATATCATTAATATAACACTAAAATGAAATAATAATTTAATAACAACATAATAAGACTATTCACTCCTCTTCATATGTGGTAGTTTCATAACTTGATTATTATCTAATCGCATCATTTGTGGTATACTCTAATGACTGAGACATTGATTCGCGTAGTGTCCCAACTCCTTACAGATGAATCATTTCACATTTGGAACCTTTTTCTTAACCTTGAAATCACATACTAGGTGTCATTTTTCTCCAAACTTATAACAAACTCCCATTACCTTCAAGAATTTACCAAGGTGATTCTTTCCACAGTTATCAAAAATGGGGAAATCCTTCTTTCCCCTCTTACCTTTATCCATCTTTCTCTCAACCATCCTTTTCTTCTCTTGCTTCCCTTAAAATCCATAGGACTCAGAGAATTGTTTACTTATCTTATTAATACATGATACTATTTCTTCATATGTTGAGAATACACAGGAGACTATTTCCCTTCAAAATGTTGGATTAATACTGATAAAGTTATGATCCTTCTTACTCTTTGTATCATTCGTATTGTTGGAGTTCTCATTACTTCTATTGGGCACCATTTCTAAACAATGGCATGCACTAGATTAGTTTATGAATCATAATACATAATTACAAACTTGTAAAACACTTAACATAAATTTAACAGTTTATGGATATAATCCATAATCATAATAATGTTTTCATTGAGGAGGTATATACACATAAATCCTTCATAATGGTTTATAGATAAAATGTAAATTACCCTAAGCATATCCCTACGGAGTGTTGTAACCAAGAGTGCAGCAAGGCTTGTTTTCGTGCACCCGTTCCCGTTTGAGTCTAGCTCAAAGTGGTGTTTTTGGGTTTTACCCCTAGGTACATCTATGCCAGAGACTCCTCTACCTGCTCATACCCAGATAGGGAAGTATTTCTTAGAAAATAAATAAAATCTCTAAATTACCAAAATTCTAGGATGTTCTTCTATACTAATACTCAAAGTCTATCTTAGGGTAACATTATCTAATCATAGTTTTTCTAAATCTAGTTTCCAAGGTTTTTACAAAACTTTCTCTGATACCAACTGTAATTTCCCGACTATAGTTACCCGGAGTTGGTGCATTATTACATAAATTTGGCATGATACAAGGAAATAATGTCCCGAAAGACTGATCAGGTTAGTATCCTTAGAAGTACTAGATATATTCATAAATTTTACATTACATTTTAAAATGGAAAACAAAAACAAAATTGTATTGAATAACCACAATCATATCCCATAGAATATCCCTACAAGTCAGTCATGATGTGCCTCTTTTCATCCTAGAAAAAATAAAACATAGAAAGGGGTGAGCTCAGATGTTTAGTAAGGATAACAATATAGCAGAAACTTTCAGAAATAAGCATTAACATATTAATGAAATTCATAAGACTAAAACATAAGACTTCTAAACATAAACTTCAGCATAATATGGCAATTATAGATCAAATAATTTCATTTACGTATTCACATGGATATTCTACTTGTCAAGTAATCCCATGCAGTAACAATAGCCAATTTCATAATGATGGAATGCATAATGCCAGACTTCATAACCACAAAGTCAAGGCCTTGTTCCAAGACTAAAAATAAGATTTTTTCAAGACCTTGTGACAAGACACTAGTTTTTCTCATGAGACCTACCGATGCATCAAGGAACTACAGCAAGCTCCACCCTTCACTTACTAAGTCCAATGCATTCCTCATATGAAAAGGTTTAAACATAACATACAAATTCATATTAAACTACCATACGAAATGTCAATACTTTATCCATAAACCACGATTGGTATGAAATAACACATCCATAGTCAAACATATCACAAAACCTCCAATAGAATATGAAATATTTGTATTATAATAAATCAACTTCAATCATGTTTAAAATCCATAAAAGGATGTTGACACAGATGAAATGTAACATATTTGAATGAAATACCTCTTTCTATTTTGAAACAATTTAAAAGAAAACATTTAACTTATAAATTTTCTTATAATCTTGTAAGGGAACATTCGACGATGTTATAATGGTGGAAAATAGCTGCACCCGCCGTATAAGTTAAAAAAGACATTTTTACCTTAATTTTGTTGAAAAGGTCATAAAGTAACTTGTTTGGAAAATGAAAGAAAGATTCCTTTCAAAACATATGAGGTCAAGTAATGGTATAAATGACTTTAACCCATTTTCTGGTAAATAGTAAAAATGTTTTGAAATATATTTTTAAGAAACATGGATGTGGATGATAAAGAAGTCCCAGCAGATTACCAACATATAAACAACCTCGAATAAATAAAGAGATTGTGAAATTAACCCTTAACATGTAATTTTAATTATTTGATTCTATTTTAACCTCCTGTATAATAGTTAAAAAAATTTATTAAATTTTACAAGAACTATATACATAAATATGATATCATATATCACATTCTAATATTTATTTGTTAATAATATTTTAGTAGTATCACTGTTTTAGGTGTTAACTGATTCATTTTCCTTTATATGATTTATTATGTAAGTCATGTTTGTTATTATTAGGATGTTTGCTATTAATATCCAGAATGATATCACGTATTTAAATTTTTTTAATCATTAAATGAAAATTATTCCGGAATGGTTGGGATGTGGAATGACATCTCATTGCATCGTGGAGATGGTAAGCCCTATGTACGCACATATGGTGACTTTTTCATTTATAGGATGGATAGAATAATGAATATGTTTATACCATATTTATAATAACATCACATTATATAGAAGATACTAGAGTTATTTTATTAGAATTGAAAATATAAATAAAGAGGAAGTGGAAGGAGAAAAGTACTTGAAAGAGGGTGGTGAAATCATTACCTCTTCTTCGGGTGTTTCCTTTTGTGTTGATCAAAAGGGATCCATAGGTTGGATTTCTGACTAATATAATGCCTCTAAGTTGAAGTTAGAGAAGTTGGTAGGATAGTTGGGTAGGTTTGTCCTAGAAAAATGGATTTGGAGGTTTGAAAATAAGATAAGGGGAAGTGCCCTTTTTTAAGAGAAGTGAGGGGCACCTTTGGAAAAGACTGAAATATTATTTTATAATAAACTAATTTTTGGTTTATCATGGATAAAAATTGATTTATTTATAAGATAATGTAGTGATGGGTAGAATTAATCTCAACCAATAGGTTTTAGAAAAGTTTAGGTTACCATTTTAACCTTATCTTTTAGATTTAACTTTTAGTTAAATAATTTAACTTTTACCGTGTCTTCTTGTATTCTTACATTATATGGTTAATAAACTTACTCTAAACTTCCAAGAGAACCAAAATTGGTTCATTAATTACATATATAATATTATTTAAGTCCTTTGGATGAACCTTATATTTTTAGTAATATTATATTAACCTATAATATATTATTTGTTTTAAAAACTATTTTATGTCAATTTTGACACTATTTGGTATTTGTTTTTTGTTAAAATTATAACATCGTGATTACATCGAAAAAAATTGATTTAATCAACCCTAAAATATAATATTAACCTATAAAATTAGTTTAATTCATCAAAATATAAAATTACATTTATTTGGGTATTTATAATATCAATTATTTTAATCATTTATTAATAAGGTAATTACTGCATCATCAATGTGTCTTAAATAAATTTAATTATTTAATGACAAAAAATTATAAATAAAATTAAATTATTTAGGAAATATTTATCAATTTCTAATGAATATTTATTGTCGAATTTATATTATGTACAACCCTATATAAAAAAATTTTTAGTTATGGAAACTTGAATTTATCGATTTTAACTCTTCTTTAAATATAATAATAATAAATTTCCTAATATAATACAAGTGGAAATAAAGGATCATATTTTATTCCTAATGTTGTTTATGGTCTAATTAAACGTATCCAATAGAATTAATACATTTTTTAGGGTAATTATAATATCATTTTTACCCTTAATTACCCTATTTACTTTTAACTGTGGTAAATAAAAGGAAAAAGTTACTATTAACCAAAAATTATTTTCATCTTATTGAAGCACATTTTACTTACTAAGGTTAACCGTGTCTATCAGATTTTTTAAATTCAACTCACAGAAGTGGTAAAATTATGTTTTATTCAAATTTTCAAATGCTCCTAAAAGGTGTGTAAAAGACGGTAAAAAATTCAATAAAATTATATATATATAATCTTATTATAAAATGATTCCAATGAATTAAATTGATCATATATAACTATTATGTATATATTTTTACATAAATTAAATTAAATTAAAATAACTATTTACTTAAATAAAAATTCGGATTTTAAACAATAACACAATGTTTTTCACTATTCATAAAAAATTAATGGTTTTTAGAAAAACACCAAAAATTCACTCTAAGCTAATTTTGATATTAAGAATTCAAAAATGAATTCTATTTTACCAAATTAAAAATATTCAAGTCGATTTTATTAATTTAAAATTAATTCTTATTGTCAAAACCAAAAAACGTGTTTTTAAAAAAGTAAAAACTATTAAAAGATTGACATGTGTTTATGTCAAATTTAAATGTGAAATTACTTATAATGACCAACATTGTATTAAATGATAAAAATATAATCTAATTATACATCCAAACCATTCAAATGTATAATTGAACACTATAAATTATATTTATTAAAAAATTTGTTTTCAGTCAAAATTTAGTATTTTTCACTATTCAACCAAATATGAAAGTTTTCAGAAAAACACCAAAAATTTATCAAAACTAAATTTTTATGTCCTAATTATAAAGAAGAATTTTATTTTGTCAAATTGAATATATAAAAGTGTCAAAAAGTTTATTTAAAAAGGGTTCCCCATTAAAAGGTGGTAAAATTACAATTTTTGAAAAATACTTCTTTTAACTAAAAAGATGAATTTGTTCTTATATTATGTCTAAGAAACAGATAATATGGATTATAAAATTTTATAGAGTATATAAAATTCAAAATTTAGTTAACACCATTCATAACCTCTTTTTGAACGTCTTGTTTGGTAAGTTGTGGTGCACTCAAACTCGGTGTTGCGTGTTGCACTAGTTATTGAATTACTTTGAAGAGATAATGTACTATGAAATATTGGGGTGTTACATTATCCCCTCCTTTAATAAATTGAATCCTCTCAATTTGAAATTGTTATTCAAAAATGAAAGGTTAAAAATTGAAAATACCTTTGTGGAAAACCCACATCCGAAATTTGGTTGATAAAATTTAGTCTTAATAAGAGGGAAAGGGAAATTAAAAGTCACCAGGAAATTATGATCTAAATTATGAGAACATTGGTGGAAATTAGAGACACATAATTAGAGGAAAAACATAAATATTTATAGGGAGTTTTTGAGGTCATAAATTACAAACAAGTTTAAAATTGAGGTCTCAAAGCCATCAATCTATGATGATTTAAAATATAATCGGTTCAACAAAACATAGTTTATTAGGATAACACATTTTTGGTTTTAAGATCCCTTCCAGAAAGATTATGAATTAATTTATTCATAGAATAATAGGAATCTATATATATATATATACTTGACAAGTAGAGTATCATCATTCAAATAATTCCTACCACAAACTCATCTTTCACTCCAAAAGATAATGGAATTAAAAAAATATTCTATTTATCGTAATTGTATACGGTCCAAAAATTATAAATTTACAATTCATTTTTCAGACTATTTAAAAAAACTACACTACACAAACTAGGACATCACGTAGGCCAGTGGTAGGTGATGCACCCTTGTCTCCTTCAGTTGCGGGTCCAAGTCTCGTGGCCTTGCCGAACATGACGGGTTGTCGCCCGACCTCTGAGTTGTCCTTTTTATAACAATCCAAAAATAATATTAAGAAATTCTTTAACCATAACTATAGTATCCATTTTCAAACTTAATCCATTCCAACCTATAGTCTTATACAAAAAACTTCTGTCCAAACTCATAGTCCAAAAATTTATAAGGAAGCTAAACACAATGAAGATCTTTTTTTACGTAATAACATGTGAATACCATCACCATGTATTCTTTTAAAAGATTGTAACACCCTGAATTACCATAAAACCTTATTGATTACATTCATGATACCTTATTAATTATATAATACTAGATATATTCCTTATATCCCAAAAATTTTGAATACTCCAACAATGATGAAATAAACAAACCATTAATCAGTTCCAAGGAAGTCAAGAATATCCAATATAATTTATCCAAATCAACCATCTCTTATTCCAAAATTACTACCTTAGTATCAAGATCATATTAAGGGTTATCTTTCCTCCAACCATGTATTTTCCAAAAAGTTTAACTTGTTGTTGATTCATTTTTCATAGAACCATATAATCTCAAATCCCCAATGAAATAGTACTGCAGTACAATCCTTATTTATTTACATAATTCATATAACTAATATATCATCGATACAACACTAAAATGACATAATTGTTTAATAACAACATTAGAACACTAGTCATTCATCTTCATCTGTGGTAGTATCATAACTTGATTATTATCCAATAGCATCATTTGCGGTATACTCTGATGACTAGGACATTGATTCACATAGTGTCCCAACTCCTTTCAGATGAAGCATTTTACATTTGAAACCTTTTTCTTACACTTACAATCACGTACATGGTGTCCTTTTTCTCCACAATTATAACAAACTCTCATTACCTTCAATAATTTACCAAGGTGCTTCGTTCCATAGTTATCACATATTGGAAAATCCTTCTTTCCCCTCTTTCCCTTATCCATCTTTCTCTTTACCATCCTTCTATTCTCTTTCTTCCCTTCAATGCCATAGGAATCAGAGAATTATTTACTTATCTTATTAACACATGATTGTATTTCTTCATATGTTGAGAATACATAGGAGACTATTTCCCTTATAAATGTTGGATTAATACCATGAAATGTATGATCCTTCTTACTCTTTGGATCATAAGTATTGTTGGAATTTTCATTACTTCTACTGGGCGCCATTTCTAAACAATGGCATACACTAGATTAGTTTATGAATCAAAATACATAATTCCAAACTTGTAAAACACTTAACACAAATTGAACAGTTTATGAATATAATCCATACTCATAAAAATGTTTTTATTGAGGAGATATATACACATAAATCCTTCATAATGGTTTGTAAAGAAAATTTAAATTATCCTAAGAATATCCCCCAGAGTGTCATAACCAAGAGTGCAGCAAAGCCCGTTTTCGTACACCAATTCATGTTCGAGTCAAGCCCAAAGTGGTGTTTTCGGGTTTTACCCCTAGGTACATCTATGCCAGATCTATCTATACTTTCTTGTACCCAGACAGGGATGTATTGCTTGGAAAATACACAAAATCTCTACATTACCAAAATTCTTGGAAGTTCTTCTATACTAATGCTCGAAGGCTATCTTAGGGTAAAGTTCTCTAATAATATTTTTTCTAAATATTGTTTCCAAGGTTTGTACTAAACTTTTTTTGATACCAATTGTAACACCCCGACCCCAGTTACCCATAGTTGGTGCATTATTACATAACTTTGGCATGATACATGGAAATAATGTCTTGAAAGACCGATCAGTTTAGTAGCCTTGGAAGTACTAGATACATTCATAAATTTTACATTACATTATAAAATGGAAAACAACAACAACATTGTCTTCATTAACAATAGTCATATACCATATACTATCCCTACAAGTCAGTCATAATGTACCACTTCACATCCTGGAAAAAATAAAACCTAGAAAGGGGTGAGATCAGATACTCAGTAAGGAAAACAATATAGCAGAAACATTCATAAATAAGCATTAACATTTTAAGGAAATGTATACGACTAAAACATAAGCCTTTTAAACATAAATTTCAGCATAATATGGAAATTATAGATCAAATAATGCCATTTAATTGTTCACATGGATATTCTACTAGTTGAATAATCACATGCAATATCAATATCCAATTTCATAATGATGGAAGGCATAATGCCAGACTTGATAACCATATAGTCAAGGCCTTGTGCCAAGAATACAAGTAAGATTTTTCCATGGCATTTTTCCGAGACACTAGTTTGTCTCATGAGACCTACCGATGCATCGAGGAGCTATAGAGGGCTCCACCCGTCACTTACTAAGTCTAATGCATTCCTCATATGAAAAGATTTAAACATAACATAAAAATTCGTATTAAACTAGCATAATAAATGTCAATACTTTATCTATAAACCAAAAATGGTATGAAATAACACATCCATAGTCAAACATATCACAAAACCTTCAATACAATTTGAAATATTTGTATTATAATAAATCGACTTCAAATAAGTATAAAATCCATCAAAGGATATTGACATAGATGAAATGAAAGCTATATGAACGAAATACCTCTTTCTATTTTGAAACCATTTAAAAGGAAATAATTTATCTTATAAATATTCTTATAATATTTTAAGGGAAGATTCGATGATGTTATAATGATGGAAAATAGATTCACCAACCGTATAAGTTAAAAAAGACATTCTTACCTTAATTTTGTCGAAAAGTTCATAAAGTACCTTGTTTGGAAAATGACGGAAAGATTCATTTCAAAACATATGATCTCATGTAAGGGTATAAATGAATTTAACCCATTTTCTAGTAAATAGTTAAAATGTTTTGAAATACATTTTTAAGAAACATGGATGTGGATGATAAAGAAGTCCCAGTAGATTACTTACATATAAACAACCTCGAATAAGTAAAGAGATTGTGAAATTAACCCTTACCTTGTACTTTAACTTAGTTGATTTTATTTTAACCTCTTGTATAATAGTTAAAACATTGTTATTAAATTATACAAGAACTATATACATAAATATGATATCATATATGATCTTCTAATATTTTTGTGTTAATAATATTTTAGTAGTATCATCGTTTCAGGTGTTAACTGATTCGTTTTCCTTTATAAGATTTGTTACGTAAGTCATGTTTGTTATTGATAGAATGTATTCTATTCATATCAAGAATGATATAAAGTCTTTAAATATTATATTTAATCATTAAATGAAAATTAGTCTGGAATGGTTGGGATGGGAAATGGCATCTCATCACGTTGTGGAGACGGTAATCCCTACGTACGAATGTATGGTGACTTTGTCATTTATAGGATGGATAGAATAACGAATATGGTTATACCAAATTTATAATAACATAATAGTATATAGAAGATACTTGAGTTATTTTTTTTTAATGGAAACAACAAATAAAGAGGAAGTGGAAGGAGAAAATAATTTGAAAGAGGGTGGTGAAATTATTACATCTTCTTCAGGCGATTCATTTTAAGTTGATCAAAAGGGCTACATAGGCTGGATTTATGACCAAATTAATGTCTCTAGGTTTATGTGACGGAATTTGGGAGGATATTTGGGCATTTTTTAGACGAGACAAATGGATTTGGAGGTGTGAAAATAAGATAAGTGGAAGTTCCCTTTTATAAGAGAGGTGAGGGGCACCTTAAGAAAAGATTGAAATATTATTTTATATAAAATAATTACTTCTATATAATGGCTCCAAATTGATTTATTTCGAAGATAATGTGGGAATGGGTCTAAATCCTCTCATATAATAGGTTTTAGATAAGTTTAGGTTAGCATTTTAACCTTATCTTTTAGATTTAACTCTCAGTTAAATAATTTTACTTTTACCGTGTCTTCTTGTATTCTTACATTATATGGTTAATAAACATACTCTAAACTTACAAGAGAACTTGAAGTGGTTAATTAATGAAATATATAATATTATTTAATCCCTTTTTCTGAAATTTAGATTTTTAGGAGTATTATATCAACCAATAATATAGTATTTGTTTTAAAAACAATTTTATGTCAATTTTGACACTATTTGGTATTTGTTTTTTGTTAAAATTATAACAGCATGATTAATCCTAAAAAAATTGATTGAATCAACCCAAAAATATCACATTAACTTATAAAATTATTGTAATTTATTAAAAATCTCAAATTACATTTATTTGGGTATTTATAATATCAATTATTTTAATCTTTTATTAAAAAGGTAATTACCGCATCATTATTATGTCATAATTAAATTTGATTATTTAATGACTAAAAATTGTAAATAAAATAAATTTATGTATGAAATATTTTTATATTTTTAATGAATATTTATATTCAAATTTATCTTATGTATAACCCTATATTAATTTTTTTTAGTTATTAAAACTTTAATTTAACACTTTTAACTCTTCTTTAAATTAAATAATAATAAATGTCCTAATCTAATCCAAGTGGACCTAAAGGATCATATTTTATTCCTAAGATTTTTTTGGTCTAATTAAACTTATCCAATAGAATTAGGACATGTGTTAGGGTAATTATAATATCATTTTTACCCTTAATTACCCTATTTACTTTTAACCGTGGTAAATAAAAGGCAAAAGTTACTGTTCACCAAAAATTATTTTCATCTTATTGAACCACATTTTACTTACTATGGTTATCCGCGTCTCTCTGTTTTTTTTAAATTCAACTCAGAAAAGCGGTAAAATTATGTTTTATGCAAATTTTCAGATGCTCCTAGTAGGTGGGTAAAAGACGATAAAAAGTTCAATAAAATTTTATATATCTAAACATATTATAAAATGATTACAATGAATTAAAATTATCATATATAGGAATTATGCATCTATTTTTACCTAAAATAAAATAAAATAAAATAACTAATTACTTAAATAAAAATTCAGATTTTAAACCATAACACAATGTTTTTCATTATTCATCAAAAATTGAATGTTTTAAGAAAAATACCAAAAATTCACCCTAATCTAATTTTTATATTCCGAATTCAAAAATGAAGTCTATTTTATGAAATTAAAAACATATAAGTTGAATTTATTAATTTAATATTAATCCCAGTTGTCAAAACCCAAAAATGTGTTTTAAAAAAAGTAAAAACTATCAATAGATTGACTTGTGTTTAAGTCAAATTTAAATGTGAAATTACTTATAATGACCAACATTGTATTAAATGATAAAAATATAATATAATTATACTTCCAATGTTTGATGTATATTTTCACTCAAAATAATTTGAATATGATACAATGGAGATGGTTGGAAATTTTTAATGACTAGAACTCTTCAATTCAGTATCACTCTAAAAGAGTAAGCAAATTCACTAACAAATTAAGTAGGTTAGGCCCTGTTGTGATGAAAATGATGAGGATTAAAGGAGATACTTTTTTAAAAGACCTAGTAAAAATGGACATGGGAATCATAATGGAAGATAAATCATCAAACATATCCCAAATTATTTCTCAACCATCATTAATAGATAAGATCAAGAAATCTCAAAGAGGTGATTGTTTCTTATAAAAGAAGATATAGGCTCTAAAGAATGGTATGTTTCTCGAGTTAAATATTGATCAAGGTGTATTGAAAATTTATTCCAGGATATATGTCAAATCTATCCTAGAGATAAATAAGGAGCTGGTGGATGAAGCCCAAAAATATATGTTCCTTATACATCCTGGAAACACTAAAATGTATAGGGACCTTCATGATCATTATTTGTGAGATAATATGAAAATAGAGATTTTTGACTACACTAAAAGGTGCTTGTTATGTCACCAATTGAATCTGAAGAGAAAACTTATTAAAGGGGTATTGAAAAATCTAACCATACCACATAGAATTGGGAAAATATCACTATGTAATTTTTCACTAGTCTCCCAAGAACATCCAACGAAAACAATGATATATGAGTTATAGTGGATAGACTCACCAAGACTTCACATTTCATCTCTATTCAGGAATATTTCTATCAAGACCAACATTTTAGGATTTACATAATGTAAGTGGTAAATATTCACGGGGTTCTAATTTCTATCATTTTTATAGTGATCGAAAGATCACCTATTTGTTTTGGAGAATCTTCAAAATTCTCTTAATATTGAATTGAATTCCAGTATGTCTTATTATCCTCAAACTAATGGTCAATATGAAATAACTATTCATACACTTGAGTACATGTTGAGAACATACTTAATGGAATTTAAATGTGTATTGAATGAATACAACCTATTAGGTGAGTTCTCATACATAAAAATATTCCACTTGAGTATTCAAATGAAACCATATGAAGATCTATTTGGGAAGTGATATAGAACTCCAACTTGTTGGGATAATGTTGGTGAGAGAAAGCTGCTTCGGTGTGATCTTGTGCAAGATTTGAATGAAAAGGTTCATGTTATCCAACAACATATAAAGGATTCTCAGAGTCGACATAAGAGCTATGATTACAATCATCGAAAAGACATGGATTTTTATATTGGGGAAGAATTTTTCTTATCGATATCACCATGGAATAGAGTCATACGATTTGGAAAGAAAGGGAGTCTTAGCCCTAGGTACATTGGCCCATTTTAAATCCTTGATCATATAAGAGTAGCGTCCTATCATATATCACTTTCAAAAAATCTAGATCTAGTTCCTGATGTATTACACTAGTCTCTCTTGAGGAATTACATACATGATCTCTTACGTGTACTGAATTCGGATGTAGTTCAACAGGAACATGACCTCTCTTATGAAGAGAATTCAGTGGAGGTCTTGGACCATAAAGACATGGTTCTATAAAAAAAATACTACATACCATGTCAAAGTGTTTTGGATGAACCGTAAATATGAAGAAGGAACATGAGAACCAAAAATGTTAATGATACATAAGTACTGTCACCTTATCTCAACTTTGAGAATGAGTTGAAATTTAAGTGACATAATTTTTTAAGGGTGTATATATAACGACCAAGACATTTTAAATCATATTTTTTCTTGAATAAATTTTTTTTACATATTATATAATATTATACATGTACACAATAAATATAAAATAAAAGAAATTTCCCTCAATAACAATGATCAATACATTTGTCAAATATAAAACCAATTAAAATGTCAAACATTAAAACTATAAAAATAAAATAAAAAAGAATAGCTAAAATGGGAACTTATTAATCACCCCAATCTAATAGAATCATCACACCACTGAAAATGCTATAAAAATGAAACAAAATATTAGTAAACCAATAAACAAATTACGAAATGAAAGTATAAACTTAGGGAGAAATATTATTTGAATCTTGAGTGAAAGAATACAATGGTATTTATTAGGTATAGTGGGAAATGTAATCTTTGGGATTCTAGTATTATATGACTGTTGGTCGAATATGAATTCTTTTCAAATATGACCATTGGTTGAAATGAACTTTGGAAACTATACCCTTTGTTGATAATTTTACCATTATAGTTAGTGTTTATAAGTAGTAGTGAAAATAGATAATTGATATAGGTTTGTGAATCGATGAACTCAACCAGAAGAGTTGTGTCGTTTGGATCCCATTTTTGATAACTTGTGAGGGAGGTATTTTCACTAGGTTTCTCCCTTGACCAAACCCAAGACGATATTCAATAAGTAAAGCTTGAATGAAATATCCTATGGGAGAAGTTCAAATTATTAGAGATTACCACTCAGTTGATGTTAGCTAAGCCACCCAATGGAAATACCACCATCTCACATCTTACTCTTATGGTGTATATGGGTATAATTAGGGGTTACATGTTTAGACCTTAGTTACATAAAGTGTAAATTCCTTCGTATAAATAAAATTTTTATTCCATAGATTACTAATAATAATTTTTTTCTTAAAAAAATATATTTTTAACTAAGATTATTTTTATAATTTTTTTGGAAGTAAATAAAAGGTAATTTTATTTTTCTATAAAATATATACACTTTTAAAATGGTAAAGGAAATTTTTATAAGGGTCAGAAATTTTACTATGCATTAAAAACTGTTATTTTTAAAAAAAATAAGGTTTTTTAAAATTTAAAATCATCATATTTATAAAAAATTTTATAATAAAATAAACATAATATTTGAAATAATCATATATAAATTAGGTTTATGTGAATTTATGGAAATTTTCTAAAATAATTTAATTTTTCTATGAATAGTAAAAATACAGTTTTGGGTTTTCAATTTGTTTAATGGATTAATATTTATGTTATAAAGATGTAATAATTAATTTACCATAATGATGACCTAAAATATGTTATTTTATTAATATTATGTATTTTAATATATTTTAATTAACTTCCAAAACCAATAAGTGACTTTCCAAAGTCTAAAATGGAAACTTTTACTTTAAAAACATTACTTTGTGGAAACATCACTTTCCATTCAAACAAAAGTGATAAAAATTTATTCTTAGTTATAATGGGTTAAAATAAAATAAAATGTGACCAAAATTTCCAAAACCATGTGCAATAACCATGGGTAATCCAATTGTTTTTCATTTTCCACAACCTAGATTTCCAAGAACTATATTTGTAAATTATTAAACAATTCTTCAACGTTTTCTATAAATACCCACCCATTTCTCTATTTTATTTCACTCCCTTTCCATCCACCACAATTTTATGGTGTTTTTACCTCCAAATAAGTCCCCCAAGGTTTCCTCAGGCCCCAAGGTACCATCCTTCAAGATCTAGGATCAACTCTTCAAGGTAAGGGAAATATCCACTTCTCTTTTCCATTCAAGTTCACTATTTATGTGGTATATAATATAATTTAAAAGCTATGTTATTTTTTCCACTTTATATTGTCCTATTACTATAATAATATTCCTTAATAAATGGGTGACCTTTAATATCGCTAATTTTACACTTTTCTAAAACCAAGTTTTATACCCAACATGTTGTTGAATTTACTTCTCAAATTTTCCACTTTTATGTGAGAAATTATCTTTTAATTTTTTATTTGAATACCCAAAGCTCTTTTCCTTTGAATGAGTATTCAAATATATTTAATAATTAATTTTTAGTCATGGATTTATATACATGAAACTCACATTTACGTTTAGGGGTTAAAAATGATACAATGATCAGGTCTTTAAGTTCTTTTTCTTAACAAGATTTTGATTAGAAACATGTTCTTTATTCTCAATAGGGTATTAATGAAATGATTTATTATGATATATGTGGCTCACATGAAAGTAATACATATGACTGTTTCAACCAGATATCCCCCAATTCATTAGGTAATGAATTTAATCTCTATAGATGACATGTTTTACGATACCATGGTGAATAATCATGGTAATTTTCATTTATAAAACCTTAGTGATAAACAATGGTGATATTCTTATGAATGTATCATTTAAATGTTTTATCCATATTTCGATGTTATGATTCATATTCCTATTATTATGATATAACTCACTTCCATTCCTTATTTTTATACCTCATGTTCATTTTGATATGTCCCATGATCACATGTTATATGTCTCTATTTCTCAATCCTTTTTAGGATTCAATCTCGCCCATTTCCTTTGATGTATGTCCACAGGATATGCGATGCTATAAAAGTAAGTTAGGGTGAACCCATGGAGGCTACTTAAAGTTTAATTAGAACAGTATTTAATGTTTTCATGTATTATATATCTGATTACCAAGAAACTAAACATTAAAATTCATATGTTTAAACTATATAATGAAAATTTGTGCAATAAAATGGTGGTATTCCATAAAATACCATACAGATAAACATTGTGTTGGATGGAGGTAGGAGACTCAGAGTTTTTCAGACCGAGTCTCATACAAGAGATGTAGGAACAAGTTCAATTGATTCGAAAATAGATGGTTAAAACATAGAGTAAATAAAGTCAGATTTTGATTGATGACATCAACCACTTGTGTGTATAGTGGATGGATTTTTATTATATTGGGTTTTAATTACACGGGTTCCCCTTTAGATTTAGAATAAGGGTAAGTTGGCATCCATATTTTTTAGACCATTTAATATTGTTGAGAGGATCATTCCATTGGTGTATTTAATATAAATTCCATAAAGGTATAGTGTTATGCATGTTTTTTTCCATGTGTCACATATTCGATATAATCATCCCAACCCTCCAAATTTGATTGATGTTGGTGATGTTGAGATTGAGACTAATGTGTCCTTTGAGGATCATCTTATTCATGTTGTGGATCATAGTGATATTTTTTTGGGGAAATACAATGCCAATAGTCTGAGTGTTTTGGAAGCATGGATATGTTTAGAAGGAAACATGGGAAAGAGAAGTAAAGATGAAGTCCCAATGTCTTTAAATTTTCACCTGTGAGGATTACTGATTCATAGGTGTATAAATCAGGGACAAGATGTTATAAGGTAAGAATATTGTAAAATTATGACCTTTCATGAGACATATCATACTCATTTTTAGGTACTTTATACCCTTGGTTTAATATACTTTTGTTTTGGTGTTGTTTCAAGTACATTGAGGTGAGTTAAGGATGTTTTTAGGGTTTTTTTGAAAATACATGTTTTTCAAACAGTTTTCCCACACTATGTGGAATCCTATAGGAAACCTTACATGGAAAGATAGTTATCCATGGTATGGTAAAAAATTTAGCAAAACCGTGTGGCTTATTATGGGAAATAATGAAATTTTGAATAGAGGTGAATAGTATGGGTGGCACACAAATTTTATATGCATGTGAGCTATCCATGGGAGGGTTTTCTTGAGACAGTAAGCAGCAAGTGGTTAGTGCACAGTTTTCTAAACCACGCAACATACAATCTGTATCCATAAATTCATTGAGATAATTCAAATTAAGATGTAAATTAATTTTTCCCATAATCACTTAGATTCAAAAAATAATTTTTCTCCCAAGTCTTGAGAGGTGATTCCCTTCGATTTGAGAGTGAGTTTTATGCGATTCAAATCCCATTAGAGATCCATATTCATCGGTAAGTCTTCATTATTAGTTATTATTTCTAAATATCTTCTTATTATATTTTAGAAACCTTATATCTAATTAGTTTTGGATAGATCCATGTATCTCAAGGGTAATTTTGATGTTTTATGGTTATATATACTGAATAAAAGGATATCTAATCCAAAATATTGAGGATCGTAGTGTTGTTCCTCATTTTTTTCTACTCTACATCTAATTAAGGATCATGGTTTTGAAAATTTTATTCAATGTCCTTATGGTTGGTCTTCTATATAATAATTCCCCTAGTTTTGATGATGATATTTTGTTTTTAGTTGTATCTTTATGTTTCCACGTTGTACAATTAGATTAAACTTAGATATGTGAATTGAATTCCCATGAAATTGTGAGACCCTTCTCGGATCCCATTAGATACATTGAACATTAGGAGACTAATAATGATGGAAAACCATGGGTGTTCTTATTTTCTTTGGATTGATAAATATGGAATGAAAATGAGAATTAATAGGTTTATGAATTTTTACCAATTTTGAATTTTTTTTGGCATGTTAACTTGTTATAAATGGTTGTTTGGATTATCAGGGAAGTGTTAATGAGGCATGAGATGAATGATGATAATTGGTTTAAATGGATATTTTTTAAATGAAATGTTAAAACCCTATGATAATGGTTAATAAATGGGTTATTAATATAGAACCATGATATATACATATAAAAATTTGAACAATGTGGAGAGGGTACTGGATAAATGCACTAAGTTCCCATGTGGTGAAAGGATGATGCTCTAGGACCTGAATTCATGAATGTGAATTGATTTTATAATGATGCTCCATGTACCCAAGATCCTTTTATAGACTGATTCATTATGTGCCTGTAATATTTGTACTGGAATGATGCTCCAAGCACCGAAGCAATGACCCTAGACTAACACTTCAAGTATCCAAGTTAATGGTACATAGACTGATGCTCCAGGGTACCAAAATGATATTGTAACTACTTTGAATAATTAAATACCATGAAATATTAAATTTTAATATCCCAATGTGTATAGTTTATAATATTTCATGGGACGAAGTAGGTATGATTGGCCTGGGTTTCACCGTGAACCCGATCGACAAGGTGGTTAACTAAAAAATAATAAATGTGAAACTGATTACTTTCATAGTTATTATTTTATTTTTTAAACAAATACATACAATATTATAGATTGAATGTTTATTTAGATGTTATTGGTGGTGGCTTACTAAGTTGTACTCACACCCTACTGAAGCCACCAATTGGTACCTGAGTAGAATTCATAATTTCATATCAGGATAAGGGTAAGGGCCCTATGTTTTATGGATGAGTTAGAATTTGTGTTAGAGAATGGATGAGGGAACCCGACATGATTTCAAGACCCACTTGGGAGTTTTCATAGTGTATTTATTTTTGGTTTTCATTAGACACTTTACATATACGTGGAATGACATGTTTACTACTTTGGTTTTGGTCACTATCTCCGTTTTTGGATTATTTATGTGATTCCTAGCCTTTATTGGTTATTTATTACTATTACCTTGGTTGATAATATATATATATATACATATATTGATTTTTGGATTGTATCACTTTAATAAAGAGTGCATAGTCTCCCCGAAATCCTTATTATACCCTTTATACTCTTCAAAATCTCTTGGTGTATGGGGAGGCACACATGAAGTCATTAACAAACCAGCCTGAGGCACGGGTATGTGGTACCTAGGTTAGGAATTCACACAAAGAGTCTCATGAACATGGCTGGAGAATTTATTATTTCAAAGGGCATCCCCAAGTACTCATAGTGGAAGTAGTGAAATCATAATGTCATCATTGGTATATAATCATCTTGTACTCATAGCTGGTGATAGCATGTTCTGAGTTAAATTATTAAGAACCACCACACCCCTATCAACTAATTGGACAGGTTTTCAATCCTCGGTTGTGGATAATTATTCTTTGTGATTACCTTGTTCATGTGACGATAATACATACACAACCTCAAGATATTTTATACCTTATTGGAGAATAACACTCGGGATACCCATGGTGGCACACTATTTCTAACAAATCCCCTCCTCTGGATTTCCTCCAACTGCAACCTCAGTTCACAATGCTACTTGGGATCTATATGAAATGTTAAATCACATATCAAGGCCATCCTAGGGTGTATTTAGATTAAAAAATATATCTATTGGTGGGTTGGTAAGCCCGATAAGTTCTTAAAAAAGTTATCCATGTACTCTCCCACCATGATAGGAAACTGGAATCCCATAGAATTTACTTTTACAAGAGTCATGCTATCCAAATGATGAGTAATATGATACAATTTCCAACATATGAGTCCTTTCTACTCTTCATGGGTTTCTATTTCACCCAAAAAGTAAAAACTTGTCCCATCATCACTGAGACACTATATCCACCACCTAAAAAAGTAAATCTAGGAATGAACTATGGATAGCTAGTCTATGCGTAAGATGACATTGTATGGCCTCGTCGTAGATACCAAGAGACCCCATAAGGAAGTATCATGTCCAAGAGTCAGATAAAAATATTGTTTCAGGTTTATGATCACTGGTTCTCATCTATTAAGAGTCTCCATGAATGAATTTTGAGGTAAGGGCTCAACAGGATTTGCCAGACCTCAAACCAGAGAAGTGGAAAGAAAGGAATGACTTGAACCTGTGTTTATCAGTACTATAGTTAAGGTTTAAAATACATTTATCATGCCTCTAATCATCCTTGGAGCCTCTATGTAATAATTCTTGAATCCTATTAGTTTTCCTCATCCATTCCACCAACACACTAATCCTAGTGGGGACCACCTAAGGGAGACGGTGTAAACTGGTCAAAATGTATACCACCACCAACTTCTCACCTAGATCCTCTAACATGTATTCCACTCTATGTACTATGTACTCATTCAAATACCTCTACCAAGGTGGACCATCCACTATATCTCTCTTATATATATGGTAGGTGAATAAATCCTATAATAAATTTCCCCGACTATAATAAGAGTAGAACCACCTCTCCCAAGGCTGACTAGATCCATCCAATGAGCCCTACACCATACACCATCTATCCTTGGATTGTATCTTGAAACTTATCGCATTTCCAGATCCCTATGTCTTCCATCAGCTACCTAAAATTGATGAATTATCTCTTGTGTTCCCACTAACGATTCTTACTCTCTATGTATTCTCAGCCAAGAAGCTCTCTATCACCAATGCCTTCTCAAGAACTCGAGTACATGTAGTAAGGAATATAGGTATCACACTAGACCCTATATATTTGTGTAGACCTCCATAAAAGTCCTAATCCCAGGATAAATAGTCACACACCATATCTATTGTGTATTGCGGGATGTTGGTGGAACTCACTGAATACTCACCCACAATCATGTTTCCCTTATATAGCTACAAAAGCTCATGAATCCTCATATCCCGCAAAGTTTCTTGAGAAAAAACACTCCTAAAAGGTGATAAGACTCTTTCTATGATGGATCCACTTCATAATATAGTTGATTCACTAAGCCTCACTATCATCATATTGATCTGTGAAGAAGTCTCACTACAAAGACCGTCATCTGGTCTTCTGATGTCTTAATGAGATGAAAAACTCAAGTTACTACATAAAGTTAGTCCTCAACTGCTTGGGGGTCTAGCTAAAAATTAATCATGACCAGTAGAATATAATGAAACTCTTGAAGCATTCTCACCTTGTGCACCTCATTTGTTGGTACTTCTGGTACCATGTGTTTCTCAACAAGTGGTGGAAAAACTGGTGCACCACCTGAAGGTAACCCCTACCGAATAGGTCCCTGTATAAAATCCTCATCAGTAAGGGGATTTTACTTTTGACACTACTATATAATTTTATCTAGAAACTATCATATAGGTATATAGAAATGAAAGACTTGAATCATAGATAATAATTATATCTAGAGCACTGACTCAAGAACTTCTTGGAAAGTACAATTTATCATATTTGATGCATGTAACAATGTTGTTCCATATAACCAGTACCTAAATTTTACAAGTGAAAAATAAGGTTATCAAGGTATTTGTGGACAAATATATCTACCACCACACCAACACTAGACACCCTTTGCTGACAGATAAACTCTAAATACTTAACATTACTTTCATAAAACCCAACCCAATATCATTTCTAGATAAGATAAACTCAAAAATATAGTCCTAAAATAACCTGCTCAGAATCCACTGTATCATCACCTAACCCACAAGGGCCTTCCTGGCTAGATTTAAGCCGAGTTTATTCTCACCAAGACCACCTACAAAAGGCAAGGGGATAGAAAACAGCATTGAGTAGGAATATCATACATATGGTTGGCCTTAGAATAAGGTATCGGTACACACACACATCTCCAATCCCATACAATTCTAAAATGGAAAACAACTTATACCAAAGCATGTATACCTCTAAATCCTACAAATAGAGTATGAAAGTAATGTAGCAATGTATAAAAGGTCCAAAGAATGATCTATTTATGATCATCCATGGAATCACCTCCACTGGATCCTCTCTCAGATTCCAAGGTTAGGACCCCAAACCTGATATTTGGTTATAAATGAGTTTATATAGAGTTTTAAATTAGGTTGACACATTAATGAAATAAAATAAATATATTTATTTATTTATATATTATTTTTACTTGTGAAAATGTTTTCACATACAACAAATTCTGACAAAGATTATATCATTCTTAGGGTAAAACCCATTCTATAAACTCAATGATGGACTTTAATGTACAATCCAAGACCATATTAAACATTTATACCAATTTTCTAGGAAAACAATGTGCGTGTGATATTAATACATTTAATATTTTTAAAAGATAAATTGCAGGCTCACTAGTCCTCAGAATCTCATGTCGTCTCAACACCTAACTCCAAAAATATTAATATATATATATATATTAAAAATAATTAAATTTATAAGATATATACTTTAAATATATCATAATTTTTCATCATTGAAAACTTAATCATAAACAATCCCGATAAAAAATGGGATTATATCATAAAACCCTTACCACTTTGGTATCTTTTGGATCATAAGACCCATGAAATAAAAAACCCGACATGCACATATAAATCACCATAATTTTTATATGAATCTTCATAAAATAAATTCATGGACATTATATACACCACATAAAAGAAATAAGCGGGGAATATGTCATTTATATCATGGAAATAAAAGTGAGATGAAAAACCCCTAACCTTGTGTTCCACTTGATTCAAAGGGAATGTGAACACATTTATAACACATTTAAATTTATATATTTATATATCATAATTATGTACATAATTATAATATATATATTTATAATATAAATATTTATATTCATTCATTAAATTTAGAGATAGAAAAATGAATTACACTGTTCATGGAGACGGTAGGTTGTACGTACGCATGGATGTTGTATTTACTTTATAGAAAGAAAAAAATTTAGATAATAAATCAACATTTAAAAATCATAATTATTTCATATATATCATATATATTTATTAAATAGTTCCTTATTATGATGCCAATAAAAAAATGAAAAACTAATCACATAACTTCATATAGGTGGTAGTCCACATGTAAGAATGAACGAAGTTATCATTTTCCAATGGTTTGGAAGGTAATAAGGTAGATATGATATTATAATTTCATGTGTATAATAATTTCATAATTATTATATATAAACATTATAAACATCATAATAACCATCCATATAATATGGTGGTGAGAAATGAATTGTATTGTTATGTGGATATAGTAAGCAGTACGTACCCACAAGCGATACTTTCACTTCTAATGTTTTGGAAAGAGGGTGAATAAATGTGATTTAATAATCATAATAACATTGAAATATATTTATGATATATAAGTTATTATTTTATGAATAATATAATAGATTTAGGGGAGGTAAAAGAATAATTAAAAAGAAAGTGATCTGTTAAGGTGATTACCTCTTAATTGAAATGAAACCTTTAGATATCGTCTTAAGGTATCTACAATTGGTATTTTTGGAATACCAAAACCTATAAAATGTGTATATGGAATTTTAGAAGATAAATTGGTAGTTCATTCTTTGATCAATAAGGTTCAATGTGGTGTGATGAAGATAAAGGAGGGGTTCCCTTTTATAATTGAGAGGAGGATCACTCTTGGAGTTTCTTAAGATGTTAAGTTAATATAAATTTATTTTTTGCTACAAAGAGATATAAATTTATAATATAAGAATATAATATGATTACCGTTCAACATAATCACATAAAATAAAATATATTCATGTTTGGATCACATATTCACCCTTTTATTTTTATTTAAACCCTTTGTTAACCCTTCTGACAATTACTGTAATATTAATGCTTTCTACCCTTTAAGGGTTAATAATGATACTATAAAATTTAAGAAGGCCCATAAATGGAACATCAATGACTTTTAAAACCATATACAATTCATTTGGAAAAATCTATGATTTCATTAATTATATATCATTAAATAAAATATTATTTATTATAAAATATCATTAATTTCATTTTTTATATTATTTATTTAATTATACTTTAAATACATCAAGAAAAATAGGAATTCAAATATAATGGTTTTAATCCTCCCTAATATGTAAAATAGATCTATAAAATTCATGGTAAAAATTAACTCGTTTAAATTATATGAATATAAATTTTTTTAATATCATTTAATTTATTTTTCTATTAATTCAGTAAATATTGCATTAGCTTTGCACAAGAATTTAAGGTAATTATAAAATTTATAAATATTAGAAATAAATTTATAAAAATGAAATAACTTCATTGATCTGAAAATATACATCTATATTTTTTCATTAATTTCTTTTTATCCTATGAGGAAATATAATACATATTTAAAACTTAGAGAGTGACGTTTTGTAGCATTCATTGTTTTAAATATTATATAGGTCATTTTAATGGAAAATTATCCATTATATGAATAAATATCAATCCTAAGGTGACTAGGGTCGAATTAACTTCATTAAATATAAATTTTAATGAAATATTATGGCCTTCTCACTTAGTTTTAATAAATATTAACACGATTTACTCTTTATAAGAGTAATAAATTTCACACATTTACTATTCATATTGAACTAAAATAAAAAGGACCTATTCAAAAAAAGTAAAATCCTGATTAAAAATTTAGAATCCAATTTATAAATTTAAATTTTGAAAATTGGTATAAATTAATTTTCAAATAATTGAGTAACATGCGATTAAAACCACTTTTTTTAGAAAAATTAATTTTTTAGCATAAAACTTGGTTTACTCTTCTCCCATCCTTTAAAAAAATATATCAATTTTAAAACATTTTATATTATGTATAATTTATAAATTTAATTAAAATAATTCATCAATAACATTTTATTTAATTTATTTAAATAAAAATGCGTTGCAAGCCTAAATATCATTTTTTTAAAAATTATTTCATTTCCATTCAAATGATTTTTATTTTCATGTGTAATCAGTTAATAACCAATGAATTAATTTTATACAAATGTAACCGTATATTTATCATAATTTAGTTAGAACTATTCATACCCACCAATCTAATTTCTTGGAAATAAATGTTAAATAATAAAATCTTATTAGTATATCATGGTTCGTTTAAACATGGTGTTGCATGCAACACAGGATATCAAAGAAATTAAATTTATTTAAAAAAAATATTTTTAACAAAATATCAGGGTGTTACCTTATTTTCCCCCATAAATAAATTTCACCCTAACAAATTTTCTCTATCATTAATGGTTTAATATTATAAAATTCATTTAGAAAAACCACTCATACAATGGAATATTAAGACTTCCCTTAAAAAGGGAAAGAAGAAAACATAAAGTCTACAAAAAATTACATAAAATCATATTTTAATATTAGGAAAACGTTGGTGGAAATTTAAAATATGGACATGTAAGAGAAAAATAACCCCCAAGTACTAATATATAGTGATATAGAACATGGCCATGATATTGTTAACAACCAAAAAATGATAAATCATCAAGCAGTTAAAAAACCATTAATTCAATGGAATTGAAGGTTATAAGACAAATTGTTTTGTATTAAGATACTTTTACAATATTTGAGTCATTTTATTAAAATTTATACTATGAATATAAGGAAATATAATTATATGAATGTATAATTTCTTCCTTCAATTAATTTTCACAACAAATTAATCTGTTTCTCCAAACGATGAGTATTAGAGAAGAATTTTTCATACATAAAGCACTAATAACAAATTCTAATGGGTTGAAAAGGTATATAAAACCAATTCCTCCTGTATTTATGTATCAATAAAAACAAAAAATGGTTAGAAAAAGATAATTCTCAAAATAAATAGACCATAATATGAAGAAATATAAAAATAATCTCTAAAACATTAATTACCTTAATACCCTAAACATTAAGGATTGTTTAATCTCAAAGGATAGACCCTTCATCTTACATATTTGAAACTTTAATTGAATTATTCCCAAATACTCTTTAATGTTAAATAAAATGTTGAACATAAGGGTTAAGTTTACCTCAACCCAATTAAACACTTCCCAAATATCATTAATTACCATGATAAATAACATTATAATCTTTTAATATAATTTAAATCACCATGATATCACGAATAAAATTTATATAATAACATCAAAGGTAATATTTAAATTTTACAACAATATATATGAAAATATAACCTTTTAATTGAATCAATTTTTAAACATAAATATTATATACAATCCATAACCATATAGTATATAATTAACTTATCATCAAATCATATACCAACCCCAAATGGTATTTAAACCTCAATAGACTGTTCTTCCTAACCAAAGAAAACATTTAACATCAAAATACCATCACATAAAACATTAAAAAGGGGGTATTTATGCCTTTTAACTTATTATAAACATTAAACTTATAAACCCGTGATGGTATCCATAACATTCAAGTTAACCTTACATGAAAACATATATGCTTCTAAAAGATAACCCACCCGTAATTCCTTAAATAAACACTTATCTTAAACAAAAACATTACCAGTGGAATTATATGTTCATCCTTTCAAAAATATATGATCAAAATTTTATTTAGGACATCAAATGGGATTTCCTTATTCCAAAATCTATGTAGAGAGACACAATCAAAGATCAGAATCACATCAAATTTCACTAAAGGGTGAAGAATAATATTTTAATAGGGAACATTCATAAAAACTTTAACATGAAATACCCAACCCTATAGTGGAGGATAAATATTACATAACTATCATAATTAACTTCTAATATTGTGGTTTTATATGATTTCCATTTTCCATTTTACTTTGAATGTTGTTGTGTCGTATTATCCTCATTATTCCTTGAATTAAAGAATTTATTTTCATAATTCACAAAATGATTGTATTTATAGCATTGGAGTATGGGTGGTTCATTATATGGATATTTATCCCTATTCAAATCATTATCTAACATATTCCTATCATATTGTCATTAAATTTCTTGATGGTCTTCCTTTCCGTATTTGAAACATTTACCAATTCCCATAATACAATTTTCCCAATATTTTCTTCCACACTTTAAGAATAAATGGGAGACCATATTATTCTCTCCATGGTTTTTAGAAATCCCTTTAAAACCCATATTTCTGTTATTATCAAAAACATGAGATTAATGTATAACTCCAATATCCATTTCCACCTTGATATCACATCACATGTCTTCTTCATAACTATTAAAGTCCCTTATGGCTAATTCCCATTAAAGAATTGGTTTTAAGCCACTGAATAAATGATCAATCTTAAATTCAGGTTGGATATAAATACTAGAAGCATAACTCACTGGTTTTGTAAAATTTTACTTGTAGGTGAAAATAGATTCAATATAATTCTACTTCAACTCACTGAATTCCTTCACTATTTACATTTGAAGAATTCAATGAAATTACTTGTTGAAAAAAGAGCTCTTTTACTCATCCCACTCTATATAGTCAATTTATTACTATATTCTTATGTTCTTGATAAGATAATTCTATTTATATTCTTTGAATTCAGATGATATATCACCAAAATGAGTTTTTATTATTTTGAACACTAAAGGATAGAAAATATATTTTCATTGGTACTGATCCATTGCACGACAACTAGTGGACCAGAAAACCCACTGAAAAAGGTGGAAGTTTCCTCATGAATTCATTAGTAGACACTACTAAAAAACTAGGTTTATACAGTACTAGGGATCTAACAATGCTAGTTAAAAACACTGTTAATGAAACTCTTTGTCATCGCTAAAAAATTGATGTTAAAGAGGGTATTTAATAGTACTAAAAAAGCGTTGTTAAAGGGGGACCACTATAAAAACTTTTTTTACAAATGTTGATAAAGATACAAACTTTATCAGTGCTTTTTTACAAGCATTGATAAAATTATACTTAAAAAACTATATTTCCATAAAAATAGTATATTAATATATAAATATATTTATACGAATATAAATATATATATTTTTAAAAATATGTTTTAAATGAGGTAAATAGGTAGTTACACTTAATATATAAGATGTTTAGTGAAAACGGATTATAAAATAATTAAAAAAACATTTTTAATTTTTAATTTTATTATTATTATTATTGAGTAATATTAATTTAATATCAATTTAAAGATTAAAAAAAATCAAAAAATAAAAAAAAACTAAAATAAGTTGAAAACGTAACTAGAAGTTTAAACTACATAACTTTTGATTTAGGTGTTCTTTTTGGATTTACAACATATCAAATAGAAGAATAAAAAGATCTCTATTCCTTGGTGACTTAGGGTAAACCCTTCATTAAAATTTGCAAGGCCAAAAACGGCCCAGAAAGCCTCCAAAACAGAGTTTTTAGTTTGGGTACCCCAAATTTTTAACATTTTATGGAATTTAAAACTCTTTTAAGGGATTATTTTTTCCCTTTTTCAATGGGGAATAAATTTATTTTCAGTGATTACATTTATATTGAAATTTTTATTTGAATGGTTATCATTTTTTACAACATAAATTTATTTATAATTAAATATATGCATGGTTTCTTATATTTACTTATAATAAATCACTCATATAAATACATATATCAACATATTTACATAAAAATTTATATTAATATATATATATATATATAAATCTTCTAAAAATATATTTAAAACAATATCTATACATTTTTTACAGTATACATACATATGCATATATGTGTGTATTAATAAATAGATATATATTTATATTGTATTATAGTATATGAAAATGAATATAATATATAATATATTTAAATAATTATAAGTTTATATATATATCTATCACACACACACACATATTGTATAAATTTATTTAAAATAAATTATATCAATATATGTATATATATAAACAAATATATCATTAAACAGACAAGAAAACAACATGGTGTAGTGCTAAAGGTGTGAAATCTTCGAAGGAGAGGTGCATGGTTCAAATTGAAGTAGAAGAGCATGAGGTTGGAAATTAAAAAAGAACCGATAGGGGGGGTGAAAATCACTGATAAAGGAGAGGTGGAGAACTATTAAAGGAGTCCTGGAAGTGCTAATAAAGGGGTCAAACACTCATGGAAGTCCGAATTTACCCCCCCTTTAACATCACTTCAATTATTAGAACTAAAAAAGAGATAATAAAGGACCCATTTAATAGAAATTTTTTAGCTCTATTAAAGGGGATTTAACACCGATTTGTTTTATAAATGATAGAATTTTTGGGCTTTTAACTATGCTTAGATTATCAGTGCTTTTTTAGCACTGATAAAGGCATATTTTAGCACTGTTAAGGAACATTTTTTGTAGTACTGATAATGTTGTTCCATACTTTTCTCATTTAAAAGTTCGTTATGATTAATATCTTGGAAAAATTGTGTGATAAAAACAGTGGGATTTTTCATTCCAACACTAATAACATTTGGTTACGTAGGAGGATAATCATTGCATTTCCTATTTCATTCTACATTAGTAGGATTCCTACATGTTTCGAACATTATCTAAAACCAAAAATCATACTGTAAGAAACTATAATAATTGTGGTAAACCACATAAGTATGAAAAATCATTTATAAGATGTCTAAATAATTATAAATTCTTCTATAAACCCTTAATTTTAACCTAGTTCCTTAATGAATATTAATAAAACTTTTAGATTTTTTCATATAATTAGACTTATCCCTTGGGATATAACTAAAGTTTTCTCGTCATCATTTCAAAAGGTTAACTAAAACATTATATTTTACCATATATAGTAACCCATTACTGTTATACATATAACGTCCTCACCTGGGTGCCACTAAAATAATGCTCTGAGCTAGTCGGTCACATGGCCTCAAGTGCACCTCCCGTATTCCAGAGGCTACTGACCAGTCATGAGGGTTTAATAGTGTTACTTTGGAGTGTCTATACCCTCATGATTAGAGAGTCACAATGTTATATAATAAATAAATAAATAGTATAAGATGTATACATGAAATTCAGAATAAATAGAGCCTCCCAATAATAATAAATAGCCAAAGACATTAATATTATCATATACAAAGTGATTTCCTGAAAATTATAAAAAGGAAAACAGGAATACATTAAAGTAGGATTACAATAAATGAATAAAATAATAAAATAAATCCTAAAGGATATCTCCATGAGAATCCTGAGAACTGACTAATTACTATCCTTCTAAGATCTTATATCCTAGTGTACAACACATAACACTATCTAGAATCATAATCCTGCAACCATGAGGTCTATCTGGGTACCAATTTGTGGCCTGAATAGTGAGTGAGAGAAAATCAGTTGGCCACCACCAAAAGTTTCCAATGCATTCCAATCCATGATTAGAAAATATATTAGTGTGTAGGTATAAAAAATAAGGCAATGTGATATAAGAAACATAACCCATGTCAGCTTTGGTTCCCCATAGGATACCTTACTGAACATACCTTATTCAACATAAGTAAACATTTCTTGGAACATTCCATCATGTATATATGTGTATACATAATCATTCATTTATAGATTTACACATGCACTAGTGAGGAACCATAGAAACCCTATAATTGTGATGTTGATGGTAATAAAGTGGTGATAGGACCCATGGCTATAAGCTTAGGCATCCAAAAGTAATTATAGAAAAAACCATAGAAGCGAGTCTGGGGAATCACTTGTATCTAAGTAAATGACTATTATTTCCTCTAGGCCGAAGGGAACATAACAAGGTATGAGTAATAGTAATAAACATATATGACCATTGGTGGAATAAGGCGTCATTAACCTTAGAAGGCTGAGCTAACTCATAGTGTCAACTCATGATGTATGGATATGGGTCTAAATGTAATCCAAGGGATGTAACCAAGGCATTCCACTATAAGTATCTCTCTCTAAGTCTCGGGATCATGTCCCATGTAATATTGGGATAAACATGAATGGGGCTGAAGGGGAGAATCCAAGTTGAATCATGTCTGAGGACATCAAGATGAATCAAGAAAGTGAAAACAAGTTAATAAAATTTTTGGAGATAAATAAATTGAATCAACAATACTACACTATGACATTCAAATAATAATAATAATAAAATGACCAAATTCTAGGGTTTGTGTCTCCCATTGAAATTTAATTGATTAATTAGAGTGGCATACTCTGAGTTCTCAAGGAATTACCTCAGTAATCCAAGGATGGTTCAAGTGTAACCACTCCATTAAAATGAAAATGAATTCATAATCAAGTGGTAACTTACATTTAATTAGTTGCAATTGGCCAGGATAAAAAATTAATTCCACTTATAAATTTATACATAAGTAATAAAGGAATAAAATGTTCATAAGCATGCCATATTATGATTCATGTTTAAAAAATAAATAAGTACATTACAACAAGCACACCATAACAAAATTACATTATTCCATTTGATACATTCTGTTTATATAAAATTAAGGAGGCCACTGAAAATTCCATTCCATTTTTCATTCCAAATATCCCATTTTATTTTCCCATTTTATTAGATAATACGGTTCGCCTCATAGGTTTTTTTATATTTTAAAATGAAGCAATGTTATAATACCAAATTCATTTATTTATAATTAATCATTTCCTTACATGAGTGATAATCCAACACCTTAAAGGTGGTTAAAGAATAGGTAGATCATTGTAATTCAATCATTTAAGACAACTCCCATAAATAGTGATTTAATTACTTAAAAAATAATATTTCAGTGGAATATATAAGCAACACTCCAAAAGGGGTTGTTTTATTTATGGTGAAAAACCTATAATGGTGGAATTAAAAGAATAATGACTATAAAATTTATAAAATTAGTTTCACATAATTAATTTCAAATATTTAGGGTGGAACATGAAAAATACAGCTTATGGACCAATGTAATATTTTATAAACCAATTTAAACATAAGTGAAAAGTCATAGACCACCTACCACATGCTTAGGATGATCCAATAACCCATTATCTAGGTTTGTTTCAATCCTTAATGAGATAATTTATAAGATTAAATAACTTACATTAAAATATGAAATATTATTTTACATGGAAAAAGAATCTGATATAGTGAGATAAATGAATAGAGGAAGCTTGATAAGTCGTAGTCTTATTAAGGGATAACCAAAACGATGAACGGTGGCTGAATGAATGTATAGAAGAGGGAGATATCATCATGACTAGGAGGAATCAGAAGGGGAGATTGAACGACTAACTAGAGTGGGAGAAGTGTGAAAGAAATAAGGCTGATGAAAAGATAAAATATGGAGGGGAAACAGTCATTTATATATCTCTAAAGAGTCTCATGGTTTGGATGCATGGTTTGGAAAACCATACACCAAATGACCAAGACTCACTATCCAAGAACCTCTTGGCCACAAAGTTTCCTTGCATTATTTTACAAATCATGCTCCAAATGTGCCCGCTCACTTCCCAAGCACACTCCTACCTCACATGGTTGTACCAAATGTTTAAAAAACATTGCACCAACAATGTGTGGTCCCTCTACACTATTACACCATGTCTCATGGTTCCACCTAGAGGGAATCACTGTTTGAAAAAACTGTGCCCGCTACTCTGTTACATTTGTAAATGAGTTTGTGGAGCATTATGCTCATGAAAGTCATCTAAAGTCCTGAGAAACCTATTAATACATAAACCTTTTTGAGAAAAAAACACTTTTAGGTGTTCATACACTCATAATTTCTTTCTGAATAATAGTTTTTAATTCAAAGAATCCGCCAAAAGAAAATATCTAAATCATTTGAAAATCTCAAAACATCAAGATACATAGGACATTAAAACTTCCTCAACTTAGAACATCTCATCCCTAATAATTATTTGGGGAAAATTACAACATCAACCATCTTACTCAAGTTGTGAAGTTCCACTCCAACGATATCTTTGTGTTTTCGAACACCTAATGCGCCTCCAATAATCACTTTTAAAAACACGATAATTAAGTCATTAAATACTAGATAAAATTATCATACCATTATCAAAACATTAATATGCCACTTACTCGATCCCATATCACTCGAGAAATGACCATGTCATCATCTCTTTTATCAACTAGCCTATGGAACTCCCCACCATAAGTTCGTGATTTTAAATGGAAAAGTTTGAATCACAATACTTCCACCATCATAGTTTCCTATTTAAACCCATACATAGTGTCCTATAGAAACTCTCAGAACATTCATTATATTACACATGAGGTCACAACCCATGACCAATGATTTGATCTTAAAATTCAAATTCCCAGCATCCAATGTCATACTGGTCATGCTGGATTTTCCTTGAAAAGCCACAACAGAGCTTTAAAATGCACCCATCTCATCGTGACTACATTTCGGATGAAATTCCTCATTGACCGAATCCAACCATAAGAAGAAACTGAATTTGAACCACCTATGAACGATTATTTGAGAAATGATCAGCTCTTACGGTAAATGTATCACCAAAAACAAATTCCAAGCCTTTTTATCTCAATGCATACTGAAACTATTATGAAAATTCATAAAAAGAACTGATACTCAACTTCTAGTGATGTCTCAAGGACAAACCATTTCCTGATAAAAAACATTGTTGTGTTATAACACCTATAGAGACAAATTCATGATATAACCCCTAGATCATTTTAATTATTATGATATTAGCACCCTCGTCTAGACTTTACTTGGGATAATACTAAAAAATGTACCTAAAATTTATAGAGAAATTAATTTTTACAAGGTTCTCTTTTCTTTAACAGTCATACAAGATCCAAAATGGTCTTCCAATGACCATCCTCAAGATACCTCGACCCCTTTAACATGAGTGTTGACTACTAGTGACTAAATCCCCACTAAAAACCTTTGGATAATACTTTTCATCACCTCTATTAAAAGATTTATTAATCACCACAACCCATGACATGTTCATTTTGGTCATAGTGACTCCAATGATTGAGATCCGGATCATCCCTAAGTGCTAACATGAACAAAACACATCCCTTATTCCTACTTTTGAAGCACTGTACATATGGAATTTGTAGTAATTAAAATAAAATGAGGGTTTTTACCCTTAAATAGCCAATGGTATACTATTCACCATATGGATACATTTTTTAAAAAAATCCATGAGCACAACATCCAAGAGGTACCTTTTTCTAATATAAAGGAATTTAATTTACCTAGCCTGGCATATAGATGAAATTCCATAAGTGTACTAACGATGATATCACGATAGGGGGAATGACCACCTCTAACTTGTAGAATAATAAGATTTCATCGTTTGGTTAGTACCACTCTTCTCGATCCATGATCTCTGTTGATGCTCCTTTCTGTCACAGAGTCTAATGACTGAAAACGGGGAATACCTTAAGTACAAAGAGATTCATCCTTTAAAGAAACATAAAAAATGGAAAAGACATGAACAAGGAATCCGTTAAGCAAGGGCCGCGCAAGTTCCAAGCTGGTCACGCAAGTCACTTGCGCGCCACATATGGGTTGCGTAGGTCACTTTCACACCCTATTATTTTTTCACCCAAGGTCCTCAATGGTCTATAAATAGCCCATGCGGGCCCCCCATTTTGAGGGAAAAAAATCCAAAACCTCAGATTCAAGCTCTGGTGGCCCAAGTCTCTTCTTCAAGTCTTCTGCACACTTCTAAGGTAATTCTTTACCTAGAATAGAATCTCTAAGGAAAAGGAACACGACCTAAGTGTTAGAAACCATCAAAACATGTGCGCCTAAGTGTCCAGCCCTTAAGGGAAATGGAAACACTTGAACACCGCCTTATCCCTTCAAGGAAACTTGCGCATCACCCATCTAAAATCCTCTAGAGATGATACTAAGGGCTCCAATCCAAAGTCTCCCAAGTATCACTTCATAGGTTCTTCGTCGCCCAAGTGAATTCATGTCGCGCAAGTATACTTGCGCGACAAGGACTTGCGTGCCAGAACAACACTTGCACGCCTCCTTTTAATTCACATCCTTTCCTCAAATCCACCTTTCCTCTTCAAGGATAGCATTCAAAACCCTCTTCAAATCCATTTCTGGCATGGTTCCTTTTTTGGTTTCCTTACCTAAAAGAAATTCTGTGGAACATCTCCCAAAACCTTGTGATTTATATATCTTTATATCACTACGGTTATAGGTTCCCTTCATTCAACCTCATCCCTTAAGATGAGAGAATCTTTGATCTGGGAATCCTCCTTAGAAGTAATCCCCAATCATAAGTCAAAGTATCCCTTAATTCTGGGAAATTTCCTATAGTGTAAGCCCCAAATTAAGAGTATAAATCTCCATAAAGCACATACACCTTTTATGGACCATGTTCATGTGGGCATCCTTCTTAGGAGTAAGCCCCAAGTCCCCTCTTCTTTGATTTGAGCATCCTCTTTAGGAGTAATCCTCAATCCTAAATTCATGTTCTTTAATTCGGGGCATCCTCCTTAGGAGTAAGCCCCAAATTCCCAAATTTCTCTTAACCTGGGCCTCCTTTTCAAGAGTAATCCCTAGATCTCAAGTCTCCTTCACCTGGGCCTCCTTTTCAAGAGTAATCCTTAGGATTAATTTCTTTTGACTTGGGCTTCCTTCTCAGGAAATAAAATCCAATATTTAGACCCTCTCTAATTTAGGAATCCTTCTCAAGAGTAAGACCTAAGTTAAGTATTCAAATATCCATAAAGCACAAATTCCATTATGGACCTTGTTCCCAGGTTCCTTCCCTGAAGTAAATCCCGATTATCATATATCATGGGTCGTCGTACATATGTAAGCCCAACATCATTTCTTATGATTGCCTCTTTTATGGCACAATCATCAGGTTTTACTAATACCTCTTGTTTCTCACACCGAGCATGACTCACGTGATCTTAGAGTGTAAGAGTAATTATGACATCTTTCTTTGAGCCATTAATCATGCATAACCCTCATACTTCTTAATTCCAAAACTATGTGGGTTCTGATTCCTTTTCTAAAAAGGATACGTGCAGCCCATCTGCAGGTACGATCCCAAGTCTGAAATAATCATTTTCCTTCTGAATGACAATAAACTTCAAGTTCCCCACTGAGTGGCTTTAAAACTAGTATAGTTATCATAATGACCAAGATATTTCTATATAATGTGTTGAAGGATACCATTGACTAAGAATATCTAACAAATATATATGATTCTCTATCGATGAAGAACCTCAAATACATATAAAATATTCCTTATATTTCATACATATTAATCACTGATTTCCATATCTAAGGGAAAGATCATTTTCATACATGTAAATTAAAAACGATTCACGAACATAACTCAAATCTATAAAGAGAGTCTCGGAGTAGACAATAATTCCCCCCAAAAATGTGTGATGAGTCCGACCTCCCATCATCTCGACCAATGCAAACTCTTAAGCCTCATCGGTCCACAACTAATGAGCACCTAACTTTGGAAAGTAGGTCCAAATGGATGTAGAATCATTGGGTGTTTCCGGTTCTACGAATAAAACCGTTAGAAACTGATTGGAATGTTTGAACCTTAAATCCAACGAGGTCATCCCCACTTTCAGAGCGAAGAAAAAATGGCGAACCCAACATGAATCCTTAACCAAGTTAAAATAATGGTTTACCTATTTTTTAGGCCCCTATTTAAGCTCAATGAGAGGGCCAACAAAGCAATCAATGACATATGTTCTCATCCAAAAGATGTAGTGGCCGAACTTATTTTGATTACGTCTTTTATATCAAATAGTAACTCTTTTCCAAGATCTTTCTACATTATAGAAATGGATTCTCTGAAATTCACCCCTGTGAATGCCTTGGCCACTGCTCCTACTAGATCCTCGTCCGCTCTGAGGATGACATCACCAACTCAGCATCTTCAATGCTAGGTTTTGAATGCACTGATCAAGGTGTACCATCAACACGGTACCATCCCTACTCTGGAGGCTTCTCTCCAAGCCCTCCAAGTGAACAACTCACACCAATCGTCTAGAAAACGACAACCAGTGATCAAGAAGTAGGCATTGCTAACCATTGTCTGCAACTGTTTCGGGTCGTTATCCCCGAAACGCAAAAATCAGTCCCTCCCATACTACAGGTAGGTTGATCAGGAGGTCACTTAGGGCCTCTATTCAAGGAAATATGAGTCCTTCCCAAGGACTCCCACCAGAAATCACCGCCAGAATCATGCGGTAGTGCACCCTCAACATGATGAGGGTGTCATCTCCAGGCGTTCGGCTCAGGTTCCTCAAACCCGAGCAGTCAAGATGAACCACCAGAGGTGACAAACGGTCAAAAATGAGCAAGTTCTTATCTCTACCATCTCTGGAGAATTCCACCAACATAACTTGGTGGCAAGTAACGAGCGGGCACACACACCTATCCATTTTAATTCTGTTGTCCAGCTGACTTTTCTGGAAGCAACCCGCCATTCCCTCCAGGCAATTCCGGCGGAGTACTAAAGCCAAGAACATACACCTATTTTTAAATCATCAGCTAGTTAGTAGGCTCATCTGACTACATATGATGAAGCCCACCAACCCAATGTGTTGACAATTGATAAACAGGAACATATACCTGCTTACACTCATCAAACCTACCAGCAACATCCTCTACCAGTATTGAAGGTAGTTTATCAACCACGTTCATCAGAGTGCAATAAGTAGGCACATACACCTGCTAGTATTGATCAAGCCTACCAACAGTCTCATTTGGTAGCACCCGGAGAATTCAATTAGAAAGCCCCAATGACAAAAATGAGGCAGACTCAACTCTCTGCCCCCACACATGAGTACTGTCAGAATCCATTGATAGGAAAAGGAGGACAGGATCGGGCACATACACATACTCCAGCCACGGAATGGACGTATATTCTTGTTCCGGCAGCTGAAGTCACCAACCATGTTTTGTCAATGGTGAAAGAGTAGAAGAAAATCCCTGCTCATATTCTGGATGCTTTCCAAGATATTATCACAGCTTTAGCAGCATCTCAGAGAAAGACACATAAATCTATCCCTATCAGCGGAGTGACTCATCAGCATGTTACCCCAGAGCAGACACACACCTCTGTTCCAATCCCGGAGGGTCGTGGGGCACACTCCCCCATGTCATACGGACAATCAAGTCAGGCACATACACCTGATTCAAATGAGGATCGTCAACCTAATCTGGCCATTTCTCCTGAGTGGGAACATACACCTTCCCAAAATAACCACTTTCATCAATAGGTGGTTTACAAAATGAGTAAGAAGGCATCCAATAAAAATACCCATCCAGCACAGTTGGAAAATCAAGAACCAATCTGCAATGAGACCTTACTCAATTCTAGAGTTCGTGAAGCCATCAGATAATTATCTATTGGGACTCATGATTCTACTCTCTCATTTCCAAATAGTGGGAACAATAATTCCGAAGTTCATCAACAGACACTTCCTCATGAAGGCTTGCTTCATGACAATTCAGTCGATCTCAAAGTTTCATCTTCAGATGAGAGCTACGATAACCCTCTGCGTAGCCAGAAGACCAAGGAGCAAGAGATTTCATCTTTTACTGTAACCCACCATGGTGGTTCTTCCCATGATGATGAATTTCTCTGTGAATTTACTCTCTGCAGTAGTATTGCACATTGCCTGGAAAATGCTCCAATGGACAATGTAGTGCCGAGAAAGCCCTCTTATCTTGAGGAACTTTTAAATGCAAAGCCAGTCATGTCTGATGCTTTTCTTCTAGAAGGTGAAATACTTTCTCAATCAAAACATAGCCCGGGGTGTAGGTCATTCTTCGAACCACCCCTGGGTCATTCATCATCTAGTTTGAAAAATGAATTCTCTACCCATCTTGTTGAATTTGATGAAGAAACAAAGAACCACTAACTTTGGTCTAATCAAGTAGAAGAATCCTCATCAAATGACAAGGAGGAAGTGCCGAATATGAGAAAACAACTAGAAAAAGGTGAAGTACCAGTCATGTTTTGGCCTTTGGCAGACTCTCAGTATGATATTCCAGAAATGTTGACGGAAGATTTTATTCACGATATTTATCTCAACATGTGGAAAACTCTTTTCACTTGAAAAAGAAATTATTATCTTATGATGAATATGAAAATCATGTAAATATAATAGAAGGGTTACAATTCCAAATTGACTTGGAAACTCTATAATTTTCCCAACATCCGAAGGTTTAAAAGCAACAAAGAGCCCTTTAGCGTTCATGCCTTGGCGCACTAAAAATATTTCACCAGTTAATTGCCAATGCCCCATCTGGTATTCATATCAGGGGATGGGGTGTTCATGGGGAACTGCATTTCACTGTACTCTCCAGTTAACAAAGCCCGCAAAAAATGGTCTCATGGAATGTTATTTCCCATGGCTGGCCACAACAAATTGATTTTCTGTATAATCAATGGATTGCTCAGGAACATGCCTGAACTAGGTCTTCCCAAAGTCTGGCATAAATAGAACAAGTTGTTGAATTAATCTTGCATCAAGAAAATGATAATATCGAATAGGATTCTCGTTTAGAGCTTGCACATCACCAAGTGACAGAAGTGTCAGAAATCATCCAACAGTGATATGAACAAGGTGATTTGAGTGGATGTAGGTTGATGCATCCAGCCAATTTCCAGACTAAGGTCCACATAATCAGGAGAGATTTTAAGAATGTCTCAGATTTAGCAGCTCAAGAACCACCTCAGCTTGCCCGACTGAGGACTCTTTTAACCCAACCCTCAGAATCAACAAATAGGATTCGAGGGGATGAGCAGGAATAGCAGGAACAGCCCCAGTCCACCGAACTGGGGACTTTTTCAAATTCTTAATCCCTTCCTCAGCGAAATTCAGTCTTCTCTTGATTAGGGAAGACACCACAAGAGGAACACAGAGCCGAATTATCAAGATATTACCTCCAAATTTCGGTTCATCAAGAAATTCCTAAGGGATCAACTCAACAAAAGTCCATGTCTCATTACGGACATGGAAGAAGACAGTATCGCAGAAATTCCGATAGAAGGGATGCAATGCGTTATGCATCAATAAATGTCATCAATGCTGTTTTTAATGATCCCCCAGAACATGAGGCTCACTCATGGGACTCAGATGAAGAAGTTCCTACTCTAGAGGTTGTACGCACTGAAACAAATGAAGAAGGTGTGCGTACTCGAAATCAAAGGATTACCCAAAATTCTGGTATTCCTTTAAAAAACCAACTCCTCTCTCCGAAAGGCGTCCAACAATGGGAAAGTAAAAATTCAGGTTGCATTCCACCCTAACTCTGGAGTAGGCCAATCACTCTCATTTGAGGAAAGGTTCGCACGACAAGAGGAAGAAATGAAGGAGTTAAGGAGGTTGAATGAAAAACTACTTCAAGGAAGTATTCCTCATAAACGTACTAGAGTTAGTCAGTCAAAGGAATTATTTAAAGCTACTGAGATGGATCAAGAATATCCTCGTTTACAAGTACACCCTCACAGTTCTAATCCTATGGGTCATACGCAACAACAACCGGCACTACTACCATCAGTGGCAGTCCCGGTTACCACACCCGTCCAAACTCTAGTTATTGCACCTGCTCAGGTCTAAGTTCAACTAGATGTTTCTCAAAAGTTAATAACTACCATTGAGTCATTAACAGACCAGTTGGAAACTATGGAGGTAAAGCATGCACATGTTCAACCAGAAAAGAGAGCTTATCCTGAATGGGTTGATGCAATTCCTCCCCCAAAAAATTTTGCGAATATCACATTCCCAATTTTTAATGGTTAGGGAGATCCAAAACAACACATAACACATTTTTATTCTTGTTGTGATCCTATTATGTGAACTCTTAAACAACAATAAGTAGTTAAGATCAGGTGTTTTTTATAGTCATTACAAGGACCTGCTTTTTTCTGGTATACAAGTTTTCAATCTCAGTCAATTACTAGGTGGGAAGATCTTCGTCAGAGGTTCCTTCTTCAATTTAGCTCAACCTTGCCAAAGACAACAGTTCCCGATCTTAGAAATTGTAAGAAAAGGGAGAATGAAAGAGTTTAAAATTTCATTGCATGATGGAAGGGATTAACATATTCCTTAAGTTTAACACTCCCTCAAGAAGAATTTCTAGCGATCTGTGTGGAAAATATGCTTGATGAATTACGCACACCGTTGATCCCTATGAAATACATATGAGGGTTTCGATACCTTACTTCAATCACTCAGTAGATTGAAGATTATCTTATACAGACTAAGGATAAAACTCGTGTAATTCCATCAGTTCCAGGAAGGAGAATGGGGAAAGCAGAGACTGCTATAGTTACGCTTAAACAAGCACATGTACCTACATCCACTTCAAGACCTTCATCATATCAAAGGGATCCACCTCCTGAGCATCAAAAAAGAGGTCGTATCATCAAGATGATCAAAGAGATCAAAGGCAGAAATAGTTTGAAGACATAAAGAACAATGTTTATTCTTTCCAGAATGAACAAGTTCCTGGCTACTTCATCTCGGCTCTGGAAAACAACCTGGTTCTATTGCTAAGGCCCGAAAGGCTGAACAAGGAAGGAGATGAAGAATGTCCCAACTACTGCCCATTTCATCAGATGTTGGGGCATCCCATTCAGGAGTGTTTTGTTTTCAAAGACATCCTGTAAAAAATGGTGGACATTGGATAGGTCAAATTGAAAGGTTCTTCAGACCAGGTAGCATGTGTTACAGATATAGATCCAGAAGAAGAAGGCAAGTGGCAAGAAGTCAAAAGCAAAAATGCACAAAAATATGATGATTGGATGGTCAGGAAAATGATCAACCGAACTCATTCCATTTTAAGAACGTAATTGAATCTACCAATTGTGTCTTCTGATATGAATTCCACAACAAAACCCCTTTCATTAGAAGGAAAATCTACAATGAAGCGGCATAATTCTAAGAAAGAAGAACAGTCAGAAGAAGATGAGTAATGTCAAAGCCTAAATTGTCTTTGACTCTAGAAAACATTATGCCTTCTACTTCAATAGAACAGGCACCACCCCACCAAATGGCATAGCCTAAGCAGGCTAATCAGGCAGAATCTTCATCAGATGAAGCGTTGATCTTTAGTTTTGTTAACATGATTCATTTAAAAGATCCTTATTGCAGTCACAGTTTTGATCTTGATGAACCTGAGTTCCTTGTATCAAACAGAGGAATTAGAGGGAGTTCCAGAGGTCTAGGATATAGGGGAAGACATGGATATTCCTGAAGCCACTATTTCAATCCTACCCCTGCTAGAACTGTGTATGCTGCAAAAACTCATGGCATAGCCCTTCAACGGGCTCAACAGGAACAAGACAGTTCTTCCACACATGGTAGATTTAGTCCTTCAACAGTTATTTTGGAAGATCAGTTAGAAGTTATGTCTTATTCCTCTCAGCAATTAAATAGACCTAGTCAGTCTAATCTTCCAAATCCTAGAGTATTTCCCACTCCTACCCCAATACAAGATGCATCTACTTCCAAAGCATCAACTTCTAAGGCACCTGTGAAACCACATGTTCCTATTGGGAAACACATACCTTTGGATCAAAAGCATGATTTCTTGAAACATTTGGCCCAATTACTGGCCATGTTATCAATTCTGGATGCCTTGAATCTATCAAGAGATCTTCGGGAGGCAGTTATTAAGGCTTTGTCAGGTCCATAAGAGTTCAAAACTGAAATTGGTGCTGCTAAAGTCTACCATGTAGAGAATGATCCTGTAGAATTCCATGCCGTGATATATTTTAGAGATGAAGATGAAGATGATGTTGTGCATGGACATATCAGACCGTTTTATATATCAGGAAAAGTCGATGACGTGTACATACGAAGAGCTTTCATTGATAATGGATCAAGAGTCAACCTCATCCCTATTCGTACACTTCATCGATTTTGCCTCACTGAATCTGATTTATCTTCTTATAATTTGATTTTTCTAGGATATGATAATAATGAACAAGAGAATCTAGGCGAGATTACACTCAGAGCTCAGTTTGGAGATCTTGTATCCAATTCATATTTCATGGTTATTCATCATGACACAACCTTCAATATTTTTCTTAGAAGACCTTGGCTACATCAACATGCAGCTATACCTTTCATGATAACATCAATGTATCAAATATTGTTTCAATGGTCAAATTGGGACATTTTATGGTGATAAAGACCCATTCGAAACATGTGAATCTCAATACATTGAGGCAGAATTCTATCACATGAAGGGAAAGGTGGTATCTACAACAAAGGACGTTACCAAAATTAATGCTCCATATGGTTTGAAAAAGATTCCTGTAAACCCATTCATACATGTGAGTATAGATTATGTGTTTCCTATCAGTCAAATTGATAGGATAGACCCAAATCCAAACACTCTTACGAAAACTTCCATAATATCATTTACACAAATCACGTCAGAAAACATGGGATAAATTGGTGATTCGCCAAGAAATGATGAAATCTCAAATGGAGATGTCTTTATTTCATCTGCGAAAATCCAGCAATTATATACTTCATCAACTAGGCTAGAAGAAGTTATAGAAATGCCAGAGATGAATGATGATATTGATTCTCAATCCATCATCTCCTATATATCACCCAAGGAAGACCCTTCATCATTAATATGGTCAGAAATGGTAGCCTCTTCTTCGAGATGTTCAAATTTTAACTTCTCCCTTGGTCATAAAATTCTCTTTCATCATCTACTATGCAAGTGGAAATAGAGGAAGTAACACATATTGAAGAAGAAGAGGAAGATCATAAGGATTCTCCTCCAGCATTTGAAGAGGGTATCTCTACTACTATGGATGAACTCATAGAAATAAATCTGGGTACAAAAGAAGATCCATGCCCCACTTTAATCAGTGCGACCATGACTCTTGAAGAGAAAGAAATGTATATTTCATTTATAAAGCAAAATTGAGATGCATTTTCTTGGAACTATACAGAAATTCCAAGGCTTGATCCGGATGTTTCCACTCATCATTTGGGTTTTCCAGAAGAACATCGAGGATTCAAACAAGCCACAAGAAGAACACACCCAACTTATGCTTTCAAAATTGAAGCTGAAGTGGATAACCGTATCAAATCTAACTTCGTTAGAGAATTTCGATATCCCAAATGGCTGGCTAATATTGTCCCTGTGAAAAATACGAATGAAAAAATTATATTTTTCATTGATTTCAGAGATCTTAATTGGTATTGTCCCAAGGATGATTTTCCAGTTCTGATCACAGAACTCTCAATTGATGGAACAATTGGATATGGAGCACTTTCCTTCATGGATGGATATTATGGGTATAATCAAATTCGAATGGATCCATATGATGAAGAATCTACAGCCTTTAGAGCCCCTCAGGGTGTGTTTTACTATTGGGTAATGCCCTTTGGCCGGAAGAATGTAGGTGAAACATTCTAATGTTCCATGCACCATATCTTTAAACCCTTTTTAGGGAAATTTGTTGAATATTATGTGTACAATTTGGTGGTTAAATCCAGACAACATTCTAATCACTTGGATGATTTGGAAATCATATTCCACAAACTTTGATAGCATAATTTGAAGATAAACCCCTTGAAATGTTCTTTCGGGGTAACCTTAGGAAAATTTCTTGGCTTTTTTGTACGCCATTGTGATATCAAAGTCGATCCTAGGAAGAAAAAATCAATCCATGGTATGTCACCTCCTTGAAATTTGAAATAATTGAGAGGACTTCAAGGACACTTGGCCTATATTCGACGTTTCATCGCCAATCTAGAAGGAAAGTGTTTACCCTTAACAGATTAATGAAGAAGGGAGTTACCCACCAATGGACTGAATATTTTCAAGAGGCATTTGATATTCTCAAGAAATATCTCTTGAGTCCACTAGTATTGATGCCAACTATTGAAGGAAGACCACTTATACTCTATGTGACAGCTTTAGAGCGGTCATTGGGTGCCTTCCTTTCCCAAAAGAATGAAGCTGGGAATGAAAATAGTCTTAACTACCTCAGTCAGACTATGGTTGAAGTAGAAACTCGATATTCACGTATTGGAAAGTGCTGCGTAGTGTAAATATTTGCAGTTCAAAAGTTGAGACACTATCTGCAACATAATGAGGTTCAATTAGTATCTCTCAATAACCCGCTCAAATTTATCCTTAGTCGTCAATGATTATAGGATGTCTGACAAGGTGGGAAGTTATTTAACAGTAATTTGATATCCAGTACATGTCTCAAAAGGCAATAAAGGGACAAGATCTGCCTGATTTCCTTGCAGAACACCCTTCAGTAGAAGATAAATATCTGGATATTGAACTTCCGGATGAAGAAGTCTTCTCTATTCAAGATAGTCCTCAAACATGGTAAATGTAGTTTGATGGTGCTTCTAGAAGTCCAACAGGGAAGAAAATGGAAGATCCTAAATTCAAAAATGTTGTGTTAGGAATTGTGCTTATTTACCCAGAAAAGGAAGTGCTAACCTATTCCTTCTTATTGTTGGGAGGCGGTACAAACAATGAAGCAGAATATCAATCTCTCGTTGCAGGCTTGGAATTGGCGCTTCATGAACTAGTGAATCACTTAAAGGTGAAAGGTGACTCAGATCTGGTAATCAAACAGGTCAATGGGGATTATTCCATTAGAAAAAAGAGATAATCCCTTTGTATGATTACGTTAGAGATTTAATGAAGGAATTTCCTTTAGAACTGACATTTTCTTATGTCCTGTGATCACAAATTTCTCAAGCTTATGCATTGGATAATGTAACCACAGCTCTGGTTATAAAACCCAGAAATTTAAATGAATTTTTTTTCTTAATTTCTATGGAATTTTACGAGTCTATGGCTTCTAACGACACTTGATTCTGAGGCCCGGTGTGCCCGGAATCAATTTCCGAAGTTTAGCTCGGGTACGTTCAGTGAACGAACGAGCTGGTTTTTCTATCTTTTGAATCGGTCCTCGGAATTGAAATCTGAGGGCATTGTTGAACTCATAGCATTGGTTTTCTCTTAATAAGACTTTTACCTCGACAGTAGATGATCGGGTGTGAAAGTTAGTTTTTGGGGGTTTTACGTGGGTTAATAAAATAAAATAAGTGAACAATGTATTTTATTTTGTCAAACACGTGTCATACGGATAAAGTGGTTAGAAGCTCCACTTGGGAGTTGGTGGTGGGACCGGCACACCCTAACCCCCATGAGAGGTTATGGTGGTGGGGCCCACCGAGATCCAAGCTCCCATGTGAGGTTGATTGTGGTGGAAACCACACGAGGCCTCCCATTAATGGGAGGGGAATCATAACTCCTTGACTCCCCCTCATTTATGAGTGAGAGCCTCTAAGGTCCAAATCCCCCTCTTAATAGAGGAGGATGAAACCTCCCTTTTTAATGAGGGGACCACCCAAGCATTAACCCCCTTTTTTGACTTCCTCCCCATTTTAATGCGCCACCGTAGCAGATTAATTGGGTGGAGCCCTCTATCATAAATCCTCCATTTATGACTTGCGTGCCAATGACAAAACCTCCCACTAATATATAAAGGAGGCTAGGGGAATGAGTTATGGATGGCTTCTTCAAGCGGCAGAACTCTAGCAGCGAAGCACGACGCCCAACACTTGCAGAGTTTTCCTCTTCCTCCAATGAAAAACGAAGAACGAAGAATGTCGATGCTACCCTCAGATCCTTCCTTCTGACAGATCTCCAATGTACGATGCTCGAGCCAGGATCGAAGGCCTTTGCAGAAGCGACAAATGCCAATGATCGTCATCACCTTCATCTCCTCCATTGCGTCGACGTCAACGAGCTGACGTCCACCCTTTCGCGTTATCGTCAACGAACGGAGAACCTTGAGGTAGGGTTTTTTTTTTGAATTTCTACTTACCTTTTTGAGGAAAGAACAACGAGCACGGACCGACCTCTGCCCGGTTTTTCTACGGATCGCTCGTACATGAGTTTTGGATGCGGGGTTGTTTTTCGGGTATGGATTTGAGTTTGAATTCTTAAATCTTGATTGGAAACTTCTAACATGGTGGGATCAGGCTGAAGAACAAACCCGACCATTCACAGATCATTTTTTTGTGCGCATATTGACAGCCGATGATGAAACGGGACCTCAACGATGTATGGAAGCTGTTGTAGTGAAGAACGGGTCCCGGGAGAGCCGCAGGCGCAGACGACGGTCAAATCAGACCACCAGAGCACGTCCGGTGGTCTGCGGAAGGCACAGCCGGTGCGCCGCGCCGGTGACCAGAGGCGGTGGTCGGAGCCGTCCGGCTGCCTGGAGGCGGCGGCTCCCCAGCGCGCCGCCGGAGGAATTCCACCACGACAACAGCTGCGGTGGCGGTGCGATGGATCCCGCGGCTGTGGGAGATCACGGGATGGTGGGGAGGCTCCAACCAGCACCGCCGGTATCAATTAACGGCGGGGGACCCGCCCCCCGCTCTGCGCAACTCGCTCGGCCAAGTTGTCCGAGCTGCGGCGAGCCACGAGGGCTGGGCCGCGCCGGTCGGGCCGGACCGTGCCCAACCGGGCCCGACCGCGCCCAGCCGGGCCAGGCCGTGCCATACGCAGGCCGAGCCACGCCTGCTGGGCCGGACCCCGACCCGAGTCGGTTCGACCTGGTTCAGGCCGACCATGGGGTGTTGGGTCGGGTCAGACGGGGCCCAGAACCCCTATTTTCGGACCTTTTTCAGTTAAATGCCCATAACATGAGTTTTGGACCTCTGATCGACGCATCGTCAGTTGCGTAGGATTCTTTGGATCGGGATGGTCGTTTCGGTATATTACACTCAAGGTTTCAGTAATGTTTGTGAATGACCGGATTAGTTCGAACCCAAAACCAACCGAGCCCTCGGAGCGGAAACACTTATAACTTGAGGACCAAACGTTCGATTGACGTGTCGTTGACTTTGATGGATTCCTCTTGATGAGACGGTTCTTTTGGAATATTTCACCTGTGTTTTGGACGCAGTTTGAGTATGGCCAGGTTGGATTATACCCGAAATCCAACCGGGCCCCTGGAACGGAAAGACTATTATCTCACAGACCAGGCGTCTGATTGACGCACCGTCTGTTGCGTTGAGACCCCTATGACGAGGCGGTCCTTTGGGATACTTCTTTGTGGGACATAGTTACTCTTGGAGTGTTGACCAGTAGCTCGTGGAGTGGATCCTCCTGGAGACGAGCTTATGGAGTACGGTGACCTTGTAGTTGGCTGAGACCTGATGACTGCTTGTCCGATTCGTATTGGAGTGACTTGACTAGCCCAGTGGGGAGCACTACTGTGTTGGGGTGGCAGACCCATAGCGGGGAGAATTACTGTGTTGGGGTGGCGGACCCATGGTACTCGACAGGAGGAGTACCTCTGTAGGCTAGTAGGGGGAGCACTACTGTGTTGGGGTGGCAGACCCATGGCGGGGAGCACTACTTTGTGAGGTGGCAGATGTTGAAATAGTGGGTGCCCTAGACCCAACTATTTAGTACCTTTGATTACCGTATCATGTGTATAGTTAGATATGCATGATGATTTCTTACCATTATAGTGCAGACGTTTCTGTGTCCACTATAATAATGGTAATGTCCAAAGGTCAGTTGTCGTGTCGAGAGGTTATAGCAGATCCCAGGCTATAATGAGAACCTCAAGATACAATGACATTGATCTTAAATATATGTTCTATAGTCTAGATACATCTTATTGACTGGACACAGTAGATGTCTGACTATCAGGTGCTGGGGGCTCATAAGCATTGAGACTTCTTCTCATGAAGTTCGCACTTGGTGATCTCTTGTAGTGAGATCATGAGGACAGACCCGCCAATAGGAACACCACATGTTTTGGGTGTCATTGGTTGTTCCTATCTACGGACATGTGTATTGGTCTCCTGACTTGAGATCATTACCAATGTATATCACTTAATTACATACTTTGATGCAAGGCGAAAACCATGGCAGTAATGTCGTGGCGAGGTAGTTTGTGTTGGGTGCGTCGTTGGTGGTATGACGTTGGTTGAATGGCCAAGAAAGGATTTGTCGCTTCCAAGTTTAGGAAGTTGTATATCTCAGGCCTGGTTGATCAGGATGGTGCCGCCTCTATAAGTCTTTGGCCAAAGCAGTAGAAAGGCAAATCCATCCGGTTAGATCAACAAATAATAAAGCAATATAAGGACGATGACACAAGAGTGCGTCCTGCTTTATGAGATATTTATTGACAAAGAGACTACAGTACACAGTCAGTGTTTGTAGGATGGTAGTCGTTGCTATGACTATCCTTATCTCTTTAGGGGCCATGACGGGTTGCTAGACCTTGCTCTTGGTCTGTGAATTTTATTCACTGCTATCGAGATAAGGGCCTAGAGGGTCACACACAATAGCGTATTCAAGAATCCGCACCTATTCAGTTGAATAGGTATATGGACATAGTGGGCCCCGCCACGGGGTCCAAACGTTGTCCAAGTTGTCGATCACCAACGGAATTAAATAAATTCATTAATATTCAAGTTACGAATATTTGGGATTGAATTTATTTAATGTATTTACGAGTTCAGTAAATACGAGAAAATATTAATCGAACGAATATTATTTTAATATTCAAGGTTCGTTTAATATTAAGTGGGACAGCGAGTCGAGTTAAAAGGCTCAGATTTTATCACGTAATATATTTTACATATTACAAGTATGTGATAAAATAAATAAATAATATTGACGCAGTTTTAAGTCGTCATAGTTATTTATTTAGTGGACGTGGAATTAACGGGGGCCGGGGAACCCAACCGGGTAATTTCCACAATCCACTATATATAGAGGAGAGGGGCTCAAGCGCAAGTACGATTCATGCCATGTTTGGCCAGAGCTCCTCTCTCCTCCCACTTCCTAGAGAGAGAAGCTCAAGATCCAAGAGCTCGGATCAAGTTTCTCCTCACCCATCGCAAGATCGTCGATGTGGTGATCGACGGGACGTCGAAGATATCGTTGAATCGCCGCGCTAGCACCCGGAGTTCGACGATCGGCGTTCTCGCAGATTTTTGGAGCGTGTGTGGACGATCTAGAGGGATCCTGCTTTGGATCCTTCAAGCGACGATCGCCATCGGCTAGTAGCAGTCGACCGCGCCTTCGGATTTGAAACGGGTACGTTTCCCTTTTATTTTTGTGCTCTTAATAATTTACACGAGATCCTCGGACCTCTCCGGGGCTCGGATCGTCGGCGACGACAAGTACCGTCGTTGTGTCGACGAAAATTTTAAAACCCCCGGCCCACCGGCTTCCGTTGCGCGCCCCGGAAACCTAACAGTGGTATCAGAGGGATCGCGTAAATTTTCTGAGCCAAATAAAATTAATTTGCAGTAAATTAAGTTGAGGGTTTAAAAACGGTCAAAACGGATCGAACCGCGTTTCAATCTGATTTTGAACGACCAAGATATGGTCATTCGAAATTTTTAGAATGGATCGTGTTCGTGTTTTTATTCGGGTTTTAATTTTTGTTGATTGTTTCCGTTTATCGGAAATAATATAAGTTTTAAGAAATTGTAATTATTATAATTATAATTATATGTATAATAATAATAATATAATTAATTATTATTATTATATGATTAAAATAATAATAAATTATTATTATATTATAATAATTTATGTATTATTAAAAATACTATTATAAAAAAAAGGGGGAGTGAACTTGGAGGTTAAGTCTTCCTTTAAAAAAAAATATATGTAAAGGAAGACCCAAGGGGGTCTTCCCGCATGGAAGAGGAAGGAAAGCAAAAAAAAAAAAAGGGGTGGCAGGCCGCGTGGAAGAGGAAAAGCAAAAAAAAAAAAAATATATGAAACAGGGGTCCGAGCGGACCCCCTCTCCCGCGCTGCGCACTGTAGCGCCGCCGGGAGTCCCTCCGGCGCGCAGCAGGCCGGCGCCCCCTTCGGCCGGCGCGTCTCCCTCTCCTCCTAGCGCCGCCTGCAGCAGACACCTCCGCTGGCGCCTCCCCTTCAGGTCGGCTGCCCGGCTCCTCCCCGGGAGTCCACCCATGTGCGACGGTGCCCCTCCATGGCACCGGTACGCCGCACACAGCCGACCTCCTCCACCAGGCCGGTCCGTTGACTCCCGCAGCAGCGCTGCCGCTGGCCTCCCACCTCGAGCTCTCTAGCGGAGCACCTCCACGCTACCCAGGCGCTGCCCCGACCTCCTCTCGAGCTGCATGCACAGGCGAGAGAGTTGCCGCCCGGTGCCACCGACGCACGGAGGTCCTGCCGCCTACCGGATGGGCCTACTGCCTTGCGCCGGACTCCACTCGGGCAGAACCCGGAGACCCCTCCCTCTCCTTTGCAGGCGCCGCCTGCTCGCAGCGCACACCTGCAGCGCACTGCCAGGGCGCCGCTCCCCTTCGGCCTCCTCACAAGACCGGCCGCCCCGCTCGGGCTGAACCAGCCCCGGCGCAAGCAGCGTCGCGGAGCAGACCGTCGGGAACCGCACAGCTGGGCCGCTGCCGCTCTTCCACCCGCGCAGCCGGTTCCCTAGTACGCAGCTCCCGCACACTATTGAGAGAGGCGTCGCCTCCAGCACGGGTAGACCACGCGGCGGTCCCTTCCCGGGAGCACCCTGGCCATGGTTACCCGGCCGCCGCCCGGTCCTCCTAGCGGGCAGGTAACCCCTGACATGGGTTAAGTTAAAATAATTAATATAATTAATTAATTTAATTAATTAAATTAATTAATATATTATTTGTAGTGAAATATTTTTTAATACCCGAATAAAATTAATTCAATTTAAGTATTAAATTGAATTAAGTCAATTAATTTAATTTTGGCTTTAAAATTAAATTAATTGACGGACCGATAAGTAATTAAATTATTTGAATTATTTAATTCATTTAATTTAATTAAATAAATCCTCATACTTAATTATGCATTTTAATTTTATCGCGCTTATTTTACCCGTCTGTTGGTCCTGAGCATCGACCCATGTATGTCTGCTTTTAAATTATTTATTTAATTAATTATTTTAAACTGCGTGCGATGATTGTAATTAATTAAATGGATGGTCTGCGCATCGTCTTTCTTTTTCGGTTAAAATGTATAAGGGTCTGCGCGCCCAATTTATATGATGTACATTTATTCCCGAGTTCCCCTCGCCTGCGCGCGAGTATCTTTGTACTTCGGACGAAGACGACGAGCGACGTCGACCCCGCCAAGATGAGGCGAAGCACGTTGATCAAGACGATGCAAGACGACATGTGGACTACGCCAAGGCGAGGCGGTAATCCAAGACGTGACGTGGGCTTCGCCAAGATGAGGCAATGCTCCAGATAAAAAGCAGACATACAGAACGGGCAAGCTGCATCAAGAGTCAAGTAGACGACTCAGGTACAATGCGCTTAGGTCGTTTAGATGCTCAAGACCAGTCGGGTAGTAGTTTTACCTTTATGCATTTATTTATTATTTTATGCGTTTTTTTAGAATAGCGGGAAAAGTACATAAAATAATAGATAATAAAATGCATAAAGAAGCGGCGTTTGTTTTTCTATTAAAGTTCAGTTGTGAGCGCGACAACATAGCCGAACAAGTTTAATAGAAATGGATTACATTCGTCGAGAGAGGAAAACATAAAACCCTCAAAGTAAATATTAAGTCAGAAATAGCCTTCCATCATTCAAGTTTGAACAAAACCGGGTGTTCGAGGTGCCGGTTCATGCCTTAGCTGAGGGTGCCTCTTACTACCGGGGAGTTCTTATTTGTGTGATGGGTCGACTTAACTAAAATTGCAACAAGGATATAGACTTAGCTAGTTTGTTGTAATTTTAGAGGCAAGCGTTGAGTAAATCAGTAAATGATTTTTGAAGCTGGGACTTCACTCAACAGATCAAGGAACCGCGGGCTAAAGCGGTTGGCCAGCCAAAAGCCTACCTTGGACCCTCCGAGTAGTGGCGTAGCCCTAGCTTGTAGACTATGAGGGAGGTTCAAGGATCCTTGCCACTAGAACACTCAAGAGTATTCCGATTCTAGTACAGAGGGTTCCTAGAATTCGAAAAATTAGTGGGAGACATTTAATGATTAAATAATCAGTAATGTCAGATTAGGTAATCACATAAAAGTACAATTTGCTAAAGTATATTTGTAGAGAATGGAAAGCAATACCATAATAAAACTGCGATAAATATTAGACAAAGTTAATGTCTAAACTAAGCACGAATTTTCTGAATATAGTATAGGCGCTTGCGCACATTACTACTATAGTGGAAATTCAAGGTGCTTATGTCCCAACCTGTTAAGCCACCTTAAGAAGCAAGGGTGTAAAACTGCTTACAGGAGACTCATGAATCAAGCATATGATGGTTCTGTCATAATGCTATCATCAACTTCTGATGTTAGTTGTGGTCGCTACATCAAGACTAAGATGATGATCACATGTAGTCTCATCTCCAAGATCCTTTCAAGGAGAATGTAAAGCAAGATTTGAATGTGATAGACGCACTCGGTATGTGTAAAGTGAAAGACGGTTTACAATCTTTCATGCCATCCCATTTCTTATACCTTTTACACTCAATTACTCTAGTTTCGTTTAAGGATACAAATGAACCATATAGAGTAAGCGCTTCATTTCCGTTAAGGAAACGTTCGCCGAGTAATAAGAATGTTGGAGATAACACCATCTATTCTTATGGAGAATAAATTGAATGACAAGGCGAAAAGGCCTATGGAAAGTTACGCCAAAGGCACCTTCGTCATGCCCTTCAATGAAAAATGGTTGGTTATTTAACAGGAGGTTATTTGCATCACAAAATGAAATAAATTCATGGAAGTTTAAAAACTGAAATACTGGAAGCATGTACCCGCTTCTTGTTCAGATAATATTCATCAGATTAAGGTATTGTTTTCTCGAATACTTCTTGGGTATTGAAATACAATATGTTTTTCAAATATTTGTATTGAGATACAATAACCAAGAAAGTAGAGAAACATTACTAGAAGTATAATGTCTTCTCCAAGCAGCTGAGAAAAGGTGATTCCTAAATCAGCGGGGAGAAACACATAACTTCTAATCGCCAAGTGATCGATTCAAATTGAACAAGTTGTTGAGTATAACCAAAAACATTTATCTCATGTTCCTGTTTAGACATTATGAGACATTATTCCATGTTTTGGAATAAATGTTGTTTGTGGTTACATACTCAACAAATAGTTCACTGCTATTTGAATCATTGGCAATACATGATGAATATAAAAGGTAAGACCTACCCAGTTGTGGCAATGTGATTCTTTATCAAGTAAAACTAAAAGCGAACGTCAATTATATACCCAGTATGGTATTTAGGCTCGGCACAGCTAAACACCTATGGTATAATTGACATCTTTAGTTTAGACAAAGAAACCTTTGGTTATAAAGGTACGCCACAAAGCTTCCGAGGTTAGTTCAACACGAGAGTGAACTATTCCAAAGAAAGCTAGAGGTAAAGATACTTCATAAAATTCCTTTAAATCATTAAGGAATGTACCAATGAAGTATAAGTTTGGTCAGAAGATATGAGTTGCTTCGGATCGGCAGACCAAAGAATATCTTGACCAAGCAATCATCGATCATGATAATGTAGCGTGGAGTAATTCCTAAACGCATGTTACCTTATCTACATCACCGTATTGATGTTCATGAGGAGGATCGATGATGAGTCTTACAAATTAACATTGATCAACAAACATGTAGCGTGGAGCAATTCCTAAACGCATATGTTATGATGTAAGTTATATCAATGTTGCAACTTGGAGAAACTTCTATCATATTTCAAAATGTGATTTGCAAATAACAGCGTAATAAAATAACCAATATGCCAACTAAAATGACAAATGGATATCATACGAGTCATAGTATGATAGAAAATCCATAATTTCATAGGACACATTTAGATGCAAAGCGTTTGTTAAGAATTAAACAAACATGCATCAAGTTAAACACCATGTGCATCTAAAGTAATTATCCTAACAGTTGCTTAAGATATTACCTAAATCCCTAAGATAGAAAAAGATGTAGTCAAGTATTAGACTACGCTTCTATACAAGGGTGCACATCTCTATTAGAGATAGTGGGAGCTGAATTGACTTGGGCTTAGTCAATGCTCAAGATGCACAAATGGTTGGCATATGGAACAAGTTCCATAAGTACATGTGGAATAGGCATGTTCCAGAGACACATACTGCGTAGGAAGAAAGGAACCATAATGATGGTTTTATATTCACAGCGGCCAGTGATATATTATTCATTAAGAATAATAAATCCTAGAAGTAAGCAGTATATGGCAACAAGCTAAGATTGACAAGATCAACTAAAATTCAATAATGGATTCCGTGTATCAAATTACAAAGGGGCTTATAGATTGAATACTGCGGTGGGTATTCAAATTTAAAGATACATGGATGGTACAAGTATGGTACCAATAAGGCTCGATTGGTTATACCAAGTCAGTACGCCTAAATCCATTAGAATTTTACTTGTCATAGCTAAACTTCTATGATCATGATATTGGTCATTGGATGTCAAGACCATCTTTCATGGAAGGTGTTTATACGACGCAACCAGAAAGAGACGATGACATCAAATGATGCCAATAAGGGTTGATAGTTACTGAAATCCAATTCTGGATTAAAGTTAGCAACAAGATCTTAGAGCATTCATTATAAATGAATTTTTGCCTTGTGTCTACAAAAGGTTAGTGGGAGCGCCAATGTTTTCCAAGTGAAATATGTTCGGTAACATATGGAAAACAGTTTTTGTTCTCACAGTTAGATGAGATCAGGTTAAAAGAAATTCTCCAATGATTGACTTCAAGAAGCAACTTATGTTCTAGGGAACAGGATCCACTGAGGTAGATTCAAAGGTTGCTTGGTCCTAGTCAATCGTACATATAGTGACATTTTATTGATAAATACAAGTTGGAACAATTCAAGTTCAGAATTGTTGCCTATGTCACATGGCTTAATCTCTCCAGGTTAACATGTTCAGAGCATGTGTAGAGATTAAAGTTGTGGATTGATACCATATTCTTTAGCGATGGATCAATCACATATTCCATATTATGTACGATAATTGATACTGCCAGGATATATTTTATTATAGGCAGATATCAATTAACTCCAGGAGCACTGCAGGTGATGCAGTCAGAACTATCATCTTGCACATTGGTAAGTACAAATGATATGTACCTGGAATATGGAGAGGAAGGTATACTAGTCCTGGTGGGACACAAACTAGTAATCCTTAGATCAATTTGATCTAGTATCGCAGTTAGGCAAAGGAGATGAGTGAGTCAAGCTCATAAAATCTTGTGGTAGCCTTACCTACAAATACCGAGTACGTTGCAGCTTCTAAGGCAGCTAAGAAGCAGTTATAAATTGCAACGATTTGTTCTAGTTCTTGGATTCACACTTAGTGAGAAAAGTATTATCATAATGAGAATTTTTATATTCTTACTAGCCAAGTTGTCAAGTTATGACAATGAACAAAAGTAATATACTCGGGGACACCTTATCTTGAGAAGTTTTACTCAAGTTGATGAGGTTGCATATAGCAGATATGCCACACAGTGAAAACGTGGCAGGCCCAGCAGTTAAAGCCATTACTCTGCAGAAGCATGGTATTTATCATGTGAGTAGCTAACAAGTTTAGTTAGCAAGTTGGCTCTAGTGCAAGTGGGAGTGTTGAAATAGTGGGTGCCCTAGACCCAACTATTTAGTACCTTTGATTACCGTATCATGTGTATAGTTAGATATGCATGATGATTTCTTACCATTATAGTGCAGACGTTTCTGTGTCCACTATAATAATGGTAATGTCCAAAGGTCAGTTGTCGTGTCGAGAGGTTATAGCAGATCCCAGGCTATAATGAGAACCTCAAGATACAATGACATTGATCTTAAATATATGTTCTATAGTCTAGATACATCTTATTGACTGGACACAGTAGATGTCTGACTATCAGGTGCTGGGGGCTCATAAGCATTGAGACTTCTTCTCATGAAGTTCGCACTTGGTGATCTCTTGTAGTGAGATCATGAGGACAGACCCGCCAATAGGAACACCACATGTTTTGGGTGTCATTGGTTGTTCCTATCTACGGACATGTGTATTGGTCTCCTGACTTGAGATCATTACCAATGTATATCACTTAATTACATACTTTGATGCAAGGCGAAAACCATGGCAGTAATGTCGTGGCGAGGTAGTTTGTGTTGGGTGCGTCGTTGGTGGTATGACGTTGGTTGAATGGCCAAGAAAGGATTTGTCGCTTCCAAGTTTAGGAAGTTGTATATCTCAGGCCTGGTTGATCAGGATGGTGCCGCCTCTATAAGTCTTTGGCCAAAGCAGTAGAAAGGCAAATCCATCCGGTTAGATCAACAAATAATAAAGCAATATAAGGACGATGACACAAGAGTGCGTCCTGCTTTATGAGATATTTATTGACAAAGAGACTACAGTACACAGTCAGTGTTTGTAGGATGGTAGTCGTTGCTATGACTATCCTTATCTCTTTAGGGGCCATGACGGGTTGCTAGACCTTGCTCTTGGTCTGTGAATTTTATTCACTGCTATCGAGATAAGGGCCTAGAGGGTCACACACAATAGCGTATTCAAGAATCCGCACCTATTCAGTTGAATAGGTATATGGACATAGTGGGCCCCGCCACGGGGTCCAAACGTTGTCCAAGTTGTCGATCACCAACGGAATTAAATAAATTCATTAATATTCAAGTTACGAATATTTGGGATTGAATTTATTTAATGTATTTACGAGTTCAGTAAATACGAGAAAATATTAATCGAACGAATATTATTTTAATATTCAAGGTTCGTTTAATATTAAGTGGGACAGCGAGTCGAGTTAAAAGGCTCAGATTTTATCACGTAATATATTTTACATATTACAAGTATGTGATAAAATAAATAAATAATATTGACGCAGTTTTAAGTCGTCATAGTTATTTATTTAGTGGACGTGGAATTAACGGGGGCCGGGGAACCCAACCGGGTAATTTCCACAATCCACTATATATAGAGGAGAGGGGCTCAAGCGCAAGTACGATTCATGCCATGTTTGGCCAGAGCTCCTCTCTCCTCCCACTTCCTAGAGAGAGAAGCTCAAGATCCAAGAGCTCGGATCAAGTTTCTCCTCACCCATCGCAAGATCGTCGATGTGGTGATCGACGGGACGTCGAATATATCGTTGAATCGCCGCGCTAGCACCCGGAGTTCGACGATCGGCGTTCTCGCAGATTTTTGGAGCGCGTGTGGACGATCTAGAGGGATCCTGCTTTGGATCCTTCAAGCGACGATCGCCATCGGCTAGTAGCAGTCGACCGCGCCTTCGGATTTGAAACGGGTACGTTTCCCTTTTATTTTTGTGCTCTTAATAATTTACACGAGATCCTCGGACCTCTCCGGGGCTCGGATCGTCGGCGACGACAAGTACCGTCGTTGTGTCGACGAAAATTTTAAAACCCCCGGCCCACCGGCTTCCGTTGCGCGCCCCGGAAACCTAACAGCAGACCCACGATACTCGATAGGAGGAGTACCTCAGCAGTCTAAGGTTAGTGAGTGGCACCTCGGAGTCGTGGCAGGACTACAACGCTCGACAGAGGAGGAGTTCTCCAGCAGCCGTGTTTTCATCATCGTGAATAAAAATCCTGGTTTGTGCTGACTCAATGACCATTGTGTTTACCTCATGATTGAGATGGGTTACTTGATTACTTAGGTATATGTAAGGGAATATACCTATGTAAAGGTCATCTATTGAGATCTTTCTTTGTGGTTTATCCTTGTTGGATTTAGTGAGACCTTGAGGGTCTCGGGGTCCCTACTGAGTATCGTTATACTCACCCCTACACGGGCTATGCCCGCACCTTGTTGTGTTGGATGCAGACGACAGACATCACTGATCGGGGTTGAGGCTGGTAGAGTTGGACGGTACCCGGAGGTGGACTTCACGACGAGACGGTACCCGGAGGTGGACTTCACGACGATTCGATACCCGGTGGTGGTAGATGGACGTGGAGAGCTGTGGTGGCCATCTGTACCTATTCTTCAGGTAGGAACTCCGGGGGACGATCCAGGAGAATCTTGACACCTTCCTGCTATTCTGTCTTTTCTTTCTACTTTACTGGTGGGCTTGTATTTCCGGCCCCCTTTGTACTTCCTGCACACTTGATATGATTCTTTAGATAGTGTTTACTTCCACTTGTACTCTGGTTATGTGTTTGTGTTTACTTTTATAAAGGCAATGCCTTTCCAGTTATAGGGATTTATGCCTTTGGTGCTAGTCGCCAGCCCCTGGCCTATGGAAGGCGGATTTGGGGTAATTACGACACGAGCCCCAGGGGACTGGTCGTGACACTGGAAGATCCAAATCGAGATGAAACAATCATCAGTATTGCCCACTTTTGTACAGTTTCACCTTATGTTCAAATCAGAACAGAGGAAATCAATGAAATTAGTCCCATTTCTGAACCATATGGTCATACTACAGGATGGATGACACCTATCAGGGAATAAATTCAAAATGGAACACTCCCACATGATAGGGATGGGAAAGAACAAGTCCAGAGGCGTGTGGTCAATTTCACTTTTTATGATAGCCCAGATCACCAAAAAATTCTCTACAAGTGAGGTTTTGATGGAATTATCTTCAGATTCATTGATGGTGAAGAGATAATGGATGTCATGAATGAAGTACATGCATGAGTTTTGGTTCCCACCAGTATGGACTTAGAATATCTTATCAAATTCGAAGGCTTGGATACTTTTGGCCTTCAATGATACAAGATTGTATTTATTTCACTAAGAAGTGTCATTCTTTCCACTTATATTCCAACATCATTCATCAACCCCCATAGTTTCTTCATACAGCTAAATACTCAAGGCCATTTTCCACATGGGGAATGGATGTAGTAGGACCTTATCCTCCGGCTACATCCAAGCAGTTTATGTATATTCTTACTACTACTGACTTCATTTCCAAATGGGAAGAGGAAATACCTCTCAAAGAAGTTAGTTCTTAAAGCATTGTTAGCTTCCTCAGGTCTAACATCATTACGATATTTGGTGTCCCTCATACCATATTAATGGAAAATGGCACCAAATTCTGATCATCTGAGCTGAGAAAGTTGAATCAAGAATACAACATCAAGTCCAATCATTAATCTTGGTATCATGCAGCGAAAAATTTCCAGATAGAAGCCTTCAATAAGACTCTTTCAAACATACTGCAAAATATGGTGGATAAAGATAAGAATTTATGGCCTGATAAACTTTTTCATGCTTTATGGGCTTATCGAACCACCACCTGCACCGCTATGCGGTCAACTCCATAGTCATTGGTATATGGAACAGAAGCAGTCTTGCCCATTGAGGTTCAATTACCTTCGCTCAGACTAGCCATTTGTGATCAGTCATCTACAGATGAAAAATATTATAAGTTATTTGATTAATTGGAACGATTAGATGAAAAAATATTGTGCACCCTGCACTACTTGGAAGTCTTTCAGAATCGAATAGCACGAGCTTTCAACAAAAAAAGTTCATCTTCGTTCATTAATTCAAGGAGAATTTGTATTGGTCCTCATAACTCCAATGATACTAGGGAAGAAACCTCCCAAGCATGAGCCAAAGTGGGAATGACCTTATTCAATACATAAGGTCTACTCCAATGGAGCTTATTCTTTAATCTCAATGGATGGAGAACTCATCACAACTCCAACAAATGCATTGTTCTTGAAGAAGTATTTTGTCTAACACAAATAAATATACATCCAACATGACATTAAAATATATTGTCTTCCATCATGACGTTAAACTATGTTGTCCTTACTGCATGACATTAAACTGCATAGTCCCCTATTTCGTCCTCACCACACGACGTTAAACTGCACAGTACCTCTTTCGTCCAACATGACGTTAAACTATGTCCCCATAATTCATTCTTTTAATTGAACTATGCAGACATTGATCCTTGCCTTCTTGGTTGGGTACGTAGGCAACCTCCCGAGGTTCAAGCCCAAAACCAATCTCTTCACATCGGTTCATCTCCGTCTCATATGATATTGATCCATGAAGAGCCCCAAACCAATATCTTTACATTGGGGTACTTTCATCCCACATGATGTTAAACTATCAAAAAGTCCATTTTTTATCATATATGATGTTAAACTATAAATTCCCCATGTTTGTCTTACATGATATTTAAAAAAAATCCTCAATTTTGTACTAAAAGACACTAAACTGTGTGTTGTCCTTGCTACATGACACTAAACTATAGAGCATCCTCATCCTATATGACGTTAAACTGTAAAAGCCCCTAATTCATCCAACATGATGTTAAACTATATATCATTAGGTTTGTTGTTAAATCTTGTTTCTCACACCGAGTATGACTCACGTGATCTTATAGTAAGCCTCAAACTTAACATTATCTCTGGGCTGCTAACCACGCGTAAGTCCCAACACCATCTTTGGGTTGTCCTCAAATACAACTCGATCACCATTTCATTCTCAATTAAACTACGTGGACTTTGATCCTTACCTTCTAGGTTGGGTACAAAGGTATCCTCCCGAAGTTCAATCCCAAAACTGATATCTTCACGTCGATTCACCATCGTACCACATGACATTAAACTGTGTACGTCCCTTTTTTCACTACTACATGACACTAAACTGTGTAGCACCATCATCCTTTCTATATGACGTTAAACTATACAGTCCCCCATTGTCCCTCTCCTAATAGGGAATCATTGTTGACATTGATCTCCAATCATGTCATATTTTAAATAACATTTGCATACATGGTAATGCCCAAATCATTAATCTTGGGTCCAACCATCATTGCACTAAAGTCCCCTTTCACCCTTCACATGTACGAACCAAATCTGTAGAGAGGGTATTTCAAGAACTATGTGCGACTTGATTCCCATCCGTATGGGATATGTAGGAACGTTCGAGCATCCCTCGAACCTAGCCCCAAGTCTTTGGTCCTAACCCCAAATTCCACTTTCAGTCCCTTGGCTGAAAAGTCCCCCCGTGTGCACATGAATGTGGTATGAAAACCCTGGTTTTTATTTACATCAGGTTTATAATAAACACACAAGGTGTCTCCTTTATTATGGTCCAATCTCTATGACACTAAACTATGATCTCCTATTCTCTCATCCCACATGAAATGAAACTGTATTTAAAGAACTACATATGGCTTGATTCTCATTATAATGAGATATGTAGTGAAGTCCAACCTCACAACTCAGGACCCAATCACAACATGATTATGGTCAACATTGGTCTATGTATCTCTTTCATGCATTGGACAATACTCATTTTCAGGTGTCATACTCCTATCCTTAAATACTTCCAGATCTCCATAACCCTTTTCTTGACTTCTGGTCCCAAAATGTATCATACCTGGGAATTCTTTTTTCTGAGCATGTAGCACGTGCCCTTAGGCGGCCTTGCATAAACCAATCTACATAACGGACCTATCAGCCAAAAGATTATATTATTTGACTATGCATCCAACACCCTTAAAAGGCCCTGAATAATCTAATCCCCCTAATGGGTTTGTAAAATAGTGGTAACTTCATTCTTGGGGTAAAACCTCTTTTTTTAATATTGGTCTTAACAACGATATATAGGGATTCGAAAAAACATCAATCCTTAATATATTTGTCCCATACTCCTTTTCAGGATCTGAAAGTATTCAAGTCTATGGTTTATATTTCTCTTCACTAAATTTGGGTAAGACCTTCGCAGGAGTGTCATTCATCCAATTCTTTGACAATCTTAATTGGGAATATCCTCTCCATATTCAAGTACCTCTCTTTATACAATAGACTCTATGCTTTGGAAAATTTGAATCTCCATAAACTTTCACTAGCTTTTAGCTATAGAATATTAAACTTTCTGAGAGTTCATTTTCCTGAATATGAAGCATGTTCCTATAGGCGGCCTTGCATAAGTAGTCTACACAACAAACCTGTCATCCAAAAGATGATATTATTTGACTATGCAGCCAATGCCCTTAAGTGGCCCGACATAATTCAAGCCCCCTAACGGGTTTTTCAAATAGTGGTAACTTCACTCTTAGGAAATACTTTTTATAATGCCTTTTATCCCTTTTTTCATATCATTCCTCAGATTCAAAATTTCTTAAGTCAAAATTTACATGTTTTCCCCTCCATACATGAATGTGGTAATATGTTTACAATAAAATTAACAAGGAATTGATTCAATTTTAATCCATTCAGTCAAAGCTATTTCGACCTTAAACATTAGCCTTTTTATATATGTTGTGCATGACTTAAAACTGCCCACAAAAGACAAGGGAACTCTGACCAAAAGTCAAGTCCTGGCTCACTAAACATACATTTTGTATGCTTTAGGTAATATTGATCAATAAAAAGATTCAAAGTTTGTAGGGTTATTTTTATAATCCTATCAGAAATCAAACTATGCTTGCTAGGCCCATTGTCTTTGGTAAAAATTTAAAGCTGGTAGAAAAATAATGTAGGCACAAATGATTGAAGATGAAACATCTTTTTCATTTATGCACAAGAGTTAGAAGGACATCCACAGACTGAAGCCTCCTCTCCTTTTCAAGAATTACAAAAGGCTTTCAACATAACTCTTTATTCGCTTCACAACATACTGAGCTTCATCAGTAGCCACCTGGAATTCATTCATTCAACTGGATACAATAAGAGATACAATGATACCAGCTCTTCTTGGAACAATTATAAAAGAATGTTCTTGAGTGTGGTTTGAGAAAATTTTCTGCTGATCAAACAGTGAATCTATTTCTGTCCAAGAGACTTGGAAGATGGATACATGGATTTGAGAACAGATCATTGGAAGTAAAGGGCAATTTGAAGAGAGTATTATTTTCAAATATTGTTCTAATGTAATCTTCTCTCCACCAACCGGCTGCAGAAAATATTTCGGGCCATGTTTTTCCATTTTTCATATCTGCAAGGAAATTGCATGGAAGAAAAATTTGAAAGTTCACACCATTGTTGCTACTCTTAATGCAAAACATAACCAAAATAAAGGGGAAGTAGTGCAGCTGTATCTCAAGCATGTAAATATTTTCCTCTGGAACATTGAATCCTTGCAAATGTCCATGGCCATACAAAGGAAGGTAGACACTGTGCGTGAAATTGGAATCATATTTCTTCAAGTACATAACCAAATCTGGGACAGTGCTGTTGCATATATCATAATAATCATGGCCAATGACGTTCATCAAGTCAACTATTCTCTTACGGGCCAACTCATCAACCGTTCCAATTCTTCTGGGGGCCATTGAATCTGCACAAACATCAAATAATTATCTTTTAAGTAAGTTTATTTTTCATAAACTTTGTGACAAAATTATAAAAAAATGGCTAAGGCATTAAGGAAAGAAAGTCCCAAATTGGCGTGCAAGTCCAAGTTGATTGGGCAAGTTTTACCACGCTAGTAGTGGCGCGCAAGGTTGAAACTCACCGTAGAAGCGCGACATGAACAAAAGAACAAACGAATGAAGAGACAAGAAAACTTGTGTGATGAGTGCTACTTGAGTGCTGAGAGCTTAGAAGAGTTTCAAACCGAGTGCCTTTGTACAAAAGTGGTGTCGCATATTTACAGGTGAGTCCATACCCCTGCGTTCCAGACCCGGTGCGCCCGAAGCATACCTGCGCGCCTAATACTTGCGCGCCTAAGTACCTTGTTTCTCATTTTCCTCAGAGTAAAATCCTCTTTACTTTTTTAGATCCAACTCTGAGGGGGGACTTTTGTTGACTCTCCTTTCCGTCACAGAGTCTAATGAATAAAAAATGGTAATAACTTAACCACAAATAGATTCATCCTTTGGAGAAACATCAAAAAATGGAAAAGGCATGAACAAGGAACCCATTAAGCAAGGGCCGCACAAGTTCCAAGCTGGTCACGCAAGTCACTTGCGCACCACATATGGGTCGCACAGGTCACTTGAGCACCCTATTCGTTTTTCAACCAAGGTCCTTGATGGCCTACAAACAGCCCCTGTGGGCCCCCCATTTCAATGAAAAAATATCCAAAACTCAGATTCAAGCTCTGGTCACCCAAGTCTTTTCTTCAAGTCTTCCGAACACTTCTAGGGTAATTCTTTACCTAGAATGGAAGCTCCAAGGAAGAGGAACAAGACCTAAGTGTTAGAACCCATCAACACTTGCGCACCTAAGTGTCCAGCCCTTAAGGGAAATGGAAACACTCGCACACCGACTTATCCCTTCAAGTAAACTTGTGCATCACCTGTCTAAAAGCCCGTAGAGATGATAGTAAGGGTTGCAATCCAAAGTCTCCCAAGTATCAATTCACCGGTTCTTCATCGCCAAGTGAATTCATGTCGCGCAAGTATAATTGCGCGAATAGGACTTGCGCGCCAGAACAACACTTGCGCGCCTCCTTTTAATTCACTTACTTTCCTCAAATCCAACTTTCCTTATCAAGGACAGCCTTCAAAACCCTCTTCAAAGCCATTTCTGGCATGGTTCCTTTGTTGGATTCCATATCTAAAAGGAATTATGTGGATCATCTCCCAAAACCTTGTGATTTATATAGCTTTATATCACTATAGTTAGAGGTTCCCTTCAATCAACCTCATCCATTAAGATGAGAGATTCTTTGATATGGGGATCCTCCTTAGGAGTAAGCCCCAATCATAAGTCAATGTCTCCCTTAATTATGAGAAATTTCCAGTATTGTAAGCCCCAAATCAAGAGTATAAATCTCCATAAATCACATACACCTTTTATGGACCCTGTTCATCTGGAAATCCTCCTTAGGAGTAATCCCCAAGTCCCATCTTCTTTGATTTGAGCATCCTCCATAGGAGTAAGCCTCAATCATAAATTCATGTTCTTTAATTATGGGAATCCCCCTTAGGATTAATCCACAAATTCCCTAATTTCTCTTAACCTAGGCCTCCTTTTTAGGAGTAAGCTCCAGATCTCAAGTCTCCTTAACCTGGGCCTCCTTTTCAGGAGTAATCCCCAGGCTTAATTTCTTTTGACTTGGGATTCCTTCTCAGGAAATAAAACCCAATCATTAGTCCCTCTCTAATTTGGGCATCCTTCTTAGGAGTAATCCCTAAGTTAAGTATTCAAATATCCATAAAGAAAATTTACCTTTATGGACATTGTTCCCAGGTTTCTTCCCTAAATTAAATCCAAATTCTCATATATCTTGGTCCGTTGTACATAAGTAAGCCGCACATCATTTTTTATGATTGCAACTTTCATGGAACAATCGTCAGGTTTTACTAATACCTCTTGTTTCTCACATTGAGCATGAATCACGTGAGCTTAGAGTGTAAAAGTAATTACAACATCTTTCTTTGATCCATTAATCATGCATAACCCTCATACTTCTTAATTCCCAAACTACGTGGGTTTTGATTCCTTTTCTAACAAGGATATGTAAGAAGCCCATCTGCGGGTACGATCCCAACTCTGAAATAATCCATGTCTTTCTGAATGACAGTAAACTTCATGTGCCCCACTGAGTGTCTTTAAAACCAGTATGGTTATCATAATGACCAAGAGATTTCTATATAATGTGTTGAAGGATACCATTGACTAAGAATCCTTAACAAATACAGATGATTCTCTATCGATGAAGAACCTCAAATTCATATAAAATATTTTCTAAATTTCATACATATTAATCATTGATTTTTAGATCTAACGGAAATCTCATTTTCATACTTTGTAATTAATAAGGATTCACAAACATAACTCAAATATATAAAGAGCGTCCTGGAGTAGACAATAATCCCCCCCCAAGGTGTGATGAGTCCGACCTCCCATCCTCTCGACCAATGCAAATTATTAAGCCTCATCGGTCCACAACTAATGAGCACCTACCTTTGGAAAGTAGGTCCAAATGGATGTAGAATCGTTGGGTGTTTCTAGTTCTATGAATATACCCATTAGAAACTAATTGGAATGTTTGAACCTTAAAGCAAACAAGGTCATCCCCATTTCTAGAGTGAAACAATCACATCAAAACATGCCTTTATTTCTTTTATCCAACTCCTGACACCACATCTCCCAAAAAAAATGTGTCCACGTCCAAACACAGTCATCCATAACATGAAAACATGTTTATATCCAAGATAGACCTCATCAATGAGACATTATTTTAAAATAGTGAATTCTCTAAGTCTCCATACCACTATGAATCACATATTTTAAACCATTTATTCTTGTCCCATACTTGAACTCTCACCAAAAATCAAATTTATATAGTTACCATGAAGACTTGGCATGAACTAACTTGTCATACCTAGAGGGTGTACCTCCCATACCACCTGGTTAAAAAGCCAACTCACACTGTGTGAGTAATTTGTTAACATAATCCAATTTGACCATACTCTCTGGCATATCAATTTATAACATTCTAGGAGCTCCCTTGTAACTTCCCTTCAAAATCGGGCACCTCACATGTGAGTTGATTTATCAAACGACTACCCACCTCCTGGAATAATTTTAGAAAAAAGAGAGTCAACCACACTACAAATGGTTGAAAAGGATAGGAAACCAAAAAAATACTTCCCATAACTACTGGTTTCAATATCCAACATCCAAGGTGCTTATTCAAAAACCACATGAATCATCATTCATAGTTTCAAAAAACACAAGAACCTTACATTATTCAATCTAAAAATGGGTCTATATCCAATCTCATTACCATTAGGGAAAATGTAAACTCCACTACAACCTGTCTCATAATTTTCACCTAGAAAAATAGAATACTGAATTACTAGGGTCTGATCTAAACCAAGGGATTCAATGAAACCCACCTAGCCCTAGATTCTCTCTCAAAATAATCACTTACCTCTTAAGGTCATTTATTTCATGGAATCTATCATTCATGAAAACTCTCACTAGGGAGATGAAACCAAAAGAGGGGAGTATGTCATCATCTAACAAGGGTCACAACATCAATGTAAGAGGAAAAGAGTTGACACTCATTGGGTATATGAATTCGGTAATAACCCATCAAGATCCAACTCAATAAATGACTGCATGCCTACAATGTGGTGTTTTTATATAATCTAAGAGTCCTACTCAGATTGAACAGTCAACAGATAGAAGATATCATTCCTAGAAACTCGGCTCAAAGTTATACTGGTTTCCTAACACCAAGGGTTATACAACTATAGGATAACCCCAAAAACTAATGTAAGTTATCTACTTTTAAACTATAGTCACGATTAAAGGACCACTAAGATCTACCCCCAATCCATTAGGTTCAAGAAACAATAAGAAGTTTCTAATTGAGACTTAAGAGGAACACTCACATTCCCATGTCAAGAATTTATCAATGGAAATCATCTTATAATTTCCTTTTAAACTATTTATTTGTCAAAAAATGTCTAATACCTATCTTAGTTAAATTAAATTTTAATTAAAATATATAGAGGGAAACATAATTTAGGTTTTAAGAATGTTTTAATTAATCTAATCCTTATAATAATAATCTTAAAAAGAAGATAATGGGTCTTTCATTAATTAAGGGGGATCAGTTGGGAAATATTTCATAATATGTTTTTATGTAACACCATATAAGAGGCTATTTATGTTGGGAGGAGAGTGATGGAAAGAGGGGGGTGAATTGCCTTTTTAAAATAAAATTAACAATTTAAAAACAAAGTTAAAAGTGCAGCGGAAATAAAAGAGGCAAGACACAAAATTGATAACGGAGTTCGGCTTAAACCAAAGCCTACGTCTCCGCTCCCAACTCAACCGTTGAGAGATTTACTACCGCTTTCTTTTTAATGGTTTTAGAAAGAAACCCACTAGACTTTAAGGTAGTCTGGAACCTATTACAGCTTGCTTTTAATGGGTGAGAAAGAACCCACTTGCTTTTAATGGTTGAGCAAGAACCCACTAGCCTTCTTACAGGTGAAGGCTAGCTCACCTATGACTCAAGCCTTTTAAAGGGAAGGCTTGACTAACCTCTTCACACCTTGAAGGTGGTGTGAAAACCCAAACAAAAGGAAGATAAATGAAATGGGGGTTTGTAGGAACAAACCCAAATTGATGCTCAAAAAGATAAATAATGAAAAACCGTAAAGAGGAGAAGTCTTGGGAGCCAATGGATTGATTGGTGATGTTGAAGGGCGCTCCCAAGCTTCTTTGGTGGTGCTCCCTGGTTGTGGAAATGAGTTGGAGCAAGTGGGGATCCTTGAAGGAATGCGCCGGAGGTTCGCCAAATGATCGAACAATGTTCTCATGGGCTTCCGTGCATTTCCGGGGCTTCCTAGTCCTTTATTTATAGAGGGGGAACCCTCAAATGGCCTTTGGGGGTCTTCGGAGCCGTTGGAGAGGCCTTCAGAGCCGTTGGGAGTCAAGTGTACAAGCCTGGTCAAAGCCCAACAGCTAGTTTGACTGGCTCCACCGGCTGACCGGTGCTCTGCCACCGGTTGGCCGGTGCTTTGGAAAAGGAGGGGCCTTCTGCCCAGGCACCACCGGTTGGCCGGTGAGTGGGCCACCTGTTGGCCGGTGCTGAGACAGTAGTTTTCCGGCCTGTCTGGGTTCCACCGGCTGGCCGGTGGTGGGACACCGGTTGGCCGGTGGTCTGGACATAGGGGATGCCTTCTGTCCAGGCTCCATCGGCTGGCCGGTGGTCATCCACCGGTTGGCCGGTGGACTGAAATCAGTCCACTTTCAGTCCTCTGGCTTTCTTGGCCCAATTCCTTGGCAACCTGAAATCATGCCTATCATCCAAAAACACATAAAACAAGATTAGATAAATAAGAGAGTGATTGTGATCATGAAAATTTAACCACGATGGGTACGAGAGGTACAACAATCTCCCCCTATTTTGATGATCACAATCATCAAAACATGCAATGTAAAAGACTGAAATGAAAGGCATGCTTTAAAGGATAAATTGAAAAGTAAAGCAAAGCATGAGAGAAATATTTCTCCCCCAATCAACCAAAAATTTCTCCCCCTTTGTGATTATCAAAATAGCACGGGGCATAAAACTTGATTGAGGGAAAGTTTGAAAAACAAGATAGAGTTTTTAAACCAATTGAAATTTTTGAAATTTGAATTGAAAGTTTTGAATTGAAAATTTTGAATTAAATGTTTTGAAATGAAAGTTTTGAAATTGAAAGTTTTGAATTGAAAGTTTTGAAAGAAAAACGCAAAAAGGCTTAAACGATCCTAACTCCCCCTAAATAAAAACAACAAATCACCGGGGAGAGGTTTTTGAAACGGAGACAAATTTTGGTCTGGTGAGACTCGCTAAAAGGGATTTTTCAATCCATACTTGTATAGTGGCGGGTCTTCTCCTATGAAATTCATCATTAAAGAAAATGGTTTTGGGCCTTCCATACCGGGCATTTTTGCAATCGCACTCATAAATTAAGTGCCCGGGTTTTTTACAATAGTTGCAAAATTTATATTGGGAGCTCCCCCTTACAAAAATAGTTGGAGCATGGGAAGAGGAAGCTTTCTTGGAATAGCCAAGCCCTTGGGTGGTTCTAGATACGCATTGGGAACCAAGTAATTTGGTTAAATTTTGTTCACCTTGGGTGAATTTGGCAAGGGATTCCTTTAAATCCTTGATTGTTGATTCCAAAGAATCAATATTGGGAAGGTTTTGGATTTTGAGGGACAACTCCTCCTTTTCTTTGAGAAGTTGTTCCTTTTCGGAAGAAAGTTTTTTGAAATTATTTTTTAAAGCAATAAATTTGGAAGAAAGTTCATGAAAACCTTCCTCCAATTGATCTCTAGCATGTTGGAGATCCTCATAAGATAAATTATTAAAAGAATTTGAAGAACAATAGGAAGAGGAGTCGGAAGAGGTTACCTCATGAAATGCCATTAGGCATTTTTTACCGTTGTCACTTGTGGAGGAGGAGGAGGAGGATGTGGAGCTATCACTCCATGTGGCCTTGAATGCCTTCTTCTTTTCCTTTTTCTTGGCCTTTTTCTTATTGAGTGGACAATCGGGCTTGTAATGGCCTTTCTTGCCACACCCGTAACATGTTACCTCGGGCTCAGATTTTTTTTTGGGTTGAGCCTTGCGGGATTTCTTCTTCTTGTGCTTCTTCGTGAATTTGTGCATTTTGCGGGCAAGATTCTCCATTTCTGAATCTCCGCTTGAAGAGGAAGACGATGAGGAGGAGGAGCTTTCTTCTTTTTGAACTTTGAAGGCGATGTTCTTTGGAACTTTGATCGGTTTGCCTTCCTTTTCAGCTTGCCTCCTCATGGTGATCTCGTAGGTCATGAGGGATCTGATGAGCTCTTCGACCGACATGTTCTTGATGTCTTTTGCTTCTTGGATTGCCGTGAATTTTGGTGCCCATGTGCTTGGTAAGATCCAAAGGATCTTCTTGACCATCGTTTCTGCAGACACATCATCACCAAGGGACTTTCTCCCATTGCAAACATCAGTAAAACGTGTAAACATTTCAGTTATATTTTCATATGGATTCATGGTAAAAGACTCAAAATCTTGACGGTACATATCCAATCGAGTATCCTTGACTTTGTTGGTCCCCTCATGGGTAACCTCCAAAAGTTTCCAGATTTCATGAGATGAAGTGCATGTGGAAACTCGATTGAATTCATTATGATCAAGGCCACAATGAAGAGCGTTCATGGCTTTTCCATCAAGCTCGAAATTTTTAATATCGGCTTGGGTCCATTTGGATTCATCGGGAGAAGAGAGAGAGTAACCATGCATGACAATTTTATAAATAGGATAACCTATACTTCTAAGAAAAGTAGTCATGCGGGTTTTCCAATAAGTATAGTCGGTTCCATCAAAGAATGGAGCAGGACCCAAAGAATAGCCTTCGGGGGAGAAAGAAGTTGAAGCCATCACAAAGGATCTTGAATTTGAAACCGGTGAAGGTATTACTCAAATTTTGCCTCTGATACCAATTGTTGGGCGGAGAGTGATGGCAAGAGGGGGGGTGAATTGCCTTTTTAAAATAAAATTAACAATTTAAAAACAAAGTTAAAAGTGCAGCGGAAATAAAAGAGGCAAGACACAAAATTGATAACGGAGTTCGGCTTAAACCAAAGCCTACGTCTCCGCTCCCAACTCAACCGTTGAGAGATTTACTACTTCTTGTTTTTTAATGGTTTTAGCAAGAAACCCACTAGACATTAAGGTAGTCTAGAACCTATTACAGCTTGCTTTTAATGGTTGAGAAAGAACTCACTTGCTTTTAATGGTTGAGCAAGAACCCACTAGCCTTCTTACAGGTGAAGGCTAGCTCACCTATGACTCAAGCCTTTTAAAGGGAAGGCTTGACTAACCTCTTCACACCTTGAAGGTGGTTTGAAAACCCAAACAAAAGGAAGATAAAAGAAATGGGGGTTTGTAGGCACAAACCCAAATTGATGCTCAAAAAGAGAAATAATGAAAAACCGTAAAGAGGATAAGTCTTGGGCGCCAATGGATTGATTGGTGATGTTGAAGGGCGCTCCCAAGCTTCTTTGGTGGTGCTCCCTGGTTGTGGAAATGAGTTGGAGCAAGTGGGGATCCTTGAAGGAATGCGCCGGAGGTTCGCCAAATGATCGAAAAATGTTCCCGTGGGCTTCCGTGCATTTATGGGGCTTCCTAGTCCTTTATTTATAGAGGGGGAACCCTCAAATGGCCTTTGGGGGTCTTCGGAGCCATTGGAGAGGCCTTCGGAGCCGTTGGGAGTCAAGTGGACAAGCCTGGTCAAAGCCCAACGGCTAGTTTGACTGGCTCCACCGGCTGACCGGTGCTCTGCCACTGGTTGGCCGGTGCTTTGGAAAAGGAGAGGCCTTCTGCCCAGGCACCACCGGCTAGCCGGTGAGTGGGCCACCGGTTGGCCGGTGCTGAGACAGTAGCTGTCCGGCCTGTCTGGCTTCCACCGGCTGGCCGGTGGTGGGACACCGGTTGGCCGGTGGTCTGGACAGAGGGTATGCCTTCTGTCCAGGCTCCATCGGCTGGCCGGTGGTCATCCACCGGTTGGCCGGTGGACTGAAATCAGTCCACTTTCAGTACTCTGGATTTCTTGGCCCAATTCCTTGGCAACCTAAAATCATGCCTATCATCCAAAAACACTTAAAAAAAGATTATATAAATAAGAGAGTGATTGTGATCATGAAAATTAAACCACGATGGGTACGAGAGGTACAACAATTTAGACTTTAAATAACCATCTCATATATCATGAATATACCACCATGGGGTTGAGTAACAAGTAAAAAAGGACAACATAATTGACCTACAAGGGTATGTCACACAATAATAGGACCAGATAGATAGAAATCCATTCGCAATTTATGGAGTCAGTTCTCTATAAATGAAAATTGGCATACCATGTAAGTGAAACCCATTAATAATTTAGATTTAAAATAGAATTAGTGGTTTTATATCATATGCAACATTCCCCAACTAACCTTCATGGGTCCATTTGCGTATTTACGAATTTAGTCATACGGTTTTTCATGACCAAGTGATAAAATTAAAAGCATACATAAAAACATATATAAACCAAAGTTCATCAGGATGTATTTATATTCCCATTTTGTAAAGGTACATTCCACTATAAGTTACAATTTACATTCATGTAACTACGATCAAGTTTTTTCATTTGTTTTGAAATATGAAAAGTCCATATAGAATGGTTCAATTATTTGGGTCACCATTTCTAATTTACAATGGTATATACTCTATAAATTGTTTTGGAATCTATTTATTCACAGCCATTAATTTTTGTAGCATAGCTAACTAAAATTACTTTGCTTAAATATATATTAAAAAGTTAGTTAAGGTGACACCATAAAGTTATATGGGAAAACACTATTTAGGTTGATACAAATACATTAATAAAAACTTGTCCTATCATTATTTACAACCATAAACATTAGATCATTTAAATTTATTACACTAAAGTCATTCTATCATAAGAAATAAATACATAAGATCATGGAAAACCAATACATTAGTAGAGGATGCTAATATACATGGATGTAAATCATAGAATATTGTTATACAAGTAATCATGGTAATAATGGGTAAATTTTATGTCCCTAAATTGATTAATAATAATACTTCCTTTCCATACAAATCCAATAGTAAAAATACCACAATCTCATAAATCCAAAGATAGTAGAAAGTGTATCCATCACTCAAGGTGAAATAGAAATCAACTCTAATAATGAACAACACAAACAAGAGTCCCATACCTAGACAATTGACCATTGACTAATGTGTAGGTTAATAAATTCCATACATGAGCTATTTATCAAGGTTTGAAATATTCTTAGTCTCATGTTTACCATCCCAAAATAGTAAGACAAAAGGAAATTCCACTAATACCATTTATTAATGTCATGACTCAGGAGCCACTAAAATTTTTCTATGACCCAGTTGGTCACATGGATTCAAGCATGCCTCCCTTTAATATAAAGGATGAAAACTATCATTGATGGTCCAATATTGGTATGGTGTGGAGACTATACCCTCATGATCTGGCTAACACAATGATACATAATAAAAAAATCAACAATGAAAGAACTATAAATAAAAGGAATAAATAGAGCATACCAATATTAATAATATGTTATCCCAACAAGGATAAATACCCTGATGGGTGGGGGGATCAGAGCATGCAATATTAAAACAAACACCCCTTAATATATTTTTCCATCATTAAACAAAACTATCTTCTCTCCCTTTCCCATAAAGGCCTATGAATAGAAATAAAAGAATAAAAAAGAAACAAAAAATTTAATTAGTTCATACACAATGGGATACATCCAATTATAATATAAATGAAATGTTCCTATGTAAAAAATACACTAATTTCATATACTATTATAATATTCGGAGCAGACTCACTATCCCAAATAGTTTACAAACAATCACCATATGAAAGCTCATTGCTCTCTCAACTGAAGTGTTCCCACTAATTCTTCATAAGATCCTCCTTTTATCACTTTAATTTATATGTTTTACACATAATTTAGTTAATCATTAAGTTCCATTTTCATACACATGATGAATAACAATTTAACAAAGGTTTACTGGGTAATCCTTTCTGATACAAATTTTGTATTTTGTGCAACCTTTGGATGTCTTGCGTTCAAATTTATCACTTTGAACACAAAATTTTACTTTATTTTGGAAGATCAACTTTTACAAAACGTTATTTCCTTATGAAAAACACTCTTACAAGATTTAGAGCCCTTATTTTCCCTAAGGGGATGAGCTTCTGAAATTAGAGGGTAGCCATAAACTTATAGACCTGACTTACCTTGCATACAAGATCATTACAAGTCGTACTATGCATACATAAGATTCTCAAGGTCACATAAGATATCAATTTCATGTTTCTTTTGGCACATAAAATCCATTCAAACTTAATATCCATATCTATTTCACAGATGCACATAACACTGGCTTTGTCGATAAACTCTTCTTTTACACACTTTCAAAAATTTCACTAACTTATTTACTTTTACTCATTTTGACATGATGATACAACATCTTTAATTGTGTGCAACATTAATAATCACCAATATCCTTGCACAAACATTTTAATTTTTTGAAAAAAACATAATTTTTTTCCATCCTCCAGATTTTGGACCCCAAAAATTTGAAAATCACTGAGAAACAATGCCACCTTTTATATGAACTTTTATACCACAACTAGATTATCAATTCCTTTGTATTGGATCTTTTTCAACACAATTTTTCAATAATATATCTAGAAATCCACAACTGACCACGGAATACTTCATTGTAAACAAACAAAATCAAACCAAAAACTCTGTAATGTTACCTTGAGGGATTTATGCCTAACATAAATATCCAAATCCATAAATATTATTATAAAAAAATTGATTTCATGTTAGTTCTAAAAATGAAAATAGAAATACATTGAAGTAGGAATACAATAAATTCATAAGATAAATAACTAAATCCCAAAGGCTATCACTATGATCATCCTAAGAACCAACTCGGTCCTATGATCATAATTTCCCATATCCAAGTCTATAACACATAGAACTATCCATAATTATGATCTTAAAACCATCAGGTCTATTTGAGTACCAAACGGTGACCCAAACTGGGAGTGAAATAAACTCATATAGAAACCAATGATAGTTTCTAATATATTTACATCCACGAGTATAAAATATAGCAGTGTACAGGTTTAAAAAATAAGGAAGTTTTATAAATAAAATATATCCCATGTCGACTTAGGTTCCCCATGGATACCATTCTGACCATACCTACTTCAGCCTAAGACAAAATGTCTCAAGAGGAATTCATGTATATATGTGAATATATAATCATAAATTTATAGATATATACTTTCACTCATGAGGACTTGAGGCATTATTCCAAGGCATTCATATAATAGGGATAAGGATTTTAATAAAGTGGTGATAGGGACCAAGGTTATAATCTTAAGCGTCCAAATGTAAGTATATACTAAACCACATAAATGTGTCTAATTAATCACATGTATTTGAGTATATGACCATAAGTTTGTTAAGGCCCAAATGAGACTAAGGAGTTATAACAAATAGTAATAACCATATGAGACCTATGGTGGAACAAGGTGTCTTTGACCTTAGATGGCCGAGCCAACTCATAATGTTAACTCATGCAGTATGGAAGGGGTTATTATTGTAATCCAAGGGACATAACCAAGGAATTACACTATAATAATCTCTAACAAAGTTTTGGGATCTGGTTCCAAGTAATCTCAATATAATAATGATTTTGACCTAAGGGGAGAATCCATGGCTCATTACATTTGAGGAAATCAAGATGAATCCAATGAGTGAATGAAAGGAATTATAATTTTCAAAGTTAAAGTAAGTGAATCATTGGTACAACACTAGTTAATTCACATTTAAATAAGAAAAATAATTAATTATAAGGTTTTTATATCCCTTGGTAATCACATCAATGAATCAAAGTGGTGACCTCTGAGTGATCAAGGTATTCCCTTAGGAATCCAAAGCTATCTCAGGTTTGACCATTCTTTTAAATGGAAAAGAAGTTTTTAATCAAGGGGCACCTTATATTTAATTAGTGAAAATTGGAATGAGAAAAAATACATTCCACTTATAAATTAAGAAATAAGTAATAAAGGAAATATATGTTCATAATAATTCCATATTATGATTCATGTTTAAAAAATAAAGAAGTTCATTCCCACAAGAATTCCATAACACAATTCCATTATACCATTTGAGTCATTCAATTTATAATAAATTCAGGTTGGCATGGGAATGTCCATGGAATTTTTCATTCCAAATATCCCATTTGATTTCCCCCTTTTATTAGATAATACATCTTACCTCATAAGTGGTTTGTTGTACCCCTCTCTCTTGGATTTTAATGATCACAATCACTCTCATCGTGTTCTAACTTGTTTTCAACTGTTTTGATGTTAGGAAAAAGGTTGCCCAGGAGTTGGACCAAGAAGGCTGATTGTGGACTCTCTGAGTCCACCGGCCAACCGGTGGATTACCACCGGCCAGCCAGTATGGGCACCGGCCAACCGGTTCTTGCCTACCAGCCAGCCAGAGGACCCAGGCAGTAGGCTTTGCCACTACCTGGTGACACCGGCCAGCCGGTGGAACCCAGACAGAAAGCCTGCTCTGTCTGGACCACCGGCCAGCCGAGAGCTCACCACCGGCCAGCCGGTGTGCCCAGACAAAATAGCCGTTGGACCACCGGCCAGCTGGTGAGACACCACCGGCCAGCCGGTGTGCCCAGTCAAACTAGCCATTGGGCTCTTACCAGACTTGTACTTTTGACCCCCAACGGCTCCGGAAGCCCTCCAACGGCTATATTGAAGTGTTTATGGGTATTTCTCCTATAAATAAGCAACCATGTATGTCAGGAATACTACGGAATCATATTTTGATGTCTTGACGCTCTAACGACAAATCTCCAAGGCCTCTTGTGATCCATTGCCATCATTGAAGCTTGAGCTCCCTCTCCATCAGCTGCTCTCACACTTTTGGCGCTCAAGGCTTCCGTGTGTTTGTATTATTTTATTTGTTTAGTTCTTCATTGGGTTTGGATTAAAACAAACCTCTCATTTCCATTCTTTCTTTCAATTGAGTTTCTTGCTACAACCATAATAAAAAAGCAAGCTGTACGAAGGTGTTCTAGCCTACCTTAAAACGGCTAGTGGGTTTCTTACTACAACCATTAAAAAGCAAGCTGACGTATAAATCTCTCAACGGTTCTTGTTGGGAGCGGAGACGTAGGCTTGGGAATTAAGCCGAACTCCGTTATCAAATTGTGTCTTGCCTTTTTTTATTTCCGCTGCATTGATAATTGTTTTAAATTGTTAATTATTTTTGAAAAGGAAATTCACCCCCCCCCCTCTTGCCATCCTCTACGACCCAACATTTGGTATCAGAGGAAGTGTTTGTGTAATACCTTAACCGGTTACAAACTTAAGATCCTTAGTGATGTCTAATTCCTCGCATGCTCCTGAAGGATATTCTATGACTCGGGCTCCATTCTTTGATGGAACCGATTACACTTATTGGAAAACTCGCATGATTACTTTTCTTAGAAGAATTGGTTATCCTATCTATAGGATTGTAATGCAAGGCTATACTTTATCTAACAAGGATGAGTCCAAATGGACCCCCGAAGACATTGCCAATTTTGATCTTGATGGCAAAGCCATGAATGCTCTTCATTGTGGGCTAGACCGTAATGAATTCAACCGTGTTTCTACTTGCTCCTCTTCTTATGAAATTTGGAAACTTTTAGAAGTAACCCATGAGGGCACTAACAAAGTCAAAGACACTAGATTAGACATGTATCGCCAAGATTTTGAAAGTTTCACCATGCACCCACACGAATCAATTACTGAAATGTTTACTCGTTTTACTAACGTTTTCAATGGAAGAAAATCTCTTGGTGAGGTTGTTTCTACAGAAATGATGGTCAAGAAGATTCTTTGGGTCCTACCAAGCTCATGGGCACCAAAGGTGACCACAATTCAAGAAGCAAAAGATTTCAAGAAAATGCCGGTTGAAGAGCTCATTGGATCACTCATGACCTACGAGATCACCATGAAGAGGCAAGCCGATAAAGAAGTTAAAACCTTCAAGGAGAAAAAGAACATTGCTTTCAAAGCAAAGTAAGAAAGCTCCTCCGCTGATAGCGAATCCGAGATTGCTCAACTAGAAAGAAAAATGAGCAAATTCATGAAGAAAAAGAAGAACTTTCGAAGGGAACGAAAGGAAGATCCCAAAGAGAAGAATGAAGTTACATGCTTTGAATGTGGAAAGAAAGGCCACATCAAACCGAAGTGCTCAATTTTCAAGAAAAGGGTAAAAGAAAAGAAAAACAAGAAGGCTTTCAAAGCATCCACATAGAGTGCAAGTGATGACTCCATGTCTTCAAGCGACTCAAGCGATGAAGGTGAACAATGCCTAATGGCATTTGATGAGGTATCTTCTTCCGACTCCTCTTCCTCATCTTCCTCTTTCAATAATGACATGTCCTATGAAGATCTCCAAAATGCGAGAGATCAATTAGAGGAAGGTTTTCACGAACTTACCTCTAAATTTATGGCTTTAAAAAAGAAAAATAAAATTCTCATTTCTGAAAAAGAACAACTTCTCAAAAAGAATGAGGAACTTACCCTTAAGATCCAAGATATTCCAAATGTTGATTCTTTGAATTCAACCATTAAAGATCTAAGGGAGTCTCTTTCCAAGTTCACCCAAGGTGAACAAAATTTGACCAAATTACTAGGTTCTCAGCGTTCGGCTAGAACAATACATGGACTTGGCTTTAACAAACAAGCCAGTTCTTCTAGATCACCCACTACTTTTGTAAGGGGGAGCTCTCAATATAAATTTTGTAATTATTTTAAAAAGACATGGCACATGATTTATGAATGTGATTGTAAAAATGCAAGGTATGGAAGCCCCAAAACCATTACCTACTCGGATGAGTATTTTAGATGGCAACCCTCTAGAAAAATATGGGTTCAAAAGTCTCTTTTAGCTAATCTTTCCGGACCCAAACTTATATGGGTACCAAAATCTATTCTCTCTTGATTTTGTAGGATAAACGCCAAAGAAGTAGGACTTCGAAATGCTCGTGGTATCTTGACAGCGGATGCTCGAGGCACATTTGTGGAGATCCCTCCGAGTTCAACTCCCTTGAAGAATTCGATGGAGGATACGTCACCTTCGGTGAAAATTCAAAAAGCAAGATCGTCGGAATAGGTACCATTGGATTTGGTAGCACCTCTTTAATTAAAGATGTTTTATTTGTTAAAGGTTTAAAACATAATCTAATTAGCATTAGTCAACTTTGTGATAGTGGTTTTTCGGTGAATTTTCAAAATGATTTATGCAATGTGTTTGATTTTCAAAATAAATTGATATTTTATGCTTCCCTTTTTTAAAATGTTTACATTATTGATTTAAAGTCTTTAGCTAGCCAAAATGTTAAATGTTTAAGTGCTCTTGACAATGAGTCTTGGCTTTGGCATAGAAGGTTGGGGCATTGTAGCTCTCATTCACTTCTAAAGCTTAATAAGAACAAGCTCATCCGTGACCTTCCTAAACTTAAGTTTAAGAAAGATTTGATTTGTGAGCCATGGCAACTTGGCAAGCAACACAAGTCTTCTTTCAAATCTAAGAAGGAAGTGTCCACTTCAAAATCTCTTGAGCTCCTACATCTTTATCTTTTTGGTCCTACCCCTGTAGCAAGTCTAGGTGGAAAATCCTATACCTTTGTCCTTGTAGATGACTTTTCTCGTTTCACTTGGGTTTTCTTTTTAGCTCATAAAAATTATGCTTGTAAGACCTTTTTGAAATTCTCTAGGAAAGTAGAAAACGAAAAAGGATATAAAATTATATCGCTCCGTAGTGACCATGGAGTTGAATTCGAAAACAAAGAATTTGATGAATTGTGTTCCTCTCAAGGATACAATCACACCTTCTCTGCCCCCTAGGACTCCACAACAAAATGGAGTGGTTGAAAGGAGAAACCGAACTCTCCAAGAAATTGCTCGAACCCTCCTTAGTGAATTCAACCTCCCTCAATTTTTCTGGGCCAAGGCAGTTAACACTGCTTGTTATACTATCAATAGAGTCCTTGTAAGACCCCTTCTTAAGAAAACCCCCTATGAACTTTGGAAAGGCAAATTGCCCAAAGTTGGTTATTTTAAAGTGTTTGGTTGTAAATGCTTTATCCTTAACACAAAAGATCACCTTGGGAAATTTGATGTCAAATCCGATGAAGGTATTTTTCTTGGGTACTCCAACTCAAGAAAAGCCTATCGTGTCTTCAACAAACATTAAAAAACCATCAAAGAATCATCTCATGTCAAGTTTGATGAAAATCTTCCAAAACCCCATCCGGTCATTGAAGATGTTGAAGATAAGCTTGATAAACTTGAATTAAATGATTCCTCTTCTCCTCTCAAGGAGGATGATGATCATGAACCTTCTTCACCTTCTTTGCCTTCCACCTTGCCTAAGGTTTGGAAACCTTCTAAATACCATCCTTTAGAAAATGTTATAGGTGATCTTCAAGCCGGTACTCGAACTAGAAGATCAATCCTCAACGAGGTTGAACATCAAGCCTTCATTTCTCACCTAGAGCCTCAAACCATTAATGATGCCATTAATGATGAGAATTGGGTTCTTTCAATGCAAGATGAACTAAATAAATTCTCTAGAAATGATGTTTGGACTCTTGTTGAAAGACCCAATGATCATCCAATTATTGGCACTAAATGGGTTTTTAGGAACAAACTTGATGATCAAGGAAATATAACCCGGAACAAGGCTCGCCTAGTAGCTAAGGGCTATAATCAAGAAGAAGGAATTGATTATGGTGAAACCTTTGCGCCCGTTGCTAGATTGGAATCCATTAGGATCTTGTTGGCTTTCTCCGCCCACTTAAATTTAAAAATTTTTCAAATGGATGTTAAAAGCGCCTTTTTAAATGGTTTTATTTCAGAAAAAATCTTTGTTGAACAACCTCCCGGTTTTGAAGATCCAAAATTTCCAAATCATGTTTTTAAATTAAGCAAGGCTCTATATGGCTTAAAGCAAGCCCCTCGGGCTTGGTATGAGCGGTTAACAAAATTCCTTTTAGAAAATGATTTTAAAATGGGTCAAGCTGATTGTACCCTCTTTTTAAAACAAACTTCAAAAGATCTTTTAATCGTCCAAATCTACGTCGATGAAGTTATCTTTGGTTCTACCAAAGAATCACTTTGTACTGATTTTTCAGATTTAATGAGAAAAGAATTTGAAATGAGCTTTATGGGAGAATTGAAATTTTTTCTCGGTTTTCAAATCTTTCAAAATTCAAAAGGTATTTTTCTAAGCCAAGGCAAATACACAAACGAGCTCTTAAGTCGTTTTGGTATGGATCAAGTAAAGAAAATTAGTACCCCCATGACTACTTTCTGTAAGCTTACGTTAGATGAAGTTGGGAAACCGGTTGATAACAAGCTTTATAGGAGTATGATCGGGAGTCTACTTTACCTAACTGCGACCCGTCCTGACATCATGTTCAGTGTTTGCCTTTGTGCTCGTTTTCAAGCCAATCCCAAAGAATCTCATTTTAAATCGGTCAAAAGGATTTTTAGGTATTTAAGAGGATCCAAAAACATTGGTTTATTTTATCCTTCTAATACTTCTTTCGAACTTTCTTCATATTCGGATGCTGATTTTGGCGGATGTCAATTAGATCGAAAGAGTACTAGTGGAACCTGTCATCTGCTAGGCAAGTCCCTTGTATCATGGAGTAGCAAGAAGAAAAACTGTGTTTCTCTTTCTACTGCCGAGGCCGAGTACGTAGCTGCTGGGAATTGTTGTGCCCAAATTATTTGGATGCAGCACACTCTCTTGGATTATGGTCTTTCCTACGATCATGTCCCTATTCGGTGTGACAACACTAGTGCCAGTAGTATTTCCAAGAATCCAATACAACACTCTAGAACAAAGCATATGGAATTAAGGCATCATTTCCTTCGTGACCATTTTCACAAAGGGGATATCACTTTGGACTTCATTTCTACTGATTTCCAATTAGCTGATATTTTTACCAAACCGCTCCCGGTTGAATGTTTTGATTTTATTAAGGGGGAGTTAGGAATGATTCTTCAATGAGCACTATTAAATATTTAACTCCTTTTTATTTTAATTCTATTTTTTTTGTTTATCCAATTTCTTCTCATTTTCCCTCCTATTTTGATAATCCCAAAGGGGGAGAAATTTCTCTGTTTACTAGTTCAATTGATTAAGATCATTTTCAATACATGGTACATCTCTTCAATTTATGATCTCTAATATATTTTCATGTCCAAAATTGTTTATTGAAGTTTTTAATTGGCATATCCTTTTTAAGGCTTTCTCTTTTGTGATTGTGATCATCAAAATAGGGGGAGATTGTTGTACCCCTCTCTCTTGGATTTTAATGATCACAATCACTCTCATCGTGTTCTAACTTGTTTTCAAGTGTTTTGATGCTAGGAAAAAGGTTTCCCAAGAGTTGGCCCAAGAAGGCTGATTGTGGACTCTTTGAGTCCACTGGCCAACCGGTGGATTACCACCGGCCAGCCGGTGGTCTCTGGTAGAAGCATTGCTTTCTGCCAGATCCACCGGTCAGCCGGTGTTAGCGCACCGGCCAGGCGGTATGGGCACCGGCCAGCCGGTATGGGCACCGGCCAACCGGTTCTTGCCTACCAGCCAGCCGTAGGACCCAGGCAGTAGGCTTGCCCACTGCCTGGTGACACCGGCCAGCCGGTGGATGACCACCGACCAGCCGGTGGAACCCAGACAGAAAGCCTGCTCTTTCTGGACCACCGGCCAGCCGGGAGCTCACCACTGGCCAGCCGGTGTTCCCAGACAAAATAGTTGTTGGACCACCGGCCAGCTGGTGAGACACCACCGGCCAGCCGGTGTGCCCAGTCAAACTAGCCGTTGGGCTTTGACCAGACTTGTACTTTTGACCCCCAACGGCTCTGGAAGCCCTCCAACGGCTATATTGAAGTGTTTATGGGTATTTCTCCTATAAATAAGCAACCATGGATGCCGGGAATACTACGGAATCATATTTTGATGTCTTGACGCTCTAACGACAAATATCCAAGGCCTCTTGTGATCCATTGCCATCCTTGAAGCTTGAGCTCCCTCTCCATCAGCTGCTCTCACACTTTTGGCGCTCAAGGCTTCCGTTTGTTTGTATTATTTTATTTGTTTAGTTCTTCATTGGGTTTGGATTAAAACAAACCTCTCATTTCCATTCTTTCTTTCAATTGGGTTTCTTGCTACAACCATAATAAAAAAGCAAGTTGTACGAAGGTGTTCTAGCCTACCTTAAAACGGCTAGTGGGTTTCTTGCTACAACCATTAAAAAGCAAGCTGACGTATAAATCTCTCAACGGTTCTTGTTGGGAGCGGAGACGTAGGCTTGGGAATTAAGCCGAACTCCGTTATCAAATTGTGTCTTGCCTTTTTTTATTTCCGCTGCATTGATAATTGTTTTAAATTGTTAATTATTTTTGAAAAGGCAATTCACCCCCCCCCCCCTCTTGCCATCCTCTACGACCCAACATGGTTTTATTATGAAATTGTGGAATGGTTCAATTATTTGAAAATAATCACATCCTTACATGAGGGGTAATCCAACACCTTAAAGGTGGTTAAATCATAGGTAGATCATTGTAATTTTATCATTTGAGGCAACACCCAAAAATGGTTATTTAATTTCCCGGAAAAATCATAGGTCATGGGAATATATAAAAAATTCACCCAAAGGTATGGTTTAAGATTTGGTGAAAAACCTCTAATGGACAAATTAAATGTGAAATGAATATTTAAATTAAGGAAATATCTTCTCATAATTAATTTCTAATTTTGAGGTCAATGCATGGAAAATTCGATGAGAAACATAAAAAATATATTTTGTAAAATGATAATTCATTAAGTTAAAATCCAGAGACCACCTACCACATTTTTATGAAGCTTTACTCATGCATTATCAGGCTTTTATTCAACTTGTAAAGAGAGAAATCAGAAGATTAGATAAATCCCCTGAAAATGGGGTATATCATCTCACAAACAAATATCATATGATACAGAAATATAGGTAAATAAAAGAAGAATAGAGAGTCATAGACTAACCAAGAGCTAACCAAAATGATTATGGAAGGCCAATTTTGAGTCTGGATGGGGGATATCTCATCATGCCAAGGAGGAAGCCAAAGGGGAGAGACTTCCCAGCGTGAGAGAAGTGAGTGATGAAGGAGGAATAAAAGATAAAGAATGAGGGTGATGGTCATTTCAATCTATTTATATATTTTAACAGTTTGACCATATGGTTTGTCTATTCGTTCACTAACCGTGTGAGACTCATTGTTTAAACACCTCTAGGTTGTATGGTTTCCATGAACGATTTTTCAAAACATGCACCAATAGTGTAGGCTAACTGCATAAGCATATACCTACCCCACATGGTTGTTTTGCAAGATTAATGAAACCATGAACCAACTATGCATAGCACCTATCTACACCTACACCAAGTTTCAGCATTTCCCCTAGATGTACACATGTTTTAAACAAATTGTGTGACCTAGTCTCCTTCACATGAAAATTATTTTTCAAAGACCGACACTCCCAAAACACATCTAAACTCATGAGACATCAGTATTTCCTTAAACCTCATCAAAATAATACTTTTATGTGTCAAAACCCGTGAAATTTTATATCAAAACATAATTTGGAATTCTTCCCACAAACCAAATAAAAATCTCAAAATCCTTTGAAAATTTTAACTTTTCAAAAAACATAGGATGTTACAATACATAGATATCACATATTAATAAATTAATATTCATTAAATAACATATAGATCCATGCCATAATCTTATAGTCCTCATAAAATGGGAAATAGGGACATATAAAAACCTAGTGTATAATAGTATCATAACAATTTCTTCATAACTAGAACCCTTCTTTGTCATATCATTCCTAAAATTTTTTTTATAACCTTGGGAAAGGAATCAAAATAAAGGGTGATCTTAGATTCCCAGAATGGGTAAATAAGGAAGATATCATTGATCATATAAGAATGAAATTAGAATAAAGGTATAAGAATATTCTCTTAACAATTTAAAACCATACCCTACTTATCAAAGATAATTATCTTGATTCATGGCATAAAGATTGAAAATTCATAAGACATAAATCATAAAGTAATAAAATAACACGATTCATTAGAGCATTATATTGGAATAAAAAATGAAATTGTGTCGAGAACATAATAATAGAAAATAATTTCCTTAGTAGTAAAGTATCATAACCAAGAATATTATAGTGTACTGGATTGAATCCATAAATTATCGTAGCAATCAAGGTTTACTCCCAGAAAATCATAGTGGAAAAAGTCCCTTACTAAATTGGTTTAACTCCCCATTTACGACCTTTTTATATCATGAGATATCAATATATACCCAAGGATTTGGAGTGAGATATAGAACCCAACCATCCTCGGTTATAATGCGACCATAATCATTATTTATAATGTCACCAACATACTTGGTTATAACATAAACACCATCCTTGGTTATAAAAAACCACCATCCTTGGTTATATTTTAACCTCCATAATTGGTTATAATGTAACCATAATCCTTGGTTATAATGTACCTATCATCCTTGGTTATAATGTATCCATATTCCTTAATTAAAATTACACATATGTGTTCCAAAATACTAAAAAAAATTCATCATATCATCACATTATAACTCGTATAAATAAAACGGGTCTTACAAACATTTCATCCATTCATCATAGCATAACCCATGGAAATTAAATGTGTTTCATAAAAATATCCTCAACATAAACATTAACCATCTAGATAAAGATTAATAATGGTAAAATTAGATCATTTCCCTAGTAAATAATAATTAATAACAAAGGATGTTATCATATTTACAAATTTCTTTAAAATATCATTGAAATATTCTTAAGGAAAATATCCATTCAATTTTAAAAAACACTTAAAAAATAAAAATATTTCAGAATATTATTGGAAAATTATTAATTCAAAAGAACACAGTAAACTATTAGAGTAATATTTAAGACATTTAGTGGTCATGATGGTGGGAAATTATGTTCATGTCAAAGAAGATAATTTTTTTTTCACATTTTGGTAAAATGTAAAAAAATGCCTCGTTTAGAAAACGACACTAATATTCCTTTTATTTTTTTTAAAAGTAAAACAAAAGTCATAATGAATTCATACAATCATATTATAACATTAAAATCCTTATTTTAAACATTTTTAGAAAACATGGATATGGAAGAAAAAGGTTTTTCAACTAAAGATAGAAATGAAGTCGATTTTTCTTAAAAACATATTCTCAGATCTCTTGAGTACTGAAGGTGAGTAAAATGAAAGGAAAAAAATTTATTTTCAAGAAATAACTTGAATATAATAATAATAATGAGTTTATTGAGTGTTATATAATAATTTTTCATCATCATAAACTTAATAAAAATAATACCAATAAAAAATGAGATAGTAACATATTATCCTTAAAACTTTGGTAACATTTGGATCATAAGTCCCATGAAAGAAATAAAATTATATAGACATGTATATCCCTATAATTTTCATAAAAATAATCATAAAATACATTCATGGTTATTATATACACCATATAAAATAAAAATTGGTGAATATGTCATGTATCTCATAGAAATAAAAGTGAGATGAAAACCCAAAACCTTGAGTTCCATTTGATTCGAAGGCACTCTAACCTCTGGTATAATAAATTTAGATCTATAATACATTTTTTTTAAAATAATTTATGTACATATAATATAATATATATACATTATATAAAATTCTGAATAATTCATAAATTGTAGAGAAATAAAAATGAATTACCCCATTTATGGAGATTGTTGGTCATATGTACGCTTGAACGCTCTTTTCACTTTTCAATGGAAGGAAAAAACTAAAGTTAAATAATAAATAACATTTAAAAAATAATTATTATATAATATATATAATATATATTTATTATATCCATCCTTATTACCATCACAAAATATTAGAAAGGAAAAAATTAATCACTTCTCTCCGTGAAGGTGATAATCCACACATACACAGAAACGATGTTATCATTTTACAATGGTTTCTATGGTATGAAGGAAGATATGATATTATAATTTTAGAGGTGAAATAATTTCATATTTATCATATATAAACATTATACCCATCATAATACCCATCCATAAAATATGGTGATAAGAAACAAATTGTATCACTTTGTGGGGACAGTAAGTCGTACGTACGCACGAGCGATACTTTCACATCCAATTTTATGGAAAGAGGGTGAAACAAATATATTTTCATTATAATAAAAGCATTTAAGTGTATTTATGATACATAATTTATTATTTTATTAATAATATAATATATTTATAAGAGGTAAAATAAGAATTAAAAATAAAGTGATCGGTTGAGGTGATTACCTCTTCTTTAAAATGACTCCATTAGATATCCTACTAATGGATCTAGGGTTAGTCTTATGCGAGTAATATAGCCTCTATAATCTATATTGGTAAGTTTTTAAATGAAATTTTCATATTTTATTTGATCTATAAGGTTTAATGTGGTTTGAGGAGGAGAAAGGAGAGGTGCCCTTTCATAATTGAGTGGAGGAGAAATCTTGGAATTTATTAAAATATTAAATTAATTTAAATTAATTTTGATGTAAAAATGGAAAAAATGGATAATATTAGTATAAAATATGAGGATTGGTCTAAATACTCTTATCCAATAAATTCTTGATAGGTTTAGATCATATTTTTACCCTTATATTTTTTAACCCATCATTAACCCTTAAGAAAATTTCCATAATATTAATGTCTTTTATCCATTATGGATTAATAATGTAACTATAAAATTCCAAAAGACCCATAAATGGACCATGTTTTATTTTAAAACCATATACCATTCATTTTTCTCATTATAATATTTTTTATGAATTTTATATCTTTTAATTAATTATTATTATTTATAAAATATCATTAATGTCATTTTTGACACTATTAATTTAATGGAATTTAAATTAATAAAGAAAAATGGGTATTTATAATATAATTTTCTCACACCAACATAATATGTCACATATATAAATATTTTTTTGACACATTAATTCATTCAAATAATATCAATTTTAATATTTTTAAATGCATTTTTTTCTGTTAATTGAATAAATATTGTATTATCATTGCACAATAATTCAAGGTAATTATATAAATTATAAAAACATAAATAAATTCATATCATGAAAATAATTCCATTAAACCCAAAATAGACATTTATATTCATTCACAACTTGATTTTGTTCCTATGTGGATATATAAGAGATATTTAAAACTAAGAGAGTGACATTTTATAACTTTCATTGATTTTAATATTATAGAGGTCATTTTAAAATGCAATTTTCCATTAAATAAATATTTTTTTAGAGAATAAGGGAATAATTTTGTAATTACCTTCATCCAATATAATTTATGATGAATGTTTTTGGCATTATCACTTAGTTTTAACCTCAATTAACTCGATCTACTCTTTACTGAGCTAATAAATTTACCATGATTACTATTCGTATTGACCAATAATAAAAAGGACCGATTTGAAAAATTTGAAACTCAAAATTAAAAATATGGAATGCATTTTATAAAATTAAATTTCTAAAATTTGATGAAATTAATTTTAAAATAAATGTGAAATACCCAATTAAAATTGTTTAAAAAAATGCATTTTAACCATACAACTTATTTCATTATTGTCACATTCTTAGAAACAATATATTAAATGAATATTAAATCATTTAATTGTATATAATATGTATAAATTTAAATAAAATATTTCAGCAATAGTTATTAATATAATTTATTAAAATAAAAATTCATTGCGTGCATAAGAATAGTTTTTGAGAAAAATTATTTATTTTTCGTTCAAATGTTTTTTATTTTTGTTTAGAATCAACTAGTGACCAAATATTTCATTTTATATATGTTTACAAATAAAAATTTAATTATTTATTTATCCATATTCATAATTTTCAATCCAAACTCTAGGTGATATCTGTCAAATAACAATATTTTAATCACATATCGTTGATTTTGTTAAAATCGATGTTGTATGAAACACAAGGTTTTGAAAAAATAGATTTTATTTTAAAAATAACTTTTCATAATAAAATTGGGTTCTAAAAATATATACCCTAACCACTAGTGATAATCCTCTTGCATATGGGGAGGCATGCATGAGGTTAAACGACACTTCATCTTGGACCTAGTGGTTATGTTTTGGGTGTTTTACAAAGCCCCATGTATGAGTAATATTGAAAAATAAAACTCATTATGTGGGGGGGGGGACCATGAAAATTTTCCACAAATAAATTTACATATTCCTAAAAAATATCTATATCTTAATTATTTAGTTTTTTCAAACCATTTTATATAAATATCCCACATTATTTGGTTACAAGAATCATCAAGGGAAATAACTTCTATGGGGAGTTCATTGTCAACCTTACACCAATAGAAGATCATGGGTCAATTTGGTATATAAAGCTAATTTCCCTATCATAGAAATTAATATGGACTCAGTGTAGAGTTATTCAATCCATTCCCAAAACCACATTTAGTTTTATAAAATTATGAATAATATGGATTCTAGAAACCAAATTCCAAAAAAATTCCATCGAAGAGGAGTTATAGAATTGGGATGAAATAAACATACCACAAAGATTTTTATCTAATAATTAAGTATCTAATAATTGGTGTGGTAAATTCATTCTCCTAGAAAATATTCAAAATATGAAGGTGTATGTGGAAGCAGAATCAAAAAAGAAATTTTTAGTTATTAAGGGGATGATGAGTTTACCATTACCTAATTTGTTTTCATTACCCACTTCAATAGTTGTTATTTCATTATATATCCATTTATCCCTTTTATTTTAAGGTTTTTGATATTTACTATTTTAATTAACCCTTGTATTGGTGCACTAGTTTTTGAAATTTTTACAATCCTTACAATTTAAGCATTGAATTATTGGTGGTGCCTTAGGTTGATCTTTACTATCATTGATTTCATTGGTTAGCCTCTTCAAATCACTTCAAAATTCATGTGATTGATAGTATTCTCTTCAAAAATTGAAGCATTTACCTATTCCTTTGAGTTATTTTTATCCATGATTCATTAAAAATTTTCATCTTGTAATGTCACGACCCCCTCCCACCAAAGATGCCCCTACTGAGCTGGCAATGGTGAAAGGGAGATAATGACCCCCCGAGTCCCGCCTCCATTAGTCCCTGGGTTGGCGACTAGCACCAAGGGTATGAGTTTTCACAAATATGGGAGGCATTACCCTTTTATTATTTTAATATCGGGAAATATGACAATTCAACCACCAAAAAGGAAAAGAACAAGTGTATAGAAATAAACCCAAACCAAGCCCACATGCATGTTTAAACAATTTTATAACAAGGTACAAGTACAATAAAGCTCAAAGTACATATCCAAAAGGAAACAAGAGAATAGCAACTGCAAAAACTCCAACTGTCTGACTAGTAGGGTCCCGCACGGCCCTGGTAGTCCTCCTAAAAACCTGAAAGTAAACATAGGGTGAGCATACAAGTATACTCAGTAGGGAATCCTAAAGCTCTCGTGCACAAGTGGGAAGACATCCTAATGTCCCGTGAGAACAATAGAAGAAACCTAGCAAGGAATTCTATCCACCCAACCTCACCAGCCACACTCACCAAAACACAAGCACAACGGGTAGTAGTATATAAGAAACAAGAGTATTGGGTACCCCGCACCATTTCCCTTTGGTTAGCTGCTCTTCCTAACGGCGAACGTCCTGACGCTGCCACACTCTCCTTGACCGCACACACCTGGGCATCACAACCATGTATCCTGCACGCACACACCTGGGCCTCAAACCCACGTATCCAGCCCGCACAGACCTGGGCCTCACAACCACGTATCCCGCCCACACACACATGGGCCTCACAACCACGTATCCCGCCTGCACACACCTGGGACTCACAACCACGTATCCCGCCCGCACACACCTGGGCCTCACAATGACGTATCCCGCCCGCACACATTTGGACCTCATCCCAAAGATTCTTGGGAAATAGTAGAACCTACCTGAAGAGTCTTGGGCTAAAGCCACCCCAATCAAAACCTACCCGAAGAGTCTTAGGTGTAAGGTCGCCTCAAGCCATCACAACCTAGGGGAGAATGAGTAGGAAGGAGCTAGTAAATAAGGGAAAACACCCTCTCCCATGAAATGGGAGTGTTCGTCACTAAGTGCTTAACATGGGTGGGGTGCGATAAAACACAAAAGATACAGATATATATATATATGTATACCAAACACACATCCCATCCTATGGCTTCTAAACAGAGAAACTGAGCACATGCCTCAGCACTGCTACTACGAAGCATGCATACAACAAATAACCCCAACCCCATTTAGGTATTCACAGTTCAGCAGAACCAGCTTATTAGTTCCTTAACTACTGGGCAACTATCCACAATCAACCACATCAATCGTTCGTGAAACATATCCCTGCCATCCACAAATCAAGTTAGGAAAACACAAGGAGCACAACAAGTCCCTTATTATTAACCAACCAATCCATTTATTATTAATCCCGTTCCATTACCATGACCCACCATTCATTAACTCTTCCACTTTTTATTTATCATTCACAACCCATAGTCCGTTCACATTCAACCCATCCCCGAATCCCCGCTGCCAACCACTATAACCACAACCACACCGAAACCCGTACATCATTATCCCCTTAATACCACTTATCACAGCCTCGCTGCCCGTCATCAACATAAAATTTATACCAACCCAAAACCAAGCCAACCGCAGCCCCGCTGCTCACCCTATCAACAACAACCCACAAAACACCCCCATCACATGCAACGTATCCAAGACAACACCCACATGTTCATTATTCTGTTTTTGTTTACCCAGGGTGATCACACAAGGGTTCCAGATTTCTAAACAGCCAAGTTTACGTGATTAACAAAATTCCACATTCCACAAATTTCCATCCACAAAATGGTCTATAAAGATAGGGAAACATTTTATTGCGCAACAAAGGCCCCTAACGACCATGATTTTCATTAGGTAGAAACTGATTCAATTCACAACATAATATGATAGGATATAAAGCAATAGAAATCTCAAACTTCCCTACCCCGTTCTTTAACCAGTTATTATCTTCATTTAATAGTTCAACTGTTTCTCATGAAAATAAGCGGATACCCACCCCGTATGATGCACAAATTAGAGAGACAAAGGTAAGATCCCTACCTCAACAGGTTCTGATCGCAACGCTCCCCCGGATCAACTTTAGAAGACATACGTCGGCGTCCGTCACTTCTGTTGGGTCCTGGAAAAACCTCCTTGGGTGGAAGTCGGAAAGGAGAGACAAAAGGAAAGACAACAGACCCAAGATCAGAAGTTCCACCTCGTCGTTACGATCCCTTGGCCGCTGACGGATCATAAATTGGAGCTTGGACGAAGAAGGTATGGAAGAAAGATCCTTTGAGTCTCTTGGGAGAACTCTGCTCAGAGGAAAGGGGAGGAGAGGGGTGAGTTGAAAGGAGGAGGGGACCCCTACTTTTATAGGTGAGAAAAGGAAAAGTACACGGCGTGTACTTTATGGTACATGGCATGTACTCGGTTATTTCACACGGTCTCCACGCGGCTCCCAACATGGCTTCGTGGTCGTTGACTGTTCAACACACGGTTTGAGGGTAACACATACGCGGGGAAAGACTACACGGCGTGTAGTTTAGACACACGGTGTGTACTCATTTATTGAAAATGGCAAGGACACAACTCCAACACGGTACAAGGCCGTTGACTGGTAACGCGTACGCGGGGAAGGACTACACGGCATGTATAACTGGACACACGGCGTGCACCCATTATTTCACACAGTAAGGACGCGGACATCAACATGGGGTATCCCCAGAAAGTGGGTACATGGCGTGTACTCAAATTACATGGCGTGTAGTTTCAAAATTCTGGAAAGTGTGGGAAAAGTCCATTTTTTCCTCTAGAAAACTTGTTGACCTTCTTTTTGACAAAGAAATGGGCTGGAGAGGTCCGGGCCATTACATCAGATACCTCTTAAAGCATTCTCGTCCTCGAGAATTCAAAAACCAACCCAGAGGAACCCAACAAGATACCTCTTAGGGTTCTCATTATAAAAGGAACCCAACCAACAACCCTAATCATATGTGTTAGGAATTCCTTCTCCTATGTCGAGATATTATCCGCTTTAGGCGGCACTGACTCGCCTGCACGGGTTTAATCACATCCTCATTAATGTGTCTCGATTAAGAATTGGGTCTTCCCACTTTCATACAGTATGATTTTTTTCAACTCGTACTACCCCCCCAACACCACACAACCAACACACTGCCCGAACACGTGGTTTTGGGAAATTCCTTCTCCTATGTCGAGATGTTATCCGCTTTAGGCGGCACTGACTCGCCTGCATGGGTTCAATCGCATCCGCATTAATGCGTCTCGATTAAGGGTCAGATTTTTTCCTTTCCCCACACATCTGGACATGTCACACATTACCAGGGAACAAGGAAATAGAAGGTCTCACAACTGACAAGCCAAGAATTCCATATATCAAGGTTACATAGTACAACATCAACACAAAGCTCAGAAGAACAAGGGAAAAACACAATTCAAAACAACTCCGGGTACTGAGTGTGCATCTGGGTCTCCTGCTCCCAAGTGCTCTCCTCGAGGCCGCCATGCCTCCACAACACACGAACCAATGGAATGGTTTGTCCACGAATCACCTTCTCTTTACGATCCTCGATCCTGACTGGTCGTTCCTCAAAGTTCGTGTCATCTCCCATATCTAACTCTCCCTAGTCGATAATGTGGGAGTCGTCGTGTAAGTACCGATGAAGCTGGGAGACGTGAAAGACGTCATGAACCTTCTCCAACTAAGGTGGTAGGGCCAGCTGATATGCCACCTCGCCAACTCGCCTCAACACCTGAAAAGGTCCAATGGACCTAGGTGAGATCTTCCTCCCTTTCCCAAACCTCAACTTCCCCTGTCGAGGGGAAACCTTCAAGAACACATGATCTCTCACCTAGAACTCTAAGGGCTTCCTCCGACGATCAGCATAAGACTTCTGTCAGTCCTGAGCCGCTTTCATCCTCTCACGTACAAGATGGACTTTTTCTGGGGTGCTCTGCACTACCTCTGGCCCAAGAGCACCTATCTCATCAACCTCTGCCCAGCAAATGGGTGAACGACATGGTCTTCCATTCAAAGCCTCATATGGTTCCATGACAATAGTAGAGTGGAAGCTGTTGTTGTAGGAAAACTCTACTAAAGGCAAGTGACATACCCATGATCCTCCGAAATCCAGAATGCATGCTCGCAGCATGTCCTCTAATGTCTGGATAGTCCGCTCCGTCTGCCCATTAGTCTGGGGGTGGAAAGCAGTGCTAAGGCGTAGCTGGGTGCCAAAAACATGTTGTAACCCCATCCAGACTCGTGAGGTAAACCGAGTATCCCGATCTGAGATGATAGTCTTTGTAACTCCATTCAAACGTACAACCACGTCTACGTACCTCTGTGCTAAGGTACTCACTGGGACTGACTCCTTAATTGCAAAGAAGTGAGCTGATTTCGTCAGTCGATCCACCACTACCCAGATAGCATCATAACCACCCTGAGATCTGGGTAGTCCTGTGATGAAGTCGATTGAGATGTCATCCCACTTCCACTCGGGAACATATAAAGGATGCAACAAACCACTGGGAACATGGTGTTCAGCCTTCACTTTCCGACACACTAGGCATTTGGCCACAAACTCCGCCACTGCCCGTTTCACCCCGGGCCACCAAAACTGTTCCCTCAGGCCTCAGTACATTTTTGAAACTCCTGGATGTACTGCCAAGGCTGAGCTATGGAACTCACAGAGAACTCCCTCATGCATTGCCTATAGAACAAACAACCTTCCATGGAAAAGCATCTGATGTCGGCTGTCCTCTGACCATCCCTCTAGAGCGTTCCCCTGATCAACACGACCCCGCATCACTTCCGCCTCGTCGTCCCCCCACTGAGACTCTTCCACCTACTGCAACAAGGAGGACTGCATCGTCATCTGAAAAAAATAGCCTCTAACACCTTCTACCCTGGCATCCAAGTGCAAGGCAGCCAACTCTCCCATCACCTTCCAAGCATTAGTGGATTCCAGAACTACATCCTGATGCGACTTCCTACTCATGGCATCAGCCACAACATTGCCCTTACCTTCAGTGTAAGAGATCTCAAAGTCAAGGTCTTGGAGAAACACGACCCATCTCTGCTGCCGTAAGTTCAGGTCATGCTGGGAGAAGATATAACGCAGGCTCTTATGAACTGTGAAGACCACAAAGTTCTCCCCAAAGAGGTAATGTCGCCACAAATTTAGTGCGAACACTACTGCTAAAAGTTCTAGGTCATGGGTGGCATAGTTACGCTCGTGAGGGCGTAACCATCTAGACCCATAACAGATCACTCCCTTGTTCTGCATCAGCACGCACCCCAGACCAAGGCCAGAAGCATCACAAAACACCTCATACAACAACCCTTCCTCTGGAAACCTGAGTACGGGAGCACTGACCAATTTCTCCTTCAGGTATTCAAAAGCTTTCTGGAACTGCTCGCTCCATAGGAAAACTTGGTTCTTCTTTGTCAAAGCTGTCAATGGAGCACCAACTCGAGAGAAGTCCGAAAGGAACCTCTGATAGTAACCTGCTAACCCCAGGAAACTACGAACTTCTTCCATGCTCTTGGGTGCTGTCCAAGAAACAACTGCCTCCACCTTTGACGGGTCTACAAACACTCCATTCTGAGACACTACGTGCCCAAGGAAGTGTACTTCTTGTGTCAAGAACTTACACTTCGACAATTTCCCGTAAAGCTGGTGGCGTCGAAGGACTTCCAAGAATTCCCTGAGATGCTCAACGTGCTCTTCCTCTGTCCTTGAGTAGATTAGGATGTCATCGATAAACACAACAACGAACCGGTCCAGAAACTCCCGAAAGACAAAGTTCATAAGTCCCATGAACACAGCCGGTGCATTCGTAACTCCAAACGACATCACCACAGACTCAAAGTTCCCACACCTACACCTGAAAGCCGTCTTTGAGATGTCACTGTCTTTTACCCTCAGCTGATGATATCCAGATCATAGATCATTCTTGGAAAACCAACCTTCTCCCCTTAGTTGTTCTAAGATATCATCTATCCTTGGGAGGGGATAGAGGTTCTTGACTATTACCTGGTTTGACCTTCAGTAGTCTATGCATATCCTGAGACCACCATCTGCCTTCTTCACGAACAAAACTGGAGCACCCCATGGCGATACGCTGCGTCGAACAAAACCCTTCTCCATCAGATCATCAATCTGAATCCGTAACTCCCACAACTCTGAAGGAGCCATCCGATAAGGGGCCATCGAAATCGAACGGGCACCAGGCTGTAATTCTATCCCGAACTCAACATCATGTCGGGGGGTAGAGTCACAACCTCCTCAGGAAAAACATCGAGGAACTCCCCAAAAACCTCCAAGACATCTATCATCTCTATATCAGCTGGAATCACTGATAGCCCTGCTAACTAGGAAAGGAGAGGCTTCACATGCCGGCTTCCCACCTAATAGCTCCTCTCGCCAACAAAAGATACGCGCTGCCCATCCACGTCGGAGAACACGACTCTTCTCCAGAAGCAGTCGATAATGGAACAAACAAAAAACAACCAGTCGATGCCCAGGATGACATCGTATGGCTGCATCTGTAACAGTAAAAGATCCCCACTAGATCGATGTGGTCCTAACATTAGCCCACATCCCCGGAAAACACAAGATACGCTGGTCTGGCCTCCAACCGGTGTACTCAGCACCAATGGTATGGAAAGTCTCTCTACATCTATTCCCAAAGCATGGGCTAGACCAGCTTCAACAAAGGAGTGTGAAGCTCCCGAATCGAACAAAGCAGAAACAAGAGTGCTGAACAAAAAAATCGTACCTCGCACCACCTCTTGTCCTATCGGAGCAGTCAACTCTGCTACGTGAAACTGTCCACGCCCAGATCCTCTGCCTCTCTGATGTCGTCCAACTCCCCGACCACGCCCTGGTTGAGGTCACATAGGAGCACCATGAGGTTGGACTCCTCCCGCAAAGTCTGCCCTCGGAAGAGCATGGTCCTGCTGCTACTGGAAGGGCCTCGCTGGAAACTGGTGCTACTGAGGTGGGCGCTGAACCTGCCCACCTCCACCGTACTGAGCTCGGGTCGGGCAACGACTCTGAACGTGCCTGAAACCTCCACAAGAAAAACACCTCGGTCCTGGTTTCGTGAAAAAGGGACGAGGACCCAAAGATCTAAACTAGAACTACTGGGGCCTGCTCCCCACTAGCCTGAACCTGGAAGGTCCCATCACAGGAGACCTGCTGCTGACTTCTTTCCCCTTCGACGAGCCCGGCTAGATCCCCTCTCGAGGTGCACCTCCCAGTGAGTTCATCCTCTCTACAACCTCTGTCTTCTTCTGTACCGCAAAGTACGTCGGAAGGGTGAAGGGGGTGACAACATAGTGGAGCGAAGGACGATGTGCCTCCTCCAAACGTCTCGCCCGAGACTCCTCATCCAGATAGAGATCCGGAGCAAAGCGCAGATGATCCTTGAACTTGACCCCCAGCTCTCGTACTGACATACTCCCCTGCTGAAGGGAGAGTAACTCTTGCCGCTTCTCCGCCTTGATCATGGAAGAAAAGAATTACTCTCAGAATTCCTTCTCAAAGTCATCCCAAGGAACCTCTGCCTCTATCCTCTCTCCAAGGTAGAGTGTCCACCACTGTCGCGCCGCACCTCTCAGCTGACTGACTACTAGGGGAACCCAGTACTCCCTCGGAACACAGATCAAGGTAAAAGCGATCCCTAGCTCCTCAAGCCACCCCTTCGTCTCCATATCTGAAGTAACACCCTCGTACTTCTTGAGGGTCTACCGCTGGAAAGAACGGAGAGTCTTCAGCCACTGTCTATCTTCCTCCTCTCGGTAAATCCTCAGCTGATCGACCGCCTAAATCTGCTGGGCGTCGGCCATCTGAGCCACCCAGGGATGACGTCTAGGTGCCATATCTATATGGTAAACAAGGATCACCTAAGCCCAAGTAGTAAAGAAAAACTCAAGGTTTTATTTTATCATTTTATTTCAATTTCATTCCCAGAACACCCAAATCAAGTAAAACACAATCATGATGATTCATGTACCTTACCTAGGGTCTCTACCCTGCAATCAATGTAGTTTCACTTGGTCGTTCGGTAGGCTCAGATTCCTTGCATCGGATCATGGGGGCCCCTAAAATCCCGTGTCATAGCCGGTCTTCCCTGGCCTATGTCACACACCAAGATTGACTAACATTGCCCCCCTACCATCCCATGTAATCCTCACCGTGCCTAACTTCAGACTTCATCCTATCTCTCAACAACCTCCCTCTTATACCATTCTGTCACGACCCCCTCCCACCAAAGATACCCCTCCTGAGCTGGCAACGGTGAAAGGGAGATAATGACCCCCGAGTCCCACCTCTAGTAGGCCCTGGGTTGGCGACTAGCACCAAGGGTATGAGTTTTCACAAATATAAAAGACATTACCCTTTTATTATTTTAAGATCGGAAAATAGGACAAGTCAACCACCAAAAAGGAAAAGAAGAAGTGTATAGAAATAAAACCGAACCAAGCCCACATGCATGTTTAAACAATTTTATAACAAGGTACAAGTACAAGAAATCTCAAAGTACAATACCAAAAGAAAACAAGAGAACAAAAACTGCAACAACTCCAACTGTCCCACTAGTAGGGTCCCGCACGACCCTGGTAGTCCTCTTGGAAACCTGAAAGTAAAGGTAGGGTGAGCATACATGTATACTCAGTAGGGAAACCTAAAGCTCTCATGCACAAGTGGGGAGACATCATAATGTCCCGTGAGAACAACATAAGAAACCTAGCAAGGAATTCTATCCACCCAACCTCACCAGCCACACTCACCAAAACACAAGCACAATAGGTATTATTATATAAGAAACAAGAGTATTGGGTACCCCACACCATTTCCCTTTGGTTAGCTGCTCTTCCTAATCGAGAACATTCTGATGTTGCCACACTCTCCCCGCCCGCACACACCTGGGCCTCACAACCACGTATCCGTCCCACACACACCTGGGCCTCACAACCAGGTATCCCGCCCATACACACCTAGGCATCACAACCACGTATCCCGCCCGCACACACCTGGGCCTCACCACCACATATCCCGCCCGCACACACCTGGGCCTCACAACCACGTATCCCGCCTGCACACACCTGGGCCTCACAACCACATATCCCGCCCGCACACACCTGGGCCTCACAACCACGTATCCCGCCCGCACACACCTGGGCCTCACAACCACGTATCCCTCCCACACACACCTGGGCCTCACAACCACGTATCCCGCCAGCACACACCTGGGCCTCACAACCACGTATCTTGCCCGCACACACCTGGGCCTCATCCCGAAGATTCTTGGGAAACAGTAGAACCTGCCCAAAGAGTCTAGGGATAAATCCACCCCAATCTAAACCTACCCGAAGAGTCTTAGGTGTAAGGTCGCCTCAAGCCATCACAGCCTAGGGGAGAAGGATCAGGAATGAGCTAGTAACTAAGGGAAAACACCCTCTCCCATGAAATGGGAGTGTTCGACACTAAGTGCTTAACATGGGTGGGGTGCGATAAACACAAAAGATACAGATATATATATGTATACCAAACACACAACCAAACCTATGGCTTCTAAACAGAGAAACTGAGCATGTGCCTCGACACTGCTACTACGAAGCATGCATACAACAAACAACCCCAACCCCATTTAGGTTTTCACGTTTCAGCAGAATCAGCTTATTAGTTCTTTACCTACTGGGCAACTATCCACAATCAACCACATAAATCATTCATGAAACATATCCCTGCCATCCACAAATCAAGTTAGGAAAACACAAGCAGCACAGCAAGTCCCTTATTATTATCCAACCAACCCATTGGTTATTAATCCCGTTCCATTACCATGACCCACCATTCATTAACTCTTCCACTTTTTATTTATCATTCACAACCCACAGTCCGTTCACATTCAACCCATCCCCAGAGCCCCGCTTCCAACCACCATAACCACAACCGCACCGAAACTCGTACATCATTATCCCATTAATACCACTTATTGCAGCCCCGCTGCCCGTCATCAACATAACATTTACACCTACCCAAAACCAAGCCAACCACAGCCCCGCTGCTCACCCTATCCACAACAACCCACAAAACACCCCCATCACATTCCACGTATCCAAGACAATACCCACATGTTCATTATTCCGTTTTTGTTTAACCGGGGTGATCACACAAGGGTTCCAGATTTTTAAACAGCCAACTTTACATGATTAACCAAATTCCACATTCCACAAAGTTCCATCCACAAAACGGTATATAAATATAGGGAAACATTTAATTGTGCATGAAAAGGCCCCCAACGACCGTGATTTTTAGTAGGCAAAAACTGATTCAATTCACAACATAATATCACATGATATAAAGTAACAGAAATCTCAAACTTCCCAACCCTGTTCTTTAACCAGTTATTATCTTCATTTAATGGTTCCACTATTTCTCTTAAAAACAAGCGGATACCCACCCCTCATGATGCACAAATTAGAGAGACGAAGGTAATATCCCTACCTCAACAGGTTCTGATCGCAACGCTCCCCCAGATCAACTTTAGAAGACGTCCGTCGGCGTCCGTCACTTCTGTCGGGTCCCGAAAAAACCTCCTCAGGTGGAAGTCAAAAAGTAGAGGCCGAAATAAAGACAAATGACCTATTCTCAGAAGTTCTGCATCGTCGTTATGATCCCGTGGCGGCTGACGGATCATATATCGGAGCTCGGACGAAGAAGTTATGGAAGAAAGAGCCTTCGAGTCTCTTGGGAGAACTCTGCTCAGAGGAAAGGGGAGGAGAGGGGTGTGTTGAAAGGAGGAGGGGACCCCACCTTTTATAGGTGAGAAAAGAAAAAGTATACGGCATGTACTTTATGGTACATGGCGTGTACTCGGTTATTTCACACGGTCTCCACGCGGCTTCCAACACGGCTCTGCGGCCGTTGACTGGTCAACACACGGTTTGAGGGTAACGCATACGCGGGGAAAGACTACACGGCGTGTAGTTTAGACACACGGCATGTACTCATTTATTGCACACGGTAAGGACACGACTCCCACATGGTACAAGGCCATTGACTGGTAACGCGTACGCGGGGAAGGACTACACGGCGTGTAGAACTGGACACACGGCGTGCACCCATTATTTCACACAGCAAGGACGCGGCCCTCAACACGGGGTATACCCGGAAAGCGGGTACATGGCGTCTACTCAAACTACACGACGTGTAGTTTCAAAATTTTGGAAAGTGTGGGAAAAGTCCATTTTACCCTCCAGAACACTTCTTGTCCTTATTTTTGAAAAAGGAATGGGCCGGAGAGGTCCGAGCCATTACATGTAAGAAGATTAATTTTCTTTCGACATGGCTTGCATCATTTGAGTTTCCATGAACTCATTTTCCTCTTCTTTTCCAAAAAACCATTAGAGTAATGGGAGTCTCTAAATTTGATTACTACCTTGAAAGAACATTGAAAAAATTATTTATAGCTACCAAATTCACTTATACCCAACACCATTTAGAGATATTATTTTAGGACATTAATGAAATATTTTATTTTTCTTTTATAGTCAGTGATAAAAATATTGTTGTACCAGTTGAGTCTTGTGAAGTTTAATTCTTAGGAATTAGTGGATTTATACTCATTTTTCTTCATCTCAAGGAATTATCTCTCCATTAAAATGTGAAGATTTTGGGTGAAATATTTATTTAAATATTATTTCTTAATATCCCCCCATTCCATGAAATTTATTTCTTTATATTGTCCCATATTATTAATGATATTATTTTATTGATCAAATTCACCTTCCATATGATAAATATATAAAAAAACATATTCATTCTTATAGAATTAGATAATGGAAAATATTATTTCTATTACATTGATCTATTTATAAAAAATTAGTGAATCAAAAGACCCATTAAATGAGGGTAGATGTTATCACATTAAGGAATCAATGGTGAGTAATTCATTCCTTGAAATATTTTGGAGTTCAACGTGGTTCATGTTATTGTTAATATATTAATAAAGTTAAATGATAATATACATTAGATTTATCACTCCTATTACCATCCCATTTCGTTTCTCATTAGTACAGTCATTGCATTTTCCATTACACTAATTGTTTTCTCCATTCCTCCTAGTTCAAGGCATTGAATTTAATCAAAAATGTTTGTGTGAGTAATAAAAAATAATAACCATAATAAAAAAATCATAAGATAATGAAAACCAATATTGATATATAAATAATTATTAAACCATAATTTCAACTTATAACATATTAGGATAAACTTATAAAACTATTGGTTCATCACATAGGTTGATTTATGTTTTATCCCCTTATTCTTCATTACCTGGACCCCAAAATTAACTAAAAACTTCTATGATACCAAATGAGATAATAGAATAAAAACATACATACAAATTACATCTTTTTGAAGGAATATTAATTACATCTCACAATAATCACACTAATGAACCTATAAGTTTCATATCTTTAGAGATTAGACAAACTACCAAAATATTTTACAAAAATTATTTAACATCTCTCAAAAATAATATTCATACATGATACCCTTCTAGATATACCTATAGAAAAAAATTTGATACCAAATGTATCATTCGAAAAGTATTGATACTTTCTCAATACCAAATGTTTTCCCAGATATGGAAGATTCAAGAGTGGTGAATTGATGTTTAATAATGAAATTTTAATGTTCAAAAAACAAGATTTTTTAGATGTTATAAATTTAAAATATATTAGAGTACAATAAAAAGAAAAATTAGTGGAAATTAAAATACATGGATGTTGTAAACATAGAAGAGTAAAATAATCCAATAAAAAATAAGTAAAATACATATAGAAAAAAAATCACAATGTTTCTGATTATAATATATAAAAATTATTAAATTATATTATTTGAGGATATTATTAACTTATCTATTCATGATAACTATTCACTTTTAATCTAATGTTGTTGGAGGATAAATTCCTAGATCTATATGATACAAGTTCATAACCTATAAGTTCAACGATCAAACCAATCAGAAATGACATGTTTTAAGACCTAGAACTTCCTTCGTATAATGTCAGTAGTAGGTGGCTATATCCTCAATATCCTATTTAATAAAATTTATTGGCATCAATTCCTCACATCAAACCTCATTGGAATCAATGTCCCAAAGAGACAAGATTCCAAAACATAATCCCTTTTCAACAATATGGGAAAAAGAGAAATTGTTATAAGTAGAAATCTTTTATCTTTTATAATAAGAACCTCACAAACAGATCCACTAATCACACACTAACAAATATTACAAACGTATTATCTCAATATCCCATAGGTAGTGCATAAATTGAATGAAATAAATTTTTCAAAACTTACATTAACTTTTTTCTATCTAATCATCATCACCATCACCATCCTATTCCGGTCCTTCAATATTGACCTTGATTTATAGAAAACTTTGTGAAAGAATCCCAAATTTTATTTAGGAATTGTCGTAATAAACAAAGAATAATAACTATATTCCATTTTATATTGTCTAGTATGATTAGAAAAATCTCTAAAAATTAAAGAATCATAATCAGATCATCGAAAATTTTGAATCCAAAGTTAATCCTGTGTAAGAAAAAAAATAAAAAATAGAAAAATTAAGTAAAACTAAAAAAAGAGTGTGTTTTGATTTATCAAAACAATATATTTGGAAGAATTAATTTTTTTTTTGAAAATCAATCAAAAATATCATATATAATACCCCAAATCCAAGTTTTAGATATTTTATATTAAAACAATTTCACAGATTAAGTATAAATAACACAATAAAATCCAATTTAAAATAAAAAAACTAATATTCCATCCATAGATCCAAAAATCAAACAACAATAGTTAAATAAAATTTATAACCCACATAACAGTTCAGCTCTATGATCCTAGGGTAGCAAGCTTTGTACACCTCATGTCCATGGAGCTTTGTGCCTTACCCAACATGTCTACGAATATTGATGGGACACCAATGATGATCAACACATGAGAATTTGTCTCCTAAATAAATAACTCACTAGAAATACTAGATCATTATAAAATTAATTAATTACACCAAATAACAAAATCCAAAAAACACAATAACAAAACAATCATCATAAAAAAGAAGTAAAAGGACATTGAAATGCTATAAATCTGATTTCAACTTACCAACAAAACATAAATTGAAATTTTGAATCACAATCAAGAAATAACCACCATATTTTCTCCATGAAATCACAAAAACAACATTGTTTACACTAAAAAATATGATAAAACCATAGGAACCTATTACCATAGGACTAGGAACAAATACAAACGCCTTAAAAAGATAAAATACCGACACTAAAAAAATTAATGAACCAAATAAAAACATTCCTCTGGATACTCACCTAGAATGAAATGTACTCATTAAAACACCTATAAACTTTCGGGTCATGTGTGATAGTACAGTTCCACTTTGGGATAGAAGGACCACTTCCAATACCTAACAGAAAAGATAATAAAGAGTAATAATGGATTATCAGTAAGGTTTGAACATAAGAGATAATAATAAACTATCATAAGTGAGCATAAGATGAACAGTTGGGTATGGGAACATATTAAAGGGTCATAAATATAACATAAAAAAATTATACCTAATAAAACATGTTTTGTGAATCATGAATCATGACATAAGGACTTCATCATAACATGTGAAACAAGTTTTAGGAATGTGAAATCATTAGATGAATATCACAACCCATATAACATAAAATTGTAATGTGTTATAATATATAAAGTTTTCACAATAAAAATCATAAAAATAAAACTTATTGTCAAGGATCACTGCTAAGACCATCATTATATAGTGTAAACTGTCCCATAGTGGATTCAGTTCACTCTGAATTCCCATAAACATAGTTGATAAGGTTTAATATTAGGTCTTTTACATAAAATATCATGAGATATAAATCTTTATCCAATAAATTAAGGGAAATATAATTTTGGTCTCAACAAATACATAATGAGAGAACATACATAATTATGCCACATGACCATGAAAGAAATCAAAATTCCAATAATTATTAACTAAACCACAGGAATAAAATGGGTTTCATGGAAATTTCTATAAGAAATGATCATAAGTGATCTATAGAAATAAGTTATATAGTATCATTATATCATATCCTTAGTGAATCATAATATTTATTAGATTATTTTGATATGGATAAAAAAATTGGAAGAACATTAGAAAATTATCTGGAAAATAAGAAGAAAAATACTTTACATTTTTAATAACATTAATTTTGAATTTAAATGACCTATAAATAAATGGTTTTAGGAAAAAAATGAGAAATTTAATAAAAAATACTTTTCATAACCTTAATACCATGGAATATAAAATTTGAAAATAAAGTCAAAGAAAATGGTGAGAGAATGAGATCTTCAAGAAAATGATAAAAAAAACTTTAATATTTTGTAAAGTAATTAAAATTCCAAATAAATTACCTTAATTAATCATAAAATTCGGGTTTAGGAAATCCATAAATTTATATGAAAAACATGGGAATAAAGGATAAAGATTCATCATCAAAATAAGAGATAATTTTGGATCCACTTACAAAAATCCTTTTGGTTGAACTGTAAAACAAAGGGAGGAGAAATGGTAATAAGGCATGTAAAACCCAAAAAAATAAATTGAGTTGTGGAAATTATATATATTTTTAGATATAAATAACATAAAAATTTTCCCCAATGGTTATTGTTTCATGATTTATCTATATTTCCTAGTGATTTTAGAAAATAAAACCTTACCTTTACTCATAACTTCCATGAAATTGATTTAACCTACTATATGATAAATATGACCATATGAATAACTTATTTTTTTAAAATTATTAATATATATTTCCTTTTATATTATTCAATTATAATAATTTTTTATAAAAAAAATAGTTAGTTATTGTTTATTTTCATCATCAGATGTCAGTAATTTTGATTATTTTAAACAAGTTTCATAATAGAGATGTTAATCCCCATTATTTGATAAAAATTTCATCATTTATATATTATTTAATATAGTTTAATCAATTTTCTTCAATGATTTATGTATTACCATGTCCATTTATTGATGTTATGGGTATGGTTTGTGAGAATAGAATTAATGAAAATCATTTTTTGTGTAATTTACTGATAATAATGAGTTACTTTATAACAACCATTCTTTTTTGTGTCTCCATTCTAGAACAATATTCATAATATTAATTAAACATTAATGTTATATATTACCTGTATTAATATATTGATAAAAATTCATATTTTAATCGGTGAAGATAGAATAACATCATTCAATTATGTGGTAGAACTAACCCAAACAAGAAGGTGTCGTACTAAGAAATAAGTGAGAGTATAAAGACATATTATGGTAATATAATTTTTATAGAAGAAAAAATATGTTAATATAAAACTATTATTTTTTAAGGAGATTCATTAGTAATTTATATGATATCGTAATTAAAAAAGGTGATGAAGAACTAGATACTTTAATGAATTTTCTCCTTGAAAAGAGTTCCCTTATAATGAAGGATTTCGAAAATCTTCAATGGACTAGAGGCTAACAAATGTAGAACAATAATTTAGGAGATGTAATTTTGGATGGTATTCAGGGGATAATTTAAGGAAAAGAGTTGTTTGGGAGGGTTATATGAGGGTTTCTTTTATTGGATAATTTTAGCGGCATTTTCACAAATACTCATTCCTTAATGTGTAAGGAATGTAATTTCCCTTATAAAGTGGATACAATGTAGAAAAATAATTGATATAGGTAAATATTTATCTAATACATCCAATTTAGAGATATTTTAGTCCTTTTACCATTAATTTAACCCTTATACCACATTTTACCTTTAATGTAGTAACTTAAATTTGACCCTAGTAACTTATATTTTTCCAAAAAAATAAATTGAACCTCTTACCTAATTTTGATGTGATAATTATAAATATTAATCAATTTAATATGATTAAATTTCTAAATATGATAATTTTTTTTAAAACAAAAACCAAAAATATATAGACAGATCTATTTTTATAGAAAAACTAATTTTTAAAAAATTTAATGTTTGTAAAGTTATTTGATATCAATTACGAATTAAATGATTGTTAATATTTTTTTATAAATTTAAGAATTTAATTTTGTTACATAAATCCTTTAAAATTGATAAATTTAATTTATTAAGATAAAGGTAAACAATAATTATAAAAAATATTATTTGTAACATTAAAATATTTTAATCACATCCGATTATAATTATTTATTTATATTCTAACTATTCAATTTTATCAATCCATTATAATTATAATATTTCATCAAATTTTATAAACACATGAAATTATTCATTATATATTAATAATTATAATAAATTTTAATAATAAAATATATACATATTATAATAATTTTTTAAATTAATTGTTATCTTTTTATTTTATTCCAAAAGCATTTATTATATGTCACTTGTATTATTTTCAATTTTTTACTAAAAATTACACATCTCTAATGCAATTATTGGATACAAATATATATAATGACCATATATCCAATATCATTATATCCAATAACCATATGTCCAATAACCATATAACTGATGCTCATATATATAATAGTCATATTACATTTCTTTATATAACCTTACATATATCCCTAAAAACATTCATAATATTATCTAATTTATTTATCAAAATTTTATCATATTTAAAATGTGTTTTATTTTTCGATAGTTATCATAGGCAGTATGATCTTCATTGTATATTATAAGGATGAGAGTTTTAACTTCGTAATATTTTTATTTACTTGTGGTTTCAATCCTTTAGTATTATCAGTAATAATGATTCATTTTTTTATATTAGAACATATTTCATTTTTTTATTTTAATATTCCACCATAATTTAATTAATAGTTTTCATTTTAGTTCCAAGTTTCCTATTTGCAAAGTTATTAAATATAAAGTAATTATCTATAGGGAAATACATACTAAAATCATAGTGTGTTGTAGCCCATACTCGCTTTGGATGCTCCCTAACCTCCTAAATGAACAAGTTACATATTTTAATTACATAATTTAGAATCGTGTTGTTGTTTATTTTGTTCTATCCATGATCCAATAATGTTTCTTTTTATAATTATAGTAATATTTATTTATAAATCATATTATTCTTTGTTTTAGATTATATTGTGTTGTATTTTTGAAAATAAAGTGAAGGTTGTGTTAAAGATAGAGTGAAATATGAATTGGAACCCTGTACGTTGAAAATTACAATTATTGTTGTGTTATAAATAAACACATCAAAAACTATAAAAACTTTTGGTGTTATGGTCCCCTATTGTTATTTTAAATAGTAGATGTACTCTGTGTTTTTTATTATTAATCTTATTATCACTAGTTTCTTACATAAATGTTTCTTATTTTCTTTATGTGTATTTTGTGTTTTCAAATTGATCAAAACATTTCTCAAGAATATAATTATGAATTCATATGAGAAGTTGAAGAGTCATGAAGAAGATACTATATTGAAGGCCAATGTTGCATCAAGATTTTACTCAAGATAGTGTCACACAATACGGCTATTGTTGTCTTGATTTTTTTTAATCTAGGAAAATTATGGAAGGATTGTGGTTTATTACAAGAGAAACATGATAGTGAACTTATTAACACAATTATTTAGGGTTGATGTATTCCATGTAAAAGAAAAATTTCTATATTGATATTTCTTGAAGGATAGTCAATTAAAGCTAACATAGTATCAATATGACTAATGTGACCAGTATAGGAATACCAATGCTCTATCTTGAACCACCATAGTACAATTCCACTTAGATAATTATCTATCATGTTCAAACACAGATAAAGTTAACATACAAATGCCATACAATTTATTGATTCATAAAATTAATTTATCTAATTCCCTTATTATGTTGTTTCCTAAAATAGATTCAAAGACACAATGAATTATCATTTTTTAATATAGGAAGTTAACCTATCTTGATGATCCAATTGGAATTTAATTATTTGGAAACTATAGGACTATACCATTGAACTCATAAATGGAAACCTCTTACTTTCTTGAAATAAAAGAAGATTATTATCGGTGCACTGATGTTTATAAAATGAAGGAAAATGAGAAAATTACATTTACCAGTATAATTACTCTAATTTTTATAATAATAGTTTTGCTTACAAACCTTTCTATGACACTTAGTTTTTTATGTGATCAAGCTCCTAATTTAGGTTTCACCATTTATTATACTTATTTGTATTGATTTGTAATTTCTTATTCATATTCTAATGTTCCTAATAATTGTATTTGGTCTATTCATTACCCAATAAAAGCAAGGTTCTTGTAATCTATTCATACCAAAATAAAAAAGAACATGTGTTGTATTTTTCTGCTAATGGACCAAAGGTTAGGAGTGTCTTGTTTGTGCCTCTAATAAAAAGGTTAGATTGTAATAGGGTTGTGACTCCCCTTAAAAATTTAGGATATCATCAGGGTTAAAAATATCTCTCTAGGAGTAGAGTGGCCATAAATTGTGAATTAGTATAATTTTTTCTAGACCAATATAAAAATACTAAGATCATTTACTTTATTATTTAGTTTTAATTTTTTTTTAATTTTATCAATTCACCCCCACCCCTCTTGATATATTGTTTTGAAGTTATCTAGGAAAATAATTGGTATCAAATAAATATTCTCTATTGGAATATTACTGGTATTATTATAATATTCTTATATATTAAATTATCTAACACCAAGATATTTATTCATAGATGGTTAAGATATGAATGATGGTTGGGTTCCATAAAACACACAAATTTTATGGTAATGACTATGGCTATCGACATAACTATATAGAAGTAAAATTAATGAATATGAGAATTCACCATTAGGAAAACCATGGAAAAACATTATAAACACCCTGATGTTGATCAAGATACTCTTTTTGGTAACGATTATATTAAGTATAGTTAAAATTATAAACTTATAAATATCATTTATTATTTTCTTATAACAAATGTGTTTATCCAATCCATGGCTTCTAAGATAGATAATGACATTTGGAGACTTATATGACTGCTATATTATAGAACTGATTATATAAAAATAATTAAACATGGAATTGATCAATATGAGTACTCATATTTCAAGATTTAAAATAATGAAATAATGGATAAATTTTTCGCATATTTAAAAATATATTAAATGGAATGATTGTTTTAGGAGAAACATTATAGAATTTATTTGTGGTGGAAAAACCATTAATCCTTACCCAATAAATGCCATATAAAGAATGTATTCATTGATGAAAGAAATAAAATAAAAAAAACTGAATGGATAAGATGATCGGGTCACTATAACAATATCATCTTGAGTATAATAATAGTGAAATATAAGAAAATAATAATAATAAAGGTTTAGTGTTAAAATAAACTAATATTTTATCTTCTAATAATTATAATTTTCAAGTGAATACTAGTGATAATGATTTGGAAAAAATAGTAAGAACTGTTAAAGGAATTGTTAGAATAAGTAAAGGTTAAAATAAGGGTATTTGAAGAGAAAACATATTGGGTGATAGAATTATTGATAAGAATGGTAATTCAAATTATAATTTTAAATCTATGGATGTTACATGTTTTTTATGTATAACTAAAGTACATACTAAGAAATACTATATAAAGATAAATAATTAAATGAATAACAAGAAGTAAAAGAGAAGTGAGAAAAGAAGAAGGAAAGCCTCATGGAGTCTTAGTGAGGGTAGTGATTAAATTAATGAATCAAAACCTGAAGGGGAATATTTGAAATTTTTCTACAGAAAGTATAGATCTGGTTATAAATTCTAATTAAGATTATAATTATGATAATCATAGTGTTAACGATTTAAATGAGATGTGTGATAAAATTCAAGATAATATTATTGGAAATTCTAGTTTGTATAAAAGACCAAAGAAGATGGAAAAAATTATTCAAGAAAATAGGAGTTATTATATAGAAATTAAATAGTTTATAAGTGTTAATTCAACAAGAAAAAATTTATAATGTGAAGAAGTTGAGAAAATTAAGACTAACACTAAAAGGTTGAATGATTCCATAGAAAAATTAAAAAAATGGTAGAGAAAATTATATAAAAAATTATTCCCCTATAAAGGATTACTATAATAGGTAATGATATTGGATATAGTGCTCGATTTCTTAAAATGTATAGGAAAATATTTATTAAGAATAATACTAGTAGTGTTTCTTATGGTGGATATTTTAGATGTGGCATGCGAGGTTATTATGTTAATGAATACTCACCTATGAATCCTTGATCTTTGGGTCATACCAAATCATTCATTTCTTAATATTTATCTGGTAGTTCCACATATAATTATATATTAAAATATATTTTGGTATATAAGGGCTCAATGACTAATCTATCTAGATCCATTGTTTCATGGATATAAAAACATTATTTTATTTTATTATTTGAGGAGAAAATACTTATATATATCAAATATGAGATATGGTACATGGAAAATGGCTTATCCAATTATGTGATAGAAGATATATTAAATTTCAAATATTTTAACATATGCAATGGAGGCTATGTAACTTTTAGAGACAATTACAAAGGAAAATGTTAAGGATTTCAGTGATATTAAATTTATAGATTCATTAATTATTGCTAAAGTCTTATATATTAATTTTTTAAAACCTAACTTGACTATAATGTATCAATTGTGTGATTATGGTCTATTTTTTAAATTCATGAATAGTAAATTCCTTATTTTGAAGCATTATTCCACTTGTTTGTTTCTAACTATAAATATTGTATCAATAATATTAATCTTGATGAAATAAATATATAAAATTTAATTTATTTTAATATGTTTTAGATATATTTTAACTTATGTCATGGAAATATTGGGTATTTTAATTTCATATTTCTACATAGGTTTGATAAATAGTAAATATTTTTATAGTTTCCTATTTTAAGGTAGTTAGAAATTAGTTTTATGATCCTTTTATGAAAGGGAAGTGATAAAAGAATCTATTTTTGGATAATTAATGTAGTGATCACTATCAAACCACTTTAAATAGAACACTTACATTTTTTCAGACCTACACGAGATACTAGCCTTGAAGGAAATAAGTACACATTTTTAATTATAGATAACTATACAATATTTTCAATGCTATAATTTCTATTAGAGAAGAGTCAAACATATTCAATGTATACTACTTATTAAAATTTAGTATAGAAATAGAACTAATTCATGATAGTATCAACCATAATTGATCATAGGGATTAATTTCATAATAAGAAATCTAAAATAAATCTGTGAAGATAAATGTTACTCTCAAAATTTCTCAGCAGCAATGATTCATAAAAAATATAGTTTTGGGGAGAAGTAAAGGATAATCCAAGACATGGAAAATTGCAAATTAAATGAGTACTAGTAAACAAATAAATTAAGGGTATAAATAATAAACACCTCATACTATGTAAGTAATACAATTCTACTTATTCTAATACTCAATATGTACCCTTATAAAATTTTGAAAGGAATAAATTCTAAGGTTGAATATTATGGAGTGGTTGGGTAAAACAACCCCAAACCAGCACTCCCATATCTGGTGCTAAAATATAATCCTTACATTTCTAAATTTGAAACCAATAATCATGATCCAAATTTATCTATCCAAACACTACAACATCAAATAGAAATATTGGATTACTTATATACACAAAAACCATTTAAGTAAAACTTTAGAGAATTAGGAAGAACTCTTACATAAAAATACCCATGTATTCTAGTGATCATTATTCCTACTATACCTATATTTTTTTATTTATCAAAAATTAGTCAACATTTATTTTAAAATTATTCACACATTTAACCTTTCTAGACATAATTAATTTTACATCATTCGTCATATCTTGGGAAAATGGAAAAGATATGAAGGGTGAGATCAAACACTCAATATGGGTAAACATAAGAATTAATAATTGAATTTCATCAGTGAAAATAAAATGATCATAATTAAGTTTAACACCCCCATATTTGAAAAGATACCTATGTTTAATAGTCTATACAATATGTAGCATTGAGATTATACGAACCATAAAATATTAGTATTTAAATGTTATAGTTATAAAATATTCATTGAATTTGAAGGTATGAGTATGATTAACTATATTATGTAATATATATATATATATATATATATATAAAGTTCCTACTCAATAAAATTGTATTCATTAATTTCTATGGAATAAGAAGTCAATTTTTAGTAAAGTCATTTTACTCTTTAAAAATATGTTTTTAAAATGATTTTTTTTCTTTTTGTGATAGAATGTTTTAATTAATTTTGGACACTATCAGTAATTTTATTTAATAAAATGGATATCATTTTTTCTAAATCATTATATCAAAATTATCTTATAGTGAAATATTTATATTTTTCTGTAATGGTTTAATTCTTAATGAATAGTGAAAAATACATATTTTTATAAAATTCTCTTTTATTTTAATTGAAAAGCCCCATTACTTTTGAATTTGATCTTAGAATAACATACAAATAATTTAATTCTATATTTTAAAATTAATTAAAAATTAATCATCATTATACTTGATTTTTGAATAATATCATTTTTGGTCTAAAAACACATTTTTCGAAAAACTATTTTTCATTTAATTTTACACAATTATAATAAATTTGATTTTAAAAATTATGGGAATTGCATATTAAAAAAAAGGTTACATATTTTTAATTAGTAGGTTAAATTTGATTATTATTTCACATTTATTTATTATCATAATGAATTGTAATAACAGTTAATGTTTTCCACCTATATAAGGCTAAATAGAGTAATTAACATTAAAAATAATGTGATAAGGCCTAAAAATAACCATAGAACTTTACATTAATATAGTTCTTTATTTTATTTCAACCATAATCATCCAATATTACAATATATTTTAATTTTGTTCAATTTTTCTTTGAAAATTTCTTATATATTAACCACCAACATTAAGTTTATACGCTCTAGGAATATTGCAAAAATAGATTTATGGTTTCTCAAGAATAAAATCCATTCATAATTTCCATTCCAACAACAACAAAACCATGGGTTAATGTTTATGTAATAATATTAAGAATCATTCCATAATCCCAGTCCTCTAGGAAAACCATCCTATGGCACCACCAAGAGTAAAAATGCAACCATTCACACCCAACTGCCCCGTGTAACGGGGAAGGGAATGTAGATAAAACAAGCAACCCGACCATCAACCATTAAATAGATTCATTTAAAGTATGAATCCAGATTTTTCAAGTCAATGGTAAACCCTAATTAAACCCATTCCATTGTCTCCGATCTCATCATCGATACACACATGCATATCCTCATGCATCTCTCCATCATAAGTGTCATCTTCTACCACATCATCTAGGCCACCCACCCACATAACAATAGTCATCCTATGCTCGACCATCCCAGGTTAATGACATCATACAGTCTTCCCCACCCCATATCACATCCCTAAGTGAAGCTCACATCCATATAACAATATAAAACCAACATGAAGAAAAAGCAGCAAATATGACAATTTTTTCCGTATAACAAGGTATCCATCCTTCACACATAAACAAGCTCGCACGATTCCATACTCAAGGTATTCTTCATTCTGAAGAAGTTGGGAAACCCATGTCCTATCAATTATCTTTATTAAATAACAAATTTTTATTCCATCAAGAATTAACGGATTAATTATTCACAGCTTCCAACTACATGAAACCTAAGTAATCAAGCTATAACAAACTATCAACATAAAAACATGTTCTTAGCATTAAAATCAGTTTCAAAAAACATAGATATGTACCATTATCATTAAAATGCCTTTTTATTTCATCATTCTCCATAGGAATTATCATTATTAATATTCTTTATCAATTCCATTATCATGGAAGTAAAAAAATTAACTAATCATACACATTGCATCAATTTTAATTACTATGCTATTATAAGACACATCAGATTCATTGCAATATTAATCTTCTTTAATTAATTATCCAACTAATTAAAAAATACCATCTTTACCCTATTTACCATTTTACATTAGTATAAACACAAAAATCTATAGTATCACAAGATAAACTAACAAGAATAACATGGATAGAACACTACCTATAAAATTAAGAGGCAAACTGTTATCATGGTATCAAACATCAATAATTGATTTCAAAACAATTCATTATTAATATGGTTAAATCATTATTACGTGAATAACACTTCCATAAAAAGAGAAAAACCATTCCAACTTTATAATTTCCTATAAAAAACAGGATAATAAATGAACTCCCACCTCAAAGTCATCAATGGTCTTTGCACGAGAATGTAATAACATCATAGATCTGAGTCACCCCTCACACAAGAACTACACCCCTCCAGGGATGTTGATCCATAATCACACCAATAAAATAACCAAGAATAATCTATTATAATGATGGAGAGAAACCTCCATTTCATGTTAAGACGAACGGGGTGGATTTGGATCAAAGAACCCTAAAGTAAAAAAGTAAAACATACCTCGTATCACCATGGATAGAACAAAGGAAGCTGAAAATTGATCCCAGTCAATGGTAGATAGAGTTACATGGATCACTTATAAATTGAGAGAAAAGACATAGGGTTTAAGAAAACCCAAGTCAATGCAACTCTTTAAGGAATGTTTCGTAGTATTTTTTCATTGTGTGAAATCCTTTCACATCATGGAAGTTTATGGTTCTAATTTATATTGAAAAACACATTGCCTTCAACCATTTAACCCCAAATTAATTCACATCGTAAAAAACCCAATGAAAAAAAATCACATGAGATATAAATGGATTTATATACATGAATATAGCACTCAAAAAATCCATGAACCACATATTCAATATGTAAATCACTTACACATCATGAATTCTCCTTACTTACATCTTTTTGTATCCAAACACCACCAAACCTTCTCAAGGCCTCCTCTGAGTACCCAAGACTTTTGAAACACACAAAGGGTTAGACTAGATGGATCTAGGGATTTAAATTATATACCCCTCAAAATATTCCCATCCTAAATAATTGAAATCCTAACCTAGATAGAAAACAAAAAGGGTTCATCCAAACATCCACCCCATGAGATACCCTTCAAGGATTTATCTATCATAAGAGCCCAACCACCACATTAGAGGAATAATATGAAACCATGAAACAACAAAATACATCCCTTAAACACTCTCACAAGGGAGATACCTCTATAACAATAGTGAATCCAAAATAGAAATAAGATAAAATTATCTCATAATCTAAAAAGGACAACATCTACAAAACAACCAATGTTATAAGAGAAGATATAAATATAAAACAACTCACGGTACGGAGTGAGTATCTGTGAATCACATTCCTAGATACTCCCCTCCCTGCCACTGTGCCACCACAAAACACAAATCAATGGAATAAAATGCTCATGTAACACATTATCATGGTAGTTCTACATATTTATAGGCCACTCATCGATGGTTAAATCATCATTAACTTCAATATTTCTCCAATCGATGAAATGAGAACCATCTTGAAGATAATGATAGAGTTGTGACATGTAAAAATAATCATGTAATGTTATCATCAATGGGTGAATAGATATCTAATTTGAATGAGATCCAAAATGATCCATCACCTTAAAAGGTTGAACAAACTGGGGAGAAATATTACTCCCATGACCAAACCATCCCTTCCCATGATGAGGAGTCACCTTCGAGAACACATGATATCTAATATAGAACTCCATAAGTCTCATACAATGATCTAAATTGGATTTCTGATGATCTTGGTCAACCTTCATCCTCTCATGAATTACCTATACCATCTCTATCATATTATGTACTAGTTATGGCCTAAGAATTTTTGGCTCTCAGATACTAGTCCAACATAATAGAGAATGGAGAGGTTATCCATAAAAATTTTAAACAACTCTATAACAATTGTGGAGTGGAAAATATTATTTTAAGAAAACTCAACCAAGGGAAGGTGCATCATACACAACTCTCTAAAATCTAGTACATAAGATTGAAATATGTATTCAAGTGTCTGCATGGTCTACTCTATCTAACTATCCATATGTGGATGTAAAGAAGTATTAAGTAATTACTAAGTGACAGAGTCTTTTAGGATAACTCTTCACACCTTAGAGGTAAAATGTGGATCATGATCAGAGATAATCATCCTTCAGATTTTGTGGAGTGGCACCAACGCCTATAGATACTGCCTCAAAAAAACATCCAACGAGATCGAATCCTTGATCACCGTAAACATGTATGATTTCATCAAATGATCCACTATCACCCATTTAGAATCTAAGAATCCTTGATCTTGAGGTAAATCAATAATGAAGTCCATCAAGATGTCCTCCAACTTTTACTAGTGAGCATATAATAGCTGATGTAAACCACCAAGAACACAGTGGTTGACCTTCAACCTCTAGTAGACCGAACATTGAGAAACAAACTCAACAACAATATGCTTTAACCCATTCTAGCTAAAATGCCCCCTCAAATATTTGTATATCTTTTCCACACCAGGATATATCACTAAGGGTGAGATATAGAACTCATGTATAACTATCTCATTCATTATCAAAGGGATGAAAATCCTCCCATGAAAAAACAACCAATATTGTTAATCCTCATAGAAACAATCATGGGAATCTCTAAAAACAACTTGTTCACTCCATTCCTCCACCACAAAATCCCCTAGTTGGGACTCCTAAACCAGCTACACCAAATACAACTTCACTTTAATCAATAAAAAAAACCTCTACCTCCATCCTCTCCCATATATAGATTAATTTATAACAGTTCTTCCATCACCCTCCAAGAATATCTAGATTCATGCATGGTATCACTACGTGACTTGCTGATAACTGCATTGACTATAACATTTCCCCTACCTAGAATATATGAAATATAAATGTTTTAATACTAAAATAATTCCATCCACTGATGCTAATGAAAAATCGAGTTATACTATTAGAAGACTACCTTAGGCTTTTATGAAAAGTAAAAACCAAAAAATGCTTTATGATGAGGTTATGGCACCAAAACATCAAAAGAAATACTACTACCGCCAACTTAATATCATGGGTGGAAGAGTTATGCTCATGGGGACATAACTGTTGAGAAGAAAAAGATTAAAATAATATATGATTCATCAGAACACATGAAAACCCAAGACATGAATCTTAATAGAAAACCTCAAAATAAACTCCTTCTGATGGAAAATAAATGGTAGGAGTGCTGACCAACTTCTCCTTCAAGTACTCAAAATCTTCCAGAAACTGGTCAGTATACAAGAATTCCAAATCCATTTGGTTCAAGACTATCAAAGGACTCATGACCAGAGATAAATATTTCTATAAACCTCTTGTAATAACCTAAAATATGAAGGGAAATATTCACCATTTACGCTCTCTTAGGGCCACCAAAGAAACAACCACCTCTATATTTTAAGGACCCACAACTACTCCCTCATAGGTCATAAAATGCACCATGAAATATACTTCCTGATCCAAAAACTCACACTTAGAAAACTTCCCGAACAACTTCTCATAACAAAGAAATCCCCAAAAGGTACACAAATTATTTTCATCCTCCTCCTCAGATACAGATTATATAAGGATGTCATCGATGAAAACCACTATGAAATTGTCTAAGAACTATCTAAAACCTTCATTCATAAAATCCATGTACATGGATGGAGTATTCATTAAACTAAATGATGTTATAAAAAACATGTAAGTCCTATGATGAAAAAGGAAATTATTCTTATGAATATCCTCATACTTCACCCACATTTGATGATATCCTGACCATGGATGGATCTTTGAGAACCAACTTTATCCATTTAGCTAATCAAATAAATCATTAATCCATACAAGAGGATAGCGATTCTTTAATATCAACTGGTTCAAGTGACGATAATCTATAAAAAGTTTCAAATCACCATCAGAGTTATTTACGAAAAAATGGGTGTACCCCAAGCTAACACACTCATTAAAAAAACCTCATTATATAAGATAAACATGTTGTACTCTCATCTCTCGCAACTTATAAGGAACCATACTTTAAACAAAATTAAAGACAATAGAATATCTGGGGTTTAGTTCAATCCCAAAATCAATCTCATGTCAAGAGTTTAATGCTACAAAATCACATGGAAAGACATCATGGTACTCTTATACAACCCTGGAAAACATTTACCTCTAAACTTATGATGAACTAAACATCATCCCATCCATCAATGAAGATAAGGAAGGAAAATGTATTTGACACATCTAAGGCACTCTCCAAAAAACACTACTTGATCTCCATCATAATTATTGAACACAACCTACCTCCTAAAGCAATCTACAATATCCTCTATTAAATAAAATGAATCCATTGTAAGGATAATGTCATATGGTTATATTGATAAACATATGAAATCTCCCCAAGAGCGGTGCTATTCTAAAACCAGCTCATAGTCTATAAATACTTCATACAAGTCATCTCGACCTCCAAATAGCATAGTCAATGCTAAGGGAACTAGAAGACTATCTACCTCAAGTCCCAAATCCTGGATGAGGTTTGGTGTTAGAAATGATTTAACCTCTCTTAAATAAAAAATAATCATATACTCTTGTAGAAAATAATAAATGGGTACCTCCAACGATGTTTTGCATTCCCGGTTTTGGAAATGTTAAAGAATGAAGTTGGCCACAACCTACTCCATTGCCTCCCTGACCCTGATGATTACCACCACCATGGCCACACGCTTCTCTTTGATTATAATAAGCATCTTAGGTATTCACTCTTACTGACCCATCTCCTATATACTAATACCAAACATGAACACCTTGATACTGCTACTTCGATTGAAATTGCCTCAACTGAAGAACCGGGAGATGAACACCTCGTGCACACTAACTACTTAGAATGTTCACGCACTCTCACCAATGTTGACCTTAAACTTCATAATAAAACTGTGTGTAAGATTCATTGGAATATGTGTAAGAGCTTACAACACAAAGAAATGATATGATGAGGGTTGGGACAAACCCTTAGATAACCAAGATCTTTTTTGTCCAAGAAACTAGGAACCTTAGACTCTAGATCTAATTCATGAGGAATTCAGATTACTCCCCTCTCATGATGATCTGGTTCTAGAAAATTTCCTCTCAATAAAATATACTATTACTATCACTTCAAGATAAATCTTCATCATAAATAAGGTGACTTAGTACTAGAGATCTAGATGTACGTCCACCTTGAAATGCCTCACCTTGGCCTCCTCATCTAACAAAAGGCCAGAAGGATACTAAAAATGGGTCTCAAATTGGATCCCAAACTATCACACTATAGAAATCCCATATCTAAGGGTAAGTAGATCCTAGTGACTAGCTACTATCATTTTCATATAAATGAACTCTGATTGGAAATGGTCTCAAAACTACTCCCACAGGACTGGTGACTAATCATGATCCCTAAGGAATATGAACAACCATTGCCTAACTACTCCACATATCATCATCACAACCAAGGAAACCTAGCGCTCCTTCTAAGAATTGATCAAACTAAAATATATCTCAACATCCTTCAAACAATCTTCTATGAATGAATCTGAAATGGAGACCTCATGATTATATAGACTATATCACTAAAACGGTGTGATATTCCTCCTCTAAGTGTCATCATTATTGAACTCCACTATATAGAGATTTGCTGGCACATCTTACTACAAATATTCGGCATGAACCAAAAGAGGATGTTGAGATAGATTCATGACTACAAAAAAAATTAATTTTTTAGATATCCTATTATTGGAATATGGAATACTTATATATTAATTAATTAATATTTATATTGTTAAGTTTGTAATATATCCCAAGGTATACCCATTTTAAACATAGAAACAAAGAAGAATGACGCACTATCATTTCCTATGTCTCTACCCTACAAATAGTACCTCTTCATTTAGTGGGATTAGTAAAATTATGATCCATGAATCAGATCACAAGGGAACCAAAATACCATTGGCACAGATAGTCTCCCATGTTTACATTGCTTACTAATCTTAGCTGACACTGTTTCCATACCAACCCATGCAATCTCACATATTCCTAACTCTAAACTCCATCCTATCCATCAACCCTAACCTTCAATACCACTCTATCATGAACCCATCCCCCTAATATGTTCCCCTCCTAGGCCGATTATGAGAGAAGGAAGATGGTGACCACCTATGTTCCACCACTAATAGGCCCCAGATTAGTGACTATCACAGAGGGTATAATAAGTAAACATATGAGAATAATTACTCTAAAGTAGAACATGTGTAATAGAGAGAGAGGATGGATGAACCAATCACCACATACTCAGACATATATATAAGGAAATCCCAAGTGAAAAAAATGAAATTGGATATAGTACTATAATAACTAAAGGGAAAACTACAAGTATCAAAAGATAAATACAACAACAATCATAATTCCCAAACAGCTCCTACAAAACTATGAGACATTAATATCCATCCCAATATCAAACCTTCTTCGGCTGACCTGAAAACCAGTTTATATAAACATAGGGTAAGCATAACGGTACACTCAGTAGGATCCTTCCCAGATCCTATCATGAAAGAGATTAAGAAATAATTCTAACGTATAGTGAACGACAATGAAACTAACTCTTCACCTAAATAGGTATAGTAAGTTCCCAACCTCACCATGACTAAGTCTCATCAAGTATCTCACACAAGAGATCATATAATATAATAATAAAACGTAATCGGTACCCAACTCCCACTTCCCCACTTCTTTACCACTCTCACCAAACGTTTCATCTCCTAAGCCATCCCTCTCCAAAATAAGTCATCACAAAGACACCTCATAAAGGAGTCATAATATTCACCTTGTGCATCACATCATCACATCATCCAATACACATATCTACATATAGTATCCAAGTAGTTATGGGAGACAATATAGCCCATATTATTTGTATCATACATTGGTTATTATACCTAAATCCATCACAACACATACACCGAGCGAGTACCTCAAGACATCACATCCCATACACATTATACCTATAATGATCATTTAGATACGTTATCCATAGATACATTTTTATAAAATAACAACAAAGCATTATATTAATCTACATACAGATATGGGGAAACTAACTATAGTGTACACCATCACAAGTAACTAATGGGAGAAGCGTGTGGGGCCATAGGGGTAGTCATCCATCCACCCCCATAGATTTTGGGGAAAACACCCTCACAAAATACAGTAGGTTTCAGTCACCCTAAGAGACATGGGTGGGGTAAAATATGAAATTATAGAATATAAAAATATAATATATATCACAACCACATTATGGGCATAACCTAGTCCTAATATCAAATGTAGATACCATCTCTCAAACACCCATATATCAATACTAGGGACTAGATATCCTATGGAAAAACAATAATTATAAGAACTATATTAATTAACTATTTTATTTTTATCATTTAATTTTGTAAATAAATTTATTTCCCATTAAATTAACCATTAACATTATTTCAAGATAAATTCATTAACCATTAGCATAAATTATATTCCCTCAAAATATAATAAAAACTAAGTCCATGACTTCCAATGACAAACATATTTGCATCATTTTAATTTGAAAAACACAAACCATGTGGGTTAAGAATTATTTAATTATTATTAGTATCATTCCCTAATAGAAAAACTCTAGGAAAACCATACTAAGGTATCATTAAGAGGAAAAATTCACCCAAGAACACCTAGCTGCCTCAAGCAGTGGGGAAAGGGATAGAGATAAAATAAGAAACCAAGCTATTGACCATTAAACAGAGGCATATCATGCAATAATCCAGCTTTATCACATCAATGGGTAATCCTATATTTAAGCAATTACATCATCTATAATGCCATAACAGAAACCCACATTCATGTCATGTTTCATATCTCCATCAAAGGGATTAACTACTACCACATAATTGATGCCACACTACCTAAATCACATCAACAATCCAAGCCTTAGCCATCTCGGGTACATAAAATAATCTAGGCCCCCTACCCCATATCACATAATTAAGTGAATCTCGCATCCAGATCACATCACAAAATAAGTATGAAACAAAAAAGAACAAACAATAGTGAACTATTGGCCCTAAAATAAGGCATCCAACCTTCACACATAAATTATATCTCATGGATCCAAACTCAAGGCACTCGACCACCTCAAGTAGATGGGAAATTTAGGATGTATAAATTATCATTATCAAAAAAACTTTTTTTATTACATATTGAATTAATTGATTCATTGTTATCAAGTTCCAACTATGGGAAACATAAGGCATCAATCTATAACAAGTTATCCAAAATTTAATAGGCTATTAGAATTAAAACTGATTTAAAAAATGTAGATAATTATCATTCTCATTAATAGGGCTTTTTATTTCAAAATTATCCACAAGAATTATCATGATTCAAATTCTTTATCAATTACATTATCATAGAAGAATGTATTTAATTAAAAATGTGAATTACATAAATTTTAATTAACAACATATTATAAGAAAAATGGATTCATTTCAACATTCCTATTATTTAATTAATTATCCAACTAATTAAAAAATACTTGATTTATTTTTTTTAGAAATTTCCATTAAGATCAACATACTAATACGCGACATCAAAATACATGATAGCATGCATAACATAGATAATACACTATCTATAACATCAAGAGGAAAATTGTCATCATGTTATCAAACATTGACTTGTGATCTAAAACCAATTCATTATTAATCCAGTCAAATATTTATTAGGTTAATTCCATTTCCATCTAAAGGGGTAAACCATGAAAAAGTAATGAATTAATTAAAATAAATAGGAGAATAAAAATCCTCTACCTCAAAGGCATTAATGTTATTCCCATGAGAATAGTCCAATGTTGTAGATCTTGATCACCCCTCCCACAACATCCAATATCCTACATGGAAGATACACCACAAAAAAACTAACAGAAAACCAAGAAATTTTGTTTACAATAATGGGGAAAACCCATCATCACTTGGAAATAAGAAACCTTATTATCCATATTGAATAACCAAGAGTTAAAAAATGTATAACATACCTCAGATCACCATGTATCAAACACTGGAAGGATAGAATCAATCACTATCATAGGGATTACATGACTCCTTGAGAAAAAACTATGGATTTCTTGGAAATAGAGAGAAAATGTGTAGGGTTTGAGAAATAAAAAGGTAGTACGATATATAATAGTGTGTTTCATAATGATTTTAATGGAATGAAATGCTTTCACATTATGAATGTATCATGTCTCAAGTTACACAAAAAAATGTCACCTAAAACAATTTAACCCATAATTAATTAACATCTAGAAGAAACTTGTGAACCAGCCGCATACAAGTCATGAACAACTTTAGAGACATATATTAGGCTCTAACGCAATCCATGAACCACACATTCATGAGGTTAAACCATTACACATCTATAATTATCCATACTTCAATATTTTATCAACCAAACACCACCAAAACCACTCTAGGACTCCTTTGAGTACCTTGGAATTTTAAAACACTCAAAGGTATAGACTAGATGGATATGGATGCTCAAAAAAATATTTTTTATGATGTAATTTTTTTTTTAATTTTTAGTAATGGAATATTTACCTTAAATTCTTAGGCAATGGTGGTATAGTGCTTATGAAAGTGGTACTAAAATCAAGTATATTATTTTAAAAACTATAAAAGTAATTTTTTGGGTGATTTATGTTTTCCCATTAATTATATATATATATATATATAATATTAGGGCTATTTTAAATTTATATAATTTAATTACATTATTATATCGATGACTTTACTGTCAAATTAAATGATGAATTCCAAAAATGACATTAACGATATTTAATAATGAACAATATTTTATTAAATGATTAAATATTCATAAAAATACTATATAAGACCATGTGAATTGGATATAGTTTATGATATAAACCATGGTACATTAATAGGAAATTTTTCCTTTTATATTAACTTTCTTGGACACTAATCAATGAAAAACATTGATATCATGGTAATCATAAAAAGGGTTAATGGGGGGGGGTTAAAACAAAAATATAAGCACGAAAAGATCGCCAAATTTTATCTAAATTTTATTTGGTGTGAGAATATAGGCTAATAATCATAATACATTATAAATATATAAATTTTTACACTATTCAAGGAAAATAATTTATATTAATTTAATAATTTTTGTAATTCCAAGAGTTCCCCTCCCCTCACATATAAAAGAGAATATCTTGTCCTCTCTTCCTCCAAACATTTTAGCACTATAGTTTTGATAATACCTACTAAAATGGATTCCTAACATTAGTGGTCATCTCATAGTGGTCATATTATTGAGATAATACCATCCTTATAAGGATTAATGTATAAAACATAAGAGTTTTTTTGAAGAATAAGTATAGATTTTAATTGAATATTTTAGTTTTATCTATTCTCATATCTCCTTTATATATTATTCAAAAATGATAAAATAATAACACTAGTATATTCTATATTTTGAGATTTTATTATGTAAATGGAATTACTTACATCTATATCCTCTTCTATCAAATGGAAAATGAATCCATTGTTCGTGTGTATGGCGTTATACCGCTTCACAAACCAATGCAATTCGTTTTCCATGAACTACTCAAGAACTAATTCAATTAATTTCTTTAAATATTATCTTACATGTTTACATGGTTATTTTCAAATGAAACAGTTTCCAAAATATATTTTTATTTTTTAATCTTAAATATTTTTCATAAGAAAGGGATATTTCTGTATATTTTTATGTAAAAATGGGAATTGTTTTGATTATGTGTTAAAAAGTGTTATTTAAGGTTTGTATGGTGAAAATGAGAAATATGAAATTGTTTTATTCATTATATAGTACATTATAATTATACATGATGATGGGTGATCCTGATGCAACTTATACGATGGGTGATCTCGGTACAACTCATACGATGGGTGATCCAAATACAACTTATACAATGGATGGGCCTTATATATTTCTCTAATACATTGGTTAATGTTCCTTGACTTTACTATCAAGAATGAAGGAATTATCTGAAGATATTTTTCCTATGGATTTAACTAGGCTCTAGTTATTTCTGATATGGGTTACGAATATAATGATATATGTTCCTTCTAAGGTTTTCTATTTTAATTCTATGGGTTTTAATTATTTTATTTTAGAAAAAGTCTTTTTTCACATGGATACGATTTATTTCATATTCTCAAAGAATAATATCATAAAAGATAACATTTTATGGTTGTTAATGTTTTTCATTGGACTAATGGATCTATTTCTTTTATATCCTTTACTAAGATTTCTTTTCTCAACCCATGATTTCCAAAAAAATCATGGGGTTGAAGTATGAGTTATAACATTGATCATGACTTAATACAGAAAAGGAAAATCAAGGCATAGTTTAAAAATTGAACACGTAAAGACATGGGTTTTATGATGTAACATTTTTTATTGATTAAATAAAACTATAAAACTAAATGGTATGTTGGTATGTAAGTGGTAGTTTTTTTTCTATTTGATGTTTTATGGTTTAGATGGATAAGATTGGGTCATGTTTATCAATATCAAATCCAAAATTGTAATGATTATGTTTTTTACACTAGATTTAAGAGTGCATGTTTGGGGCTACTATAATAAGGGTATAACGACATAATCAAATTGCATGAGCTTGAATTAAATAATTCAAACACAAAAATATCTATATTATTAAATATATAGAATGGCATAATTATTTAAAAAAGGAAAGAGTCATATGAATCTATAATCATGAGTGATGTGATGACAATCTTGATCGTATAAACCATTGAAAACCATATCAAGAATAGAGAAAATGTGTTGGTATCAAGGAAAATTATCATCGTAAACCATGTTCACTCATGTAATGAATAATTGGATCCAAGTTAAATTCATTAGAAAAACCTCCCCAGTTAACTCGCTCCATTCCATTAAAGACAAGGATCATTATCCGACGAATTAGAGAGCTATATTGGGATCACCCATCGTACAATTTGTATTAGTCTAACCAATCATCATTATTTATATAATTATGACCCATAATAATTAATATTTTTCAAGTACCATACATGAATATAACAAATAGAATATTTTTTTTTCCTTCAAAAATATTTTAACAATAGTTTTCATTCCTTTATAACTTGATTTACCTGTGGAAAAGAAACATGTTTCATGAAAATCACTCTTAAAAATAAAAATCCATACATAAATAGAATAAGTATGGTATCATGGGAAAATATACCCATTGGTGAATAAAAAACAATAAAGGATATTTTTTTATATGATGAACACATTTATAAGGGAATTTAATACATTTATTTTAAAACAAGAAAATATCCTTTTCTTTTGATGTTATTTTATAAAATTTCTAGAATTCTTAGAGAAATATTTAATTTGAAAGTAACCATGAAAATATGTTAGGTAAATTTTTTAATATAAAATAATTTTCCTTGTATTATTATTTTTAAATATTATATGGAATTATTACGAGACCAGGCGTTTTGACGGTGTGAAATTCAGCGGCCCAGTGATCCCGGAATGGTGGTTTTAACTTTGAGAGATAAGTGGGTCGGCATATGTGCGCGGTATTGGCAGTTTCCGAATAGATGCCCAGATTAAAAATCTGAGGGCACCATTGCGTCTAGGACGACGACTTTACCTAAGAATGGGTCTAACCTCGACCGGCGCGGGTCGAGGGAAAACGATAATTTTCAAAAAAACTTTTAGTAAAATAAAATAAAATAAAATAAAATAATTCGCAAGGTTTATTTTATTTTATTTGGAAACATTCGCTATAGTGAAATGATGGGGAAACTGTTTCACTAATTAATGCCTTGCCATTATCACTCTTGAACACCAATGCTAACTCATTAATGCCACAATGTATTGACATTGACTAAGCGTAATGTAATGCTAAAAATAATTCCCTCCTTTTAATGGGTTAATCAAACATTGCTCATTGGCAGAAGGTGGAGAGAAGCTCTGAAGAATCCATGGAGCTTTGGAGAAAACTCTTGGTGACAGACGACGACAGATCAAAGCTATGAATCGATGTGCCAACAAAGTTGAAGGATCTCATCTACGATGGCAGCGCGACCCTTCATCAGTGATCCATTCCATCTCGAGGTAGGGGTTGTTATTTCAATTATTCGTTCCTCAATTTTGAATTTAAATGATGAACGCTGATCAACAACGAACATTTTAATCCGAGAATTCATGCATTCATGTGGGAGGGTTTTTTGTTTATTGGAATGATCTCGGGGAATTAATCCATGCTAAATTTTTGTTTGTTTCTGCTCTGTTTAAGCCTACTAACGGTAGAGAAATAACATCATGACGAACGACGACGAAGGTCCATTCCTCAAATTGCTTTTGGATTTCTTTCCCCTTTTTTTCTTTTCCTCATGCGTTCCTCGTGTTCTTCATGGGGCGATGAACAAAAGATCATTACGGATCCGTTTTACGGCGCAACGATCCCAAAACGAAGATCTGACGTCACAACAACCAAGCGATGGTGCGGCGACGATAGTAGAAAATGAATCAGACCAGATCGGGGAGGACCATTCTTCGAGCATTCTTTGCACGGGTGGATCGTTACTCATTTTCAGAGGTTATTGGAGGTCTGAAACCAATGGAATCATCTACGTGGTGTCGGGGAGACCAAAACCCGCAAGTCTCATGGCAATTGGATGACCAGATCGATGAACGGGGCAGCTCGGAAGGCACGGCGGTAGAGGTTCGTGATTCTGGAAATTTCCAAAATACACTGCTTGTATCCCGAAAAACATGTCGTGTGGACAGGGTCAGCAGTGGCTAGAGTTTCAGGTGTTAGATAGGTATCACACAACATGTGAAACCAGTCAGATAGCGTGTTAGATCTTCTCCAAATCTCGGTGTATATTTTGGGAATTACATAGACACGGGATGGACTACACGGCTTCACGACACGACTTGTACTCTCTACGCCGCATATAAGAGGCGGATACATGGGACTTGGTGTGTATACCATGGATACACGGATACGAGGTGGATTACACGACCGTGTAATCCACCACATGTTTAGAAGAGTCAAGTAACGTGGGTCACCCCGTGTATCGATTACACAGGTTGGCATACATGGGTTGAGACCGTGTACGGGCACATGGACAATGTACACAGGGCGGACCCTAGATACCTTGACACGGTGTGTGAAATTTTTTTACATGCAGTGTAGTTTCATTTTATACGACCGACCTTGAGACACAGGTCGTTTTACATGGGTAGTACCCAGGGTCATAAGACACGGTGTGTGATAACTACTACATACTATGTACTTTTCGGTACATGGATTGATCTTCTTGTCCACCATATCTTGGACATGTTTCTTTTGGGTTAGTTCCCCTTCTTCTCATTCCCCTAAAGGTCAGGTATCATTTCATTCTACAGGACTATGATCCCTTCAACAGGACTTTCTGAGATAGAGTCAGGCATCCCTCCGAGAGGCCTAGAGCGAGATCCTCTATCCATTCTTGACCCTTGGTAGAGTCAGGCATCAATGTGACCAACTCAACCGGGCATCAATACTCTACCTGGAATGTGAATCCGGATGAGTTGGGGTATCCTCCAAGGCTCTGGCAGTGATCCTCATATGTGTATCATGATATTTCCCACTCAGAAGTGTGTTCTCCCATAATGAGTGAATCAATCTCTCGTGGTTTTTCCTGACGAATAGTACTTCTCAGATGGATGTCATCAAATCTATCAGACTCGTGGAGTGATTTCACTCGAGATGAGTGCTTTGTAAAATCTTTGAACTGAATCCCTAGTGGGGGTATGCGATTGTGTGACTTGTCTCTTGACCGCGGGTCTGGGTTTTAACTATATATGGTTTGTGTTCTCCTATTATTTGTTCAGTAAAGATATATTGAGTAGAGCTGGTTGTACCTTTCTTGTGTGTATTTATTTGTGGTTTTTTGGGGTCCTCTACTGAGTATTGTTATACTCACCCTTGCATGGTATTTTCCCACACGTGTTGTGTCTTGTGCAGATGAGAAACCTTTTGATAGAGTCCAGGGCCGACCAGGACCGGACCGATCTTTCTGAGTTCCCTACAGGCCGAGCTATTCCTACAGCTATGAGATGTAGTCCCAAGACCTCTTTTTGTTTACAGGTTGGACTTTGTAGTTTTCAGACTCTTGTTTTTTGTGGGCTTGTATTCTGGCCCAGTTTACTTTTAGTACTTTACTTTCCATCGTACTCTGTTGGTTGGGTTTAGTTGTATTCATGCATTTTGTTCCTTAGCGATTTTTACATTTCAGCATTTTTCGGCTTTGAGATGTATGCCTGTGTAAAAGTACTTAGGCATTGCCTCCCATGTTAGTAATATGCTTAATCAGTGCTAGTCACCAACCCATCGCCTATTAGAGGCGGGCTTGGGGAGTTGTAGCACATGTCCCACTAGGAAGGGTCATCACAGAGTGGTATCAGAGGTGGTCGGTTCTACCTTAGGAACAAGGTTCTGTGAGATTGGGTTGGGGAAACAGTGTTAAGTGTTTTGAGATCGGCTTTCAGGCCACATACACTAGTGTTGGTGCGGGCGGCTGACTTATCCATACACCAGGACTCTGATAACCTTCTTTTCGACTCGGTATATAAAAACACTAGTTGCGGGGAAGTAAAATAATGGTACATGCATCATATATGAATTGGTTGTGTCTTCCATGTCCTTTGTGTCAGTTATCCAAATATACTCATTGACTATGATACATCTTGTTTTATTATAGGATGCCTCCGAGATGCATATCCTCTTGGATTCAGTAGCATGATCATAAGGATGAACCCCTCAGTGACGATGCTTCGATACAGGGACCAGTTCCCCAGGCATAGCCACCAGGTGGTGCACCTGCTGTACCAACACCAATGGATCAGCTCGTGGTACCTGTAGTACCAACTGATGAGGGGCGTAGGCTGAGCGCGCTCCATGAGTTCTAGAGACAAAGACCCCTCAGGTTCCTATGTGAACCCGAAACATAGGCGGGCGAGGACTGTCTTGAGGCAGTGACCAGAGTTTTCCGTCTAGTGAGGACACCAGCAGACCAGAAGGTGATCCTAGAAGCGATACTTCTACAGGGTTCGGTGGGAAGATGGTAGAGTCTGACCACACAAACTCACTAAGAGGAGAATATTTTGTGGAAAAATTTTGAGCGACTCTTTAGGGTGGAGTTATCTCTATTTACGCTGAGAGCAGTGCACATCTTGGAGCTTCTTCAGCTCCAGCATGACAGTTTGACGGCAGCTGACTATTCGTCGAGGTTCACCAACCTTGCCCAGTATTCAATAGATATGGTCAGGGATCATTACTTCAGAGCTCATACATTCTATATAGGTCTACGACGGGACATCCCATCTAGTTTCGTGCCTCTATGAATTTTGACTTATGATGGAGTGCTTGAGTGGGCCTTGGTGATCGAGAGCTTCTTGGCGGAATAGAGACATCCAACAGTAGTCAGTAGCAAGCAGACACGTGCAGATACCTTGGCAGTAGGGAGCCAAAATTAGGCATAGGGATCTGGACATGGGAAAAATCATAGGAGGACCCCAGATGGACGATCGACAGTGTAGGGTTCTCGGGCTGAATCCAGTTAGCCTTGGGAAAAGTGATGCTACACATGTGACGGTTAGGGACATCTCCCTAGAAATTGTCCGACTCTTCGAGCTGATGACATGGAGGCAGTAGATGGGACACCAAGGTAGAGGAAGATAATGGATTAGATAGAACCGCCCTGTGGCAAACATGGAAGAGGATCATGGAGAGCTACAGGTGGTGGTCGATGATTCGATTTACTTCCACCACCACCCCCAGGAGGTCCGCACCAGGCTCAGGGAGCTGGGGGATAGGGGCGGGGATAGTTGCATGCGGTCGAGGCGTACGACCCTGGGACTCCAAGGATTATCTGAGGTATGATTTGTGTATTCTATACTTTAGATGCCAAACTTATAGGCGTAGGTGCCAGTAATTCCTTCATCGCCACATGTTTTGTGCAAACCATCGAGATTCTGGTTGAGTCGTTGACTCTATCCTTACGCTTGGAGACACCTATGAGAGGAGAATCGATGATAAAACACCTTTGAAGACAGTGTGATCTTACCCTTGTAGGTGAGAGTTTTGGTTGGAACCTCATGGTGGTAGCGTCGAGGCCTTACAATGTCATTCTCGGCATGGATTGGTTATCTTTGTTCCTTGCCCAGATTGAGTGTTTTAGGTGAAGAGTGCGGTGTGTCTGCAGTGATGGGGCAATGATTTATTTTGATGGAGAAAGGGAAACCCAGACAGTACAGAATGGGCTCAAACATAGGAGGGTGCAGCTGATCACCCATGATTTGGCTAGCCTTTCCCTTAGAGGAGTAGATTTTTTGAGCTCCGAATTCCTAGAAGTAGTGACAGAGTACGAGGAAGTCTTTCCCAAAGATGTTCTAGGAAAAACCTCCCTAATAGGGAATCGACTTTTGAATCGACATACACCCTGGGAAAACACCGCTTTCTTCACCAGCATATCAGAAGGCTCCCACAGAGCTTCGCAATCTGAGGGTGCAGTTGGAGGATTTGCAGAATACGGGTTTTGTATGACCCAACGTCTCACCCTTGTCGGCCCTAGTCTTGTTTTCCAAGAAGGCAGACGAGAGTTTGAGTTTGTATGTGGATTATAGGCGCCTGCACCAGGTGAAGGTGAAGAATAAGTATCTACTACTGAGAATAGAAGACCTCTTCGATTATCTAAGAGGGGAACATTGGTTCTCAAAGGTTGACATTTGATCAGGTTATTACCTGTTACAAGTACAGAATGAGAATATATCGAAGACGACATTCAGATGCCTCTACAGTCACTATGAGTACATGGTGATTCTTTTTGGCATAAGAAATTCCCCCGTAGTGTTCATGGTACTGATGAACTAGATCTTCCATCTGCACTTAGACCGGTTCATAGTTGTCTTCATCGACAACATCCTTGTGTAATTAGTGTCAGAGGAGGAGAACACGAGACACCTTTGGGTGGTTCTAGACATACTACAGGAGCACCAGCTTTATGGGAAACTCTCGAAATTCCATTTCTAAATTCAGGAGGTCCACTTTCAGGGACATGTCATCTCAATATATGGAGTATATGTGGACCCAGCCAAGGTGGAGGTAGTGTTATCATGGGAGCCACCTCAGAGTGTGATTGAGGTGCAGAGCTTCTGTTTCCCTCGGAATTCAGGGATGACCTCCTGGATGGGAGATTCAAACGTTCTGATCGGTTTCTAACGGGTTTGTTCGTAGAACCGGAAACATCCAATGATTCCACATCCACTTGGACCTACTTTCCAAAGGTAGGCGCTTCATTAGTTTGTGAACTGATGAGGCTTAGGAATTTTCATTGGTCGAGAGGATGGGAGGTCGGACTCATCACACCTTTTGAGGGGAAGTATTGTCTATTCCGGGACTCTCTTTATAGATTTAAGTTATGTTCGTGAATCCTTATTATATTACCAAGTATAAAATGAGATTTCCTTCAGTTTAACAATCAATGATTAAATATGTAAGAAATTTAGAGAATCTTTTATATGTATTCGAGGTTCTTCATCAATAGAGAATCATCTATATCTATTTAGAGATTCTTGGTCAATGGTATCCTTCAAAATATTTATATAAAAGTCTCCTGGTCATTATGATGACCAGGCTAGTTTTAAAGCCACTCAGTGGGGCACTTGAAGTTTATTTTCATTCAGAAGGAAATGAATTATTTCAGAGTTGGGATCGAACCCATAGATGGGCTACCTACGTATCCTTTGTTTTGGAAAAGGAATCAGAACCCACGTAGTTCGAGTAAGGGAGTATGATGTTTATGATTGATGACTCAAAGAAGGATTTCACAATTACTTTTACACTCTAAGCTCACGTGAGTCATGCTCGGTGTGAGAAACAAGAGGTATTGGTAAAAATTAGACAATTGTGCCATGAAAGATGCAATCATAAGAAATAATGTGGGGCTTATGTATGTATGCCTTCCCAGATAAATTTTAGGATTTACTTTAGGGAGAAAATCCAGTAACAGGGTCCATAAAGGTATATGTGCTTTATGGAGATTTGAATACTCTAACTTGGGACTTATTCCTAAAAAGGAAACCCAAATCAGGAGAGGATTAATAATTGGGTTTTACTCCTGAGAAGGAATCCCAGATTAAACGTAAGTTAGGACTAGTTAAAGAGAATTTAAGGGACTTGGGGCTTACTCTTGAAAAGGAAGCCCAAGATTATGACTGGGACTTACTCTTGAAAAGGAGGCCCAGGTTAAGGGATTTATGACTGAGACTAATTTCTGAAAAGGAAGCCCAGGTTAAAGGATTTATGACTGGGACTTATTCCTGAAAAGGAAGCCCAGGTTAAGGATTAAGGTTTGGGGCTTACTCCTGAGGAGGATTCCCAAATTAGAGGATCTGGGTCTTACTCCTAAGAAGGATGCCCAAAAAATTAAGGGACTTGGGGCTTACTCCTAAAGAGGATTCCCATATTAGAGGACTTATGACTGGGGATTATTCCTGAAAAGGAGACCCAGGTTAAGGATTCTCTCATCTTAAAGGATGAGGTTGAATGAATGAAATCTCAATCTTTAGTGACATAAAGATGTGTAAATCACTATGTTTTGAGAGATATTCCAAAAAATTCCTTTCAGATAAGGAAGTCAAATCAAGAAATCATGCAATGAAATAGATTTGAAGAGTGTCTTGAAGGCTGAATCTTGAATAGGAAAGGTGTAATGACTTAAGAGGGGTGAAATGGGCAAGAAAGGCACCCAAAAAAGGAAGGGGCGTGCAAGTCTTGGAAGGCGCGCAAGTATTGCGGGGGCGCGCAAGTATTGGTCGCGCAGGTATACCTACGCGACATGGTGGGTACTTGCGCGATATTCAACCAGCATTGAAATACTTGAGCGACTCTTTATTAAAGCCTTTAGGATCCTCTTGAGATTCTTCTAGCAAAGGGACACGCAAGTTCTATTGAAGAAAGAAGGCGGCGCACAAGTGTGGCAACTTCCCTTAAGGGCTGGCCACTCAGGCGCGCAAGTGTTGATGAGTTTCAACACTTAGGCCTTCCTCCCTCTCTTTAGATCTTCCGTTCTAGGTAAGAAATTACCTTAGAAGTGTTCCAGAAGCTTTGAGAAGAGACTTGGGCGTCGGGAGCTTCAATCCGAGTTTCTGGAAAAAGATCCCCCTCAATGGGGGGCCACGGGGTCTATTTATAGGCAGGATAAGACCCTGGGCAGTTACCGGGCGGTTATCACTTAGGTCGCGCAAGTCACTTGCACGACCATAAGGGCGTCGCGCAAGTGGACTTGCGCGACAGTGATAGAACTTTCGCGGCACAGGTGTTTTTGATCTTTTGTTCATGCCTTTGTCGATTTTTTGATATTTTCTTCAAAGGTTGAATCACTTTGAGCTCAGATATTCCCCTTTTCCGATCTTTAGATTCTGTGACGAAAGGAGCGTCAACAAAATTCCCCCCTCATAGTTGGATCCGGAGAGAAATTGAGGATTTGACTTTGAGGAAATCGAATACATCCAAAGGAAAAGGGGGTGCGCAAGTCTTCAGGGCACAGAGGGCGGCGCGTAAGTTTGCGTCGCGCAGGCTTTGAGCGCACTCTGTACGGCGCACAGATAGGCTTCCTGGCCTATAAATACACAGCTTTGGCCGCGTATAGCATCTGATCCCGAATTTCTCGATCTCTCACCGCGCAAGTCTCTTTTTTCCACTGTTTCCTCACTGTCGCGCTACTCTCAAGGTAATAGGACCTGTGCGGTGATACATGCGCGACAAAAACTTGCGCGGCACATGTAACACTTGCACGACATCTCCATACTTGCACACCTTAATGCCTTGGCCATTTTTTGATTTCTTTCACAAAGTTTGTGGAAAATCAATCCATTTATGAATTTAATTTATTTAACTTTTGTGCAGAATTAATGGCTCTTAGACCCAGATTAATTGATGAACTGGATAGCAAGAGGATAGATGATATAATGAGCATCATTGGCCATGATTATTATACTATCAAAGATAGCACTCTTCCGAATTTGGATAATTATCTGAAGAAATATCATCTCAACTTTCCTCAAAGCACTTATCTACCTTTGTATGGCTATGGTCATCTACAAGAAGTCACTATTCCAGAAGTAAAGAATTATCTTCCATTTTCGTGGTTTCAGAATTATATCAACTTTGCTTCAGCGAATATCTCAGGTGGAGGAGTATTTATAAATGCTGGAATAGTGGAGAAGGCCTATGTGATACATCATATCCCTTGAACAGTAGATCTGAAAAAACATACACCTGAGCTTGACCCACATTGTCATCCTTCGATCTTCTGAAATGCTCAGATGAATCAATCCAAAGGCTGGAAGAAAAGTTGGTACTTCCGTCCTGGGGGAGGTGTGAAGCCAACTTGGATGTGGGCATACTGGGTGCGACAGACCTGCGCAGAGTTTATAGAGGATCTAAAGAGAGCTGCAATATACGAGGCTGTCTGGGTTGGGAAAACATATGTTTACAGACATGATAACTTCGTGCCATAGATACTCAGCCACTAGAGCCTAGCAACTAATTCATTCCATCTGACTCATGGAGAAGTAGGTATCAGTTTGTGGGATGTCCACAAGATCTCAGGGGCTCCAATTTTGGGCGATATGTATGATGAATTCATTCATCCCAAGGTGACTTGGAATGATTCGGAGAAGACTCCTGCTTTAGCTCGAGAATTATTTAAGATCTTCCACAGGCTCAAGAGTTCAGAGACCTCATTAACTCATTTTAGAAAAGATATTCATCCGGAAGAATAGATGAATGTATTTCTCATTGAGAGGAAAGAGATGGAACTAAAAGAAAAAGGATCCAAGAAAAATAAATCCAAGGATACCAGGCCCAAACATCCTACCACCTGTCCAAAAACTGAGAAGAGAGGAGATCCTGGCACATTCTGGCCAACACTAGAAGCAGGAGAGTTTGAAAAGTGGGGATATGAAGTAAATCAAATAATTTCAAAGAAGACTCTTCTGGAGGGTTTCTTGGAAATGTGGCTCAGTGTTTATCTCTTGCCGGTTAGGAATTCGAAGGGAGCCGTCAGGCCAGGGACCTTCATCATTGCGGAAAAGTTGGCTGAGGGAAAAACGGTTGGGTTAGCTACCCCCATTTTAGCAAAGATTCACAGGAGTTTACTTCATGTCTTAATGGGTAAATCTCATTTAAGAATAGTGGTACCATTCCAGGTTTTGTGGGGATGGATCGCCACTCACTTCAGGACTTACAATGTACAGAATGGATTACAAATTCCTGGAAGCTCCTTCAGACCGTCAGTGCAAGCATTCTCTAGAATTGCTCCATTAGATGTTAATGGTTATGACATGAAAGTGAGGCTGAGAATGTTTAAGTAATTCAACTTCTTTCCCTATGTAAGTCCGCCATCCGGGCGGTTTTTTGATGATGGGATAGCCCATTTGGATTTGAGGGCATACATGCTAGCTTGCAGGGATGGTGTGTTAGTAGCCAGGATTGATGGAGAGATCATATGTGAGGCCTATGCTCCATATAGATTTGCCCACCAATTCAAATGTCTGCAAAAGATTGTTGTATCCCCTCCGGTACATGTCAGGTTAGAGCAACATCCGATGGTTGCTTGACAACTATGGCTGCTGACATCAAGAGAGAAGACTAGGGCAGTATTTGATCTACCGGTTGAAAAAGCGGCACATAATTTGACCACATATTATGCCGAACACTGGATAGCATCATACCCCAAAGGGATATTGAATCACCTAGTATATCAAGTAGGAAAGAGGAAGAGAACTGTATAGAAAGAAACCCTCCCTCATGAAGGTGATGCTTCCTCACCTGAAATTGGTTCAACAGACTCCTCTTCTAGAACTGATTCACTGGATTATCATGATGGGGATGATGAGGCACAACCGGAAGCAAAGCGGTTTCGTGCCTGATATAATCCTCCGGTCAGAATTAAAAGACCCACTCCATCAACTCCTGGTGAGTTGTTTTATTGTAGTAATTTTAATCACTTCCACTTTATAAAGCAATAAGTCTTACTTTCTTATTCTCTATCTGTAGTTGCAGGAGCTGGGAAGAAATTAAAGTCAAAAATTGTAGGACCTTCCTCACAGCCTTCATATCTAAGACCAGAGGTTGTTCAGCTATGGTAGAGCTTATACTGTGGTATTGAGACCGCCTGGCTGGATTTTTGTGAGTGCCTACAACTTCCTGGAATAGGAAATCTTATGGCTTCTAAAAATCATCAATACGAAAATAACCCCAATGAAGTGAGAGCTTACATCAGAGAGCTGGAAATGCTCATATATGCCACTGATGACTCTATTCCTATCACCAGGTGGGTGAAGGAAATGATTGATCGCGGCGCCACTGAGGGGGATGGTGGTTCTGGAGATGAGGAATGGCAAGAGTACGTGGCTCCTAAAGATGTAAGTTTTCTTTCCTTATTTTCTTTGCAACTTGATTTCAGTTGAAGCTTTGTTACTTAAGGAAGTTATTTTATTCATCTCGTAGCTTGCAAAGAAATGAACTGGGGTTCCTTCGCCACAGTATAGCCCTGGTGGTACTGTTATCGGGGCTGCTGCTGATTCTCCTCGCGAACCAGGCGAGATATCTTCAGGCCAGCAGGCCATGAATGAGGCGCTGGACATAGCCTTCCATTCGCCAATCCAAGTGCCTATAATGGAGACTACTGATACTCCAAAAAAACAAAAGAAGAAAAGGCAACGAACGAGGAAATCCACAGCTAAACGCTTCATTATCAGCTGTAAGTCTTTCGAACAATCATGAGCTTATACCCATAATCACATGGTTACTCATATTTCTGAGGACTGTTGGGGATTATTCAATTTCACCCTTGAGGGAAGTGACTGATCCTCCTCCAAAGGTCGTGGAGGGTGTTGTAGAACAATCACAGACTCAAGCTGACTTGGCTGCTCCTGGAGAAGAGCTAGCATCCATTCCCAGTATCCCTCCTGCTACTGAAGACGCTGTCCAGGGTCAGGGGTTGTAGGACGCAAGTCAGCAAGAAGATGTAGCAAATGCTCCCACTGGTGAGACTAACCAGGATTCTGAAATATCATTGGATGAAATGATGAATCAAGTAATGACTTTCGAAGAATTTTATGATCATGCTAAGTTGTCATGTGATTTAGAAGACCTTGGGTGTGAGTGATACCCTTCGCCCAAATTTTTTTTTTTTAAAAAATTACACTTCTAACCATGACTGAAAACAATATGCAGTTTCTTCCGTAGAAGCTGCCGAACTGCCAATGCCTAAAGAGGGTGTGAACATTGATGTCAACCCTACCATTGCAGAAACATTAGCTCAAGTAGAGCTAAACCCAATAAACCCTCCTGAGACCCATCTTGAAAATCCTGTTGAGACCGGGAAAGATGGGGAGAAGTCTTCTGAGGTTGCTGAACCATCCTTGGGTAAGGGATAACAATATTTGTGATTGTACTTTATTCGCAAGACAATCTATTCTTTTGTTATCCTTTTAAGCTAAATAAATCTTTCAATTAATCATGCAGGGCCATCAACTGCAATGACTAGATCCGGAGGTGAGGCCTCAGCCTCTGCCCCAACAGGAATTGAAAGTGATGAAGCACAAATCAGGGGGGGAAAAGCAGGACAGGGCACTTCTTTAAGTGCATTAATTCCAGATTACATACCCCCCTCCGACGATGATGTTGAATCAGATCCAGAGATGCTTAAAGCGTTCAGCTTTTCACGACGTAAGGCATGGAACAACATATGGAACATCATATCTGGGGTGCCTTTAGAAGAGCTACCATCGAAAATTCCTCGATTGTCATCCCAATTTGTTATACTAGGACTTGGTGGTTTTGGATATGAAAAGATCCACGCCACGTTGAAAAAGATCATTTTCAGGAGGGAGCAGGCGCAAAAAAGTCGTGAAGATTTGATCAGAGTGAAACTGTCAGTCAACATAGGTGAATTTGAGGCTGCGGTATCCCAAACTGAAGCTCATTATGCTGCCAAGATGAAGGATCTGAAGCATAAAATCAAAGAAAAAGTCATCCAGTAGGTGAAACTCCAGCAACAGTTAGATGCTGTTAATGGGGAACTTGATCAGATTAATAAATCATTGGATGAAACTCATATGAATGGCATGAAAGTCATCGCAGATGCTAAGAAGGCACTTCATCAAGCTGAAAAAAGTGAAGCTGGTCAAGTGCACGAGCTTCAAGTAACTGCTGATAAATATCAGGATGTCGTAAATCAAATGAAGAGTTATGTTGAAAGCCTCTTGTAATTCTTGAAAAATATAAGAGACGCCAGTCTGTGGATGTCCTTCTAACTCTTGTGTATCAATGAAAAACACTTTCATCTTCAATCATTTGTACCTTCATTCTTTCACTATCTACTTCAAATTTACTTAAACCAATGGTCCTAGTAAGCATAGTTTGATTTTTACTAGGATTATTACAAATAACCCTACAAACTTTGAACCTTTCAATTGCTCAATATTACCTAAATCATACAAAAATGTATATTTAGTGAGTTGGAACTCGACTTTTATTCAGAGTTCCTTTGTATTTTGTGGGCAGTTTAAAGTCATGCATGCCGGACATAAAGGGGCTAATGTTTAAGGTCGAAATAGCTTTGACCTAAATGGATTAGAATTGACACAATTCCTTGAAAATTCATCTAAAAACATACTACCATACTCAAGTATGAGGGAAAATATGTAAACTATGGCTTAAGAATATTTGAATCTGAGGAATGATTTGAAAAAGAGCTAAAAGGCATTAGAAGAAGTAGTTTCCAAGAATGAAGTTACAATTATTTAACAAAACCCGTTAGGGGGTTGAATTATGTAGGGCCACCTAAGGGCATTGGCTGCATGGTCAAATAAATAGCATCTTTCAGCTGACAAGTCTGTTATGTGGACTGTTTATGCAAGGCCACCTATGGGAACGTGCTGCATAGTTAGGAAAAAGAACTCTCAAAAATTTACTTTCCTAGTGCTAAAAGCCAGTGAATGTTTATGGAGATTCAAATTTTCTAAAGTATAGAGTTTGTTGTATGGAAAGAGGTACTTGAATATGGAGAAGATATTTCCGAACAAGAATATCGACGAATTGAATAAATATCACTCCTACGAAGGTCTGACCCAAATGTAGGGAAATAGAATATGGTGAGTATAAACCATAGACTTTAATACTTTCAGATCATGAAAAAGGAATATGGGACAAATATGTTAAGGATGGCCATTTTTTTTTGCGGATCCCTACATACTGTTGTTTAAGACAAATAAGGACAAAAGAGGCATTCTTCCCAAGAATGAAGTTACCATCATTTAACAAACCCGTTAGGGGGTTGAATTATGCAGGGCCACCTAAGGGCATTGGCTGCAAAGTTAAATAAAATAGTATCTTTTGGCTAACAAGTCTGTTATGTGGACTGTTTATGCAAGGCCACCTATGGGAACGTACTGCATAGTCAGGCAAAATAATTCTCAGAAGTTTGACATTTTTGTGACTAAAAGTCATGAAAAGGGTTATGGAGATCTGAAAATATTTAAGGTTAGGATTATAACACATAAAGATGGGTATTGTCCAATGTATATAGAGATACATAGGTCGATGATAACCATAATTATGTTGTGGCTGGGTCCTGAATTGAAATTTTGGACTTCATTCCGTATCTCATAAGAATGAGAATCAAGCCATACGTAGTTCTTGAAATGCAGTTTAACATTGTGCAAGACGAAAGTATGAGAGATCTTAGTTTAGGGTCATAGAGTTCAGACCATAATAATGAATACATAGTGTGTGTTTTCATGAGGACTTTCAGCCAGGGGACTGAAAGTGACATTTGGGGTTAGGCCCAAAAGACTTGGGGCTGGATTCGAGGGATACTCGAATGTTCCTATGTATCCCATAAGGATGAGAATCAAGCCCACGTAGTTCTAGAACTACCCTTTGTACAAATTTGGTTCGTACATGTGAAGGGTGAAAGGGGACTTTAGTACAATGATGGTTTAAGCCGAGATAAAAAGTTTAGGCATTACCATGTACGCACGTAGTCTTTTGAAATGAAACATGATTGAAAAATCAATGTAAATAATGGTTCCCTCTAAAATGATGAAATCAAAGAGGATTGTAGTTTATTGTCGTACTAGACAAAAGTGTTGTATAGTGTAACGTAGTATAACAAGGACGAATGTGAACCAATGTAAAGATATTGATTCTAGGGGCGGTTTCACGAATCAACATCATATGAGATGGTGGTGAACCGATGTGAAGAGATTGTTTTTGGGCTTGAAACTTGGGAGGTTGCCTATGTACCCAGCCTGAAAGGCAAGGATCAAAGTCCGTGTAGTTCAATTAAATAATGAATTAATTATCAAGTTGTTCTTGGGGACAACAACCTAAAAAAATGTTGTTGGGACTTATACATGTTTAGAGGCCCAAAGAGAGTGTTACGGTTGAGGTTTTCTCTAAGCCCACGTGAGTCATACTCGATGTGAGAAACAAGAGGTAACAACAACCTTAACGATGCAAAGTTTAATGTCATGTAGGACATATAAAGGGACTATGCAGTTTAAAGTCTTGCAGTTAGGACTATTGGTGCTGCACAGTTTAGTGTCATGTAGCAGGGACAAAATACAGTTTAATGTCATGTAGGACATATCAAGGACTTTCTGTACATTTTAGGGTCATGTAGTTAGGACGGTGGGGAAAATATAGTTTAACGTCATGTTGGACAAAAAAGGGGAACTGCGCAGTTTAATGTCATGCAGTAAGGACAAAATAACACACCATTTACGTCATGTTGGATGCATTGGGGATTTTTTCTACAGTTTAGTGTCATGTTGGACAAAAAGGCAAATAGTTTAAGGTCATATAAATGGACCGTGGATGGTGCAGTTTAATGTCTTGTTGGACGGTGGTGTTGTTTTAAGGCCATAGAGGACCTTTGATGATTTTGTAGTTTAACGTCTTTCTGGACATAAGGGACTTTTAAATAGTTTAGGGTCATATGCATGGACCAGGGAAGAGTTTAAGGTCATACTAGACCATTTCTGTATAGTTTAACGTCATATATCAAGGACGAACTGGTGCCGCATAGTTTATTGTCATGTTGCGGGGACATTGGAGTGAATACTTTGTAGTTTATACAAAATACTTCTCCAAAAATCTGGCATTAGTTGGAGTAGTAATGAGTTCTCCATCCATAGAAATTAATGAATAAGATCCATTGGAGTAGACCCTATGTATTGAATAAGGTCCTTCCCATTTTGGCTCATGCTTGGGAGGTTTCTTTCCTGGTATCATTGGAGTTATGAGAACTAATACCAATTCTCCCTGAATGAATGAGCGAAGACGAGCCTTTTTGTTAAAAGCTCGTGCTATTCGATTCTGGTAGATTTCCAAATGGTGAAAAGTGCACAATATTTTATCATCTAACCGTTACAATTCATTCAATAACTTTTGGGATTGCTCATCTGTAGATAACTGATCACAAATGGCTACTCTGAGTGAGGGCAATTGAACTTCAATTGGCAAGACTGCTTCTGTTCCATATACCTACGAATATGGAGTTGACCGCGTTGCATTGCGGGTGGTAATTCGATAAGCCCATAAAGCATGAAAGAGTTTATCAGGCCATAACCTCTTATCTTTATCCACCATCTTTTGCAGTATATTTGAAAGAGTCTTGTTAAAGGATTCTATTTGGCCATTGGCCGCCTCATGATACCGAGATGAATGGTTGGATTTAATGTTATATTCTTGATACAATTTATTCACCTCAGAAGAACAAAAGTTGGTGTCGTTGTCCGTCAATATGGTATGAGGGACACCAAATCTAGTAAGGATGTTAGACTTGATGAAGCTAAAAATGCATTTAGAACTGACTTCTTTGAGAGGTACTGCCTCTGCCCATTTTGAAAAGAAATCAGTAGCAGTAAGAATGTACTTAAACTGCTTGGCCGTAGCTGAAGGGTAAGGTCCCACCACATCCATTCCCCATGTGGAAAATGGCCACGAGTATTTAGTTGTATGAAGAAAATCTGGAGGTTGATGAATGAAGTTGGCATGTAATTGGCATGAATGACACTTCTTTGTGAAATTAACACAATCTTGTATCATTGAAGACCAAAAGTATCCAAGCCTTCGAATTTGATCAGACAATCTATGTCCAGAGTGGTGGGCACCACAGACTCCTGCATGCACTTCTTTCATGACAACCATTGTCTCTTCACCATCAATGCATCTGAAGAGAACTCCATCAAAACCACATTTGTAGAGAATTTTCTCTAGGTGGTTTAGGCTATCATAAAGAGTAAAATTGACCACACGTCGTCGGATTTGTTCTTTCTCGGCTCTATCAGGTGGAAGTGTTCCATTTTGAAGGTATTCCCTGATAGGTGACATCCATCCTGTAGTATGACCATACGGTTTCAGAATGTGACTAATTTCATTAATTTCCTCTGTTCTGGCTGGAACATAAGGTGAAATTGCACGACGGTGGGCAATACTGATGGTTGTCTCATCCCGATTTGGATCTGCTAGAGCTGTGGCTATATTAGCCAGCGCATCAGCTTGAGCATTTTGTGATCTTGGGACATAAGAAAATGTCGGTTCTGAAGGGAATTCCTCCATTAACTCTCTGACGTAATCATACAAAGGGATTAATTCTTCTTTTTTGATGGCATAATCCCCATTGACTTGTTTGATTACCAGGTCTGAATCACCTTTCACCTTTAAGTGATTCACTTGTACTTGAAACGCTAACTCCAAGCCTGTGATAAGAGCTTGGTGTTCGGATTCATTATTAGTACCACCTTCCCACAATAAAAAGGAATAAGGTAACAATGCCTTGTCTGGAGAAATGAGTACAATTCCTAAACCAACTTTGTTGAATTTAGGATTTTCCATTTTCTTCCCTGTTGGACTTCTGGAAGCAACATCAAAATACATTTCTCATGTTTGAGGACTCCCTTGAATAGAGAAAACTTCCTCATCAGGGAGTTCAATATCTGAATATGTGTCTTCCACTGAAGGATGTTCATCCAGGAAATAAGCCATAGCTTGTCCCTTTATTGCCTTTTGAGATACATACTGAATGTCGAACTGCTGCAAAATAACTGCCCACCATGCTAGACATCCTGTAAGCATTGGACGACTAAGGATGAATTTGAAAAGATTATTGCGAGATACCAGTTGGACCTCGTGATGTTGCAGGTAGTGTCTCAGTTTCTGTACTGCAAAGATTAATTCCAGGCAGAACTTCTCAACACTTGAATACCGGGTTTCTGCTTCAATCGTAGTTCTACTGAGATAGTAGATGCTATTTTCATTCCCAGCATCATTCTTTTGAGCAAGAAAGGCCCCCAATGATCGCTCTAGAGCTGTCACATAGAGGATAAGTGGTCTTCCTTTAACAGGTGGCATGAGTACTGGTGGACTCAAGAGGTATTTCTTGAGAACATCAAACGCTTCTTGACATTCTTCAGTCCACTGGTAAGTGACTCCTTTTTTCAACAATTTGGTAAAGGGTAAACTTTTGCCTGCCAAATTGGCGATGAAACGCCGAATATAGGCTAAGTGTCCTTAAATTCCTCTTAATTCTTTCAAATTCTGAGGAGGTGACATACCAAGGATTGACTTGGTCTTCTCAGGATCGACTTCTATACCATGATGGCGTACAACAATGCCAAGGAATTTTTCTGAGGTTACCCCAAAAGAACATTTTAAGGGATTTATCTTCAAATTATGTTGTCAAAGCTTGTGGAATATGACTTCCAAATCAGCCAAGTGATTAGAACGTTGTTTGGATTTAACCACCAAATCGTCTACATAGAATTCAACAAATTTCCCTAAGAAAGGTTTGAAGATACGATGCATGGCGCGTTGATATGTTGCACCTGCATTCTTTAAACCAAAGGGCATCACCCGGTAACAAAACACACCTTGAGGGGATCTGAAGGCTGTAGATTCCTCATCTTCTGGGGCTATTTAGATCTGATTATATCCGGAATATCAATCCATGAAGGAAAGTACTTCATAACCATCTGTCGCATCAATTAAGAGTTCTGTAATCGGAACTGGGAAATCATCTTTAGGACAATACCGATTAAGATCTCTGAAATCAATGCAAACCCTAATTTGTCCGTTCTTCTTCTTTATAGGGACAATATTAGCCAACCACTTGGGATACTAAACTTCTCTGACGAAGTTAGCTTTGATCAACTTATCCACTTCAGCTTCAATTTTGGAAGCATAAGTTGGGTGTGTTCTTCTCGCAGCTTGCTTAAATCCTTGATGTTCTTTTGGTAAACCCAAATGATGAGTAGCAATATCAGGATCAAGCCAATGCATTTCTGTATAGTTCCAAGCGAAAATAACTTTATTTTTCTTTAGAAAAGAAATATACATCTCTTTCTCTTCAAGGTTCATGGCCGCACTAATTAAAGTGGGGCGTGGATCTTTCTCTGTACCCAGATTCATTTCTCTGAGTTCATCCACAGTGGTAGAGATACCCTCTTCAAATGCTAGAGTAGCATCTCTAAGATCTTCCTCCTCCTCTTCATCATGTGTTATTTCTTCCGTTTCTACTTGCATAGTATATGACAAAACAAAATTTTCATGATCAGAAAAGATGTCAAAATTTTCACATTTTGAAGAAGAAGCTTCCATTTCCGACCCTATTGATGATAAAGGGCCTTCTTTGGGAAATAAAGAGGAGATGATGGATTGAGAATTGAAATCATTATTCACCTTTTATGTTGCTATAACTTCTTCTCGCCTGATTGGTGAAGTATAGACTTGTTGGATTTCAGAAGATAAAATGAAAACGTCACCACTTGTGCTTTCATCACTGTTTGGTAGGTGACCAATTTCTCCCATGTTGTCTGGCTCGATTATCGTAATTGAAATTATGGATCTTTCCATAAGTGTATTTTGATTTGGGCCTATTTTGTCAATTTGACTGATAGGTAACACATAATATGTACTCACATGTGTAAATGGATTTATTGGAATCTTCTCCAAACCATATGGAGCATTAATTTTGGTAATTTCTTTCATTGTAGATTTCTCTCTTCCCTTCATGTGATAAAATTACGCCTCAATGTACTGAGACTCACATGTCTTGAACGGGGTCTTATCATCATATAATGTTCCAACTTGACTATTGAAACAGTATTTGAGACATTGATGGTATGATTAAGGGATAGCCGCATGTTGATGTAGCCAGGGTCTTCCAAGCAAGATTTTGAAAGGTGAGTCTTGATCAACAATCATGAAATCTGAATTGGACACAAGATCTCCAAACTGAGTTCTGAGTGTAACTTCGCCCAATGGTTCTTGTTCATTTTTATCATATCCTTGTAACATCATGGTAAAAGGAGATAAATCAGATTTCGTGAGGCCCAATCGACGAAGTGTACGAATGGGCATGAGGTTGACTCCTGAACCATTGGCAATGAAAGCTCTTCGGATATCTACACCATTGACTTTTCCAGATAAGTACAGAGGTTTTATGTGCCCATGCACAACATCATCTTCATCTTTATCAGTAAAATATATCACTGCATGGCATTCTGTAGGATTATTCTCAATGTGATAGACTTCAGCTGCAGCAATTTCAGCTTCAAACTCCTGAGGACTTGACAAAGCTTCAATGAGTGCTTCCCGAAGATCTTTTGATAGATTCAAAGCATCCAAAATAGATAACTTGGCTGGTACATGGGCCAAGTGTTTCAATATATCATACTTTTGATCTAAAGGTCTGCGTTTCCCAACATGAATATGCAGTTTAGCAGGTACCTTGGAAGTAGATGCTTTGGAAGATGATGCATCTTGTATTGGGATAGAAGTTGGAAAAATCCTTGGTTTTTGGAAGATTAGACTGATTAGATCCATTTACTTGCTGAGATAAAGAAGATGGATTTTTCAATCTGTCTTCCAAAATAACTGTGCCAAGACTGAGTTGACTATTGGCAGAAGAACTTGCTTGTTCTTTTTGAGCTCGCTAAAGGGCTCTACCACGAGTTTCTGGTGCATACACAGTGCTAGCAGGGGTAGAATTGGAGTAGTGGCTTTGGAAAGATCCACGTATTCCCCTATATCTTGAACCTCTAGAACTTCCTCGGATTCCCTTATTTGATACAGGGAATTCAGGCTCATCAAAATTGAAATTATGACTGGAATACGGATCTGTTAATTGAATCATATTAACAGAACCGAAGATTAACTCTTTGTCTAATAAAGACTCCGCCTGACTAGCCTGTTTAGGCTGTGCCGTTTGATGGGGCGGTGCCCGTGGTTTTGAAGTAGATGGCATAAAGTCTGCCAGAGTCAAAGACAATTTAGGCTTTGACACATACTCATCTTCTTCCGATTATTTTTCCTTCTTTGAATCAAACCGTTTCTTTGAGGACTTTCCCTCTGACGAAGAGGGTTTTAACGCAATATTCATGGAAGAAGACACAATTGGTTTCCTTAATTGTGTTCGAAAAAATGGCATGAGTCCGATTGATTGTCTTTCTGACCATCCAATCATCATAATTCTGTGCATTTCTGCTTTTGACTTCTTTCCATTCACCTTCCTCCTCTGGAACTGTAGCAGTAACACATGCTACCTGAGTCGAAGAACCTTTCAACTTGACTTGTCCCAAGTTGACCATCTTTTGTAGGAGATCTTTGAAGACAAAACACTCCTGGATGGGGTGCCCTAACATTTGATGAAAGGGACAATAATTGGGACGGTCTTCATCTCCTTCCTTGTTTGGCCTCTTGGGCACTGGTAATTGAACGAAATTATTTTCTAGAGCTGAAATGAAGTAACCAGGAACTTGTTCATTTCGGAAAGAGTAGGTTTTACTCTTCAAATCCTCAAATTGTTTTCGTCGTTGATCTCTTTGATCAATTGGACGAAACGGCCTTTGTTTTTGGCATTCATGAGGTGGAGCCTTTCGAGAAGATGGAGGTTTTGAAGTAGGAATAGGTAGAGGCACTTGTTTAAGCATAACTGTAGCAGTTTCTGCTTTACCCATTCTCCTTCCTGGAGCTGATGGAATTACATGAGATTTAACCTTAGCCTGTATAAGGGAATCTTCAATCTGCTGAGCGATTGAAGTAAGGTCTTGAAACCCTCCTGTGTATTTCACAAGGATCAATGGAGTGCGTAATTCTTCATGCAAATTTTCCACACAGATTGGCAACATATCCTCCTGAGGGAGTGCTAAACTCAGGGAATATGTTAATCCCTTCTAGCGAGCAATGAAATCAGAGACTCTTTCATTCTCCCTTTGCTTGCAGTTTGTAAGATCGAAAACTTTCGTTTTTGGAAAAGTTGAGCTAAACTGAAGAAGGAATTTTTGGCGAAGATCCTCCCATCTGATGATTGACCGGGATTGCAAACTTGTATACCAGACAAAAGCTGGTACTTGCAAGGTTCGCACGAATCATCTGAGTTTCACTGCTTCTTTCTGCTCTGGAGTTCCCATCATAGGATCACAACAAGACACGTAATGTGTCAAATATTGTTCAGGGTCGCCTGATCCATTTAAAGTAGGAAAAACAGGGTTTCCAAAACTGGATGGAGGATAAATTGAATCTACCCATTCAGGGTAAACTTTCTTTTCTCGTTGAACTTGCGCCCGTTTCCCTTCCATAGTTTCTAATCAAGCTGTTAATGACTCAATAGTAGTTATTAACTTTTGGGAAACATCCGATTGAATTTGGTCTTGAGTAGGTGCAATGAATGGAGCTTGGATAGATGTGGTGATTGGTGCTGCAACTGATGGTAGCACTGCCAATCGTTGTTGTGCTTGACCCGTAGGATTAGACCTCTGAGGGTGTACTGATAAAGGAGGATATTCTTGATCCATCTCAGTAACTGCAACAAATTCCTTCGGCTGTCGGACTTCAGCATTCTTAAGAAGAAGAATACTCTGAAGTAGTTCTGCATTTAACCTTCTTAATTCTTTCATTTCTTCCTCCTGTTGTGAAAACCTTTGCTCTAATGAGAGCGATTGACCTTCTCCAGAGGAAGGATATGTAACCTGATTCTTTCCCCTCCTTTTGTTGGATACTTTTTGGAGAGAGGGAAGTGGATTACCTAGGTTCTGAGTAATCCTTTGACTTTGTGTACACACACCTTCTTCATTTGTATCGGTGCGTACATTTTCTTGAGTAGGACGCTCTTCATCTGATTCCCCTGAGTGAGTCTCCTCTGGTGGATTAGCAACAACGACATTGATGAAATTGATTGATGCATAATGCATCACATCCCTTATATCAACATTTCTGTGATATTGTCTTCTTTAATGTCTTTGATTTGACATTACCTTTTTTTGATTCAATCCTTTAGGAAGTTGTTGAAGATCTATAACTTGGAGGGAATATCCTGATAATTTGGATCTTCGTTCCTCTTGGGGCTTCTTCCCCAATCGAGAAAAGACCGACATTCTCTGAGAAGGGGATTGATGATTTGAAAGAGTCCCCAGTCTCGTGAACTGGGGATGTTCCTGCTGCTTCTGCTCAACTCCTCGAATCCCATTTGTTGACTCTGAGGGTTGGGTTAAAGGAGTCCCCAGTCTGACAAGCCGGGGTGACTCTTGACATGCTATGTCTAAGACCTTCTTAAAATATCTCTTGATCTTGCGAATCTTAGTTCGGAAATTAGCCGGATGTATTAACCTGTATCCACTTTGATCACCTGGTTCAACAGACCGTTGGATGATTTCCGAAACTTCTGTCATTTGATGATGTGTTTGTTCCATACGAGTGGCTTGTGCAATATTCTCGCCTGCTTGATGTAGGAGAAATTCAACAACATGTTCTCTATATGCCTGATTTTGAGAGGAACTAGTTGAAGCCTGTTCTTGAACAAGCTTTTGATTATGAACAAAGCCCATTGAATGTGGCCGGCCATGGGCAATAACATTGCATGAGGCCATTTTCGGCGGGCTTTGATGACTGGAAAGCACTGTGAAATGTAGTGCTCCGTGAACACCCCATCCTCTGATATGAACACCATATAGAGCATTGGTAATTAACTAACGCAATTTTCTTAGTGCGCCAAGGCATGAATGTTGAAGGGTTCTCTGTTTCTTTTCAACCATCGGATACTGAGAGACTGATAGAGATGCCAAATCAATCTGACGTTGTAGCCCTTCTATTATCTTAAGATGATTTTCATATTCATCATAATATAATACCTTATTCTTCAATTGAAAAAGAGTTTTCCATATGTTGAGACGAATATCATGGACTCCATCTTCCGTCAACATCTTTGGAATGTCATACTGGGAGTCAGCCAAAGGCCAAAACATGACTGGTACCTCACTTTTCGCCAGTTTTTCCTCATGTTCAACATTTCCTCTTCATCATTAAATGAAGATTCTTCTACCTGTTTTGACCAGAGTTGGTGTTTCCTTGTTTCTTCATCGGATTCAACAATATTGGTAGATATATCATTGATCAAACTAGAAGATACATGACTTAGGGGTGGTTCGGAGAATGAACTACACCCTGGGCTATCTTCTGATTGAGAAAGTATTTCACTTGCTAGCGATAAAGCATCAGACATGACTAGTTTTGCATTTTCAAGTGCCTCAAGATAAGAGGGCTTTCTTGGCACTACATTGTCCACTGGAGTATTTTCCAGGCAATGTGAATCACTATTGTAGAGAGGAATTTCGCAGCGAAATTCATCATCATGGGGAGGACCACCATAATGGGTTAAAGCAAAAGATGAGATCTCTTGCTCCTTGGTCTTATGACCACACATAGGGTTCATGTGGCTCTCATATGAAGATGAAACTTCAAGATTGACCGAATTGTCACAAAGCAAGCCTTCATGAGGAAGTGTCTGTTGAAGACCTTCAGAATTAATGTTCCCGTTATTTGGAACTGAGGGAGTAGAATCTTGAATTCCAACAGATAAATGTCTGAGGGCTTCAAGAACTCCAGCATCGAGCAAGGTCTGGTTACATCTTGGCCTTTGATCTCCTGATTGTGCTAGGCGGATCTTTTTCTTAGATGCCTTCTTACTCGCTTTAAAAATCACTTGTTGACGAAAGTGGTTGCTCTGAACAGGTGTATGTGCCTGATCAGGAAATATGGTCAGGTTAGGCTGACGATCTCCACTCAAATCAGGTGTATGTGCCTGACTTGGTTGTCTGTATGATATGGGGGAGTATTCCCCATAACCCTCTTGGACTGGAACATATGTGTGTGTCTGTTCCGAAGTGAATCGTTGATGTGTCACTCCACTGCTAGGGATAGATTTATGTGTCTTTCCCTGAGATGATGCTGAAGCTGTTATGATATCCTGGAAAGCATCCAGGATATGAGCAGGAATTTACTTCTGCTCTTTCACCATTGAAAAAATATGATTGGTGAATTCAGCTGCCGGAACGGGGATATACGTCCATTCTGGGCTTGGAGTAGGTGTATGTGCCTGCTCCTATCCTCCTTTTCCTGTCAGTGAATCCTGACAGTACTCAAGTGTGGAGGCAGAGAGTTGAGTCTGCCTCCTGTTTGTCATCGGAGCTTTCCGACTGACTTCTCCGTGTGCTACCAAGAGAGACTGTTGGTAGGATTGATTAGTACTAGAAGGTGTATGTGCCTGCTAATTACACTTCTCCAAACGCGGTTGACGAGATCCATCATATGTAGTCAGGCGAGCCTGCTGACTAACTGGTGATGTATAAGTAGGTGTATGTTCCTGCCTATAGTACTCCGCCGGAATTGCCTGGCGGGATTAGCGTGATGCTGCCAGATGAGTCTGCTGGACACCAGAATTAAAACGGACAAGTGTTTGTGCCTACTCGTTGTTTGCCACCAAGTTAGGTTGGTGGACTTCTCCGGAGATGGTAGGGATGAAAACCTGCCCATTGTTAACCGGATTCCGTCTCTAGCGGTTCGTCTTGCCTGCTTGGGTTCGAGGAACCTGAGCCGAATGCCTGGAGTCGGTACCCTCATCATGTTGAGGGCGCACTGCCGCACGAGTCTGGCGGCGATTGTTGATGGGAGCCCTTAGGAAGGACTCCTGTCTTTTTGAATTAAGGCCCTGAGGGACTTCCTCATTCACTTCCTCAGAGTAAGGGAGCGAATGGAAATTGTGTTCCGGGGATAATGACCCGAAACGGTTGGAGACAGTAGTCAGCACCGCCTGCCTTTTGATTACTGGTCATCGTTGTCCGGATGACCTGTGTGAGTTGTGCACTTGGAGGACCTGTCGGGAAGCCTCCAGAGTTGGGATGGTACCGTGTTGACGGTACTCCTTAACCAGCACATTTGATACCCAGTGTTGAAGACGCTGAGTAGGTGATGTCATCCTCAGAGCGGATGATGATCCAGTAGGAATAGCAGTAGTGGTCTTTGCAGCAGCAGTATTGACAGATGTGAATTTGAGAGCAGCCATTATGGAAATACAGAAGATCTTGGAAAGGAGTGCCTGTTTGATATAACAGACGTAATCAAGATAAAATTCCGCCACTTCATCCTTTGGATGAGCACACATGTCAATGATTTTTTTTGTTAGCCCTCTTATTGATTTTTAAATAGGGGCTTAACAAATAGGTCAAAAATCATTTTAACTTGGATAAGGATTCACGTCAGGTTCACCATTTTTGTTTCCCTCGAAATTCGGGGATGACCTCCTGGATGGGAGATTCAAACGTTCCGATCGGTTTCTAACGGGTTTGTTCATAGAACCGGAAACATCCAATGATTCCACATCCACTTGGACCTACTTTCCAAAGGTATGCGCTTCATTAGTTTGTGAACTGATGAGGCTTAGGAATTTTCATTGGTCGAGAGGATGGGAGGTCGGACTCATCACACCTTTTTGAGGGGAATTATTGTGTATTCCTGGACTCTCTTTATAGATTTAAGTTATGTTCGTGAATCCTTATTATATTACCAAGTATAAAATGAGCTTTCCTTCAGTTTAACAATCAATGATTAAATATGTAAGAAATTTAGAGAATATTTTATATGTATTCTAGGTTCTTCATCAATAGAGAATCATCTATATCTATTTAGAGATTCTTAGTCAATGGTATCCTTCAAAATATTCATATAAAAGTCTCTTGGTCATTATGATGACCAGGCTGGTTTTATAGCCACTCAGTGGGGCACTTGAAGTTTATTGTCATTCAGAAGGACGTGAATTATTTCAGAGTTGGGATCGAACCCATAGATGGGCTACCTACGTATCCTTTGTTTTGGAAAAGGAATCAGAACCCACGTAGTTCGAGTAAGGGAGTATGATATTTATGATTGATGGCTCAAAGAAGGATGTCACAATTAATTTTACACTCTAAGCTCACGTGAGTCATGCTCCGTGTGAGAAACAAGAGGTATTGGTAAAAATTAGACAATTGTGCCATGAAAGATGCAATCATAAGAAATAATGTGGGGCTTGTGTATGTATGACTTCCCAGATAAATTTTAGGATTTACTTTAGGGATAAAATCCAGGAACAAGGTCCATAAAGGTATATGTGCTTTATGATGATTTGAATACTCTAACTTGGGACTTATTCCTGAAAAGTAAACCCAAATCAGGAGAGGATTAATAATTGGGTTTTACTCCTGGGAAGGAATCCCAGATTAAACGTAAATTAGGACGGGTTAAATAGAATTTAAGGGACTTGGGGCTTACTCTTGAAAAGGAAGCCCAAGATTATGACTGGGACTTACTATTGAAAAGGAGGCCCAGGTTAAGGGATTTATGATTGGGACTAATTTCTGAAAAGGAAGCCCAAGTTAAAGGATTTATGACTGGGACTTATTCTTGAAAAGGAAGCCCAGGTTAAGGATTAAGGTTTGGGGCTTACTCCTGAGGAGGATGCCCAAATAAGAGGATCTGGGGCTTACTCCTAAGAAGGATGCCCAAAAAATTAAGGTAATTGGGGATTACTCCTAAAGAGGATTCCCATATTAGAGGACTTATGACTGGGGATTATTCCTGAAAAGGAGACCCAGGTTAAGGATTCTCTCATCTTAAAGGATGAGGTTGAATGAATTAAATCTCAATCTTTAGTGACATAAAGATGTGTAAATCACTAAGTTTTGAGAGATATTCCAAAAAATTCCTTTCAGATAAGGAAGTCAAATCAAGAAATCATGCCATGAAATGGCTTTGAAGAGTGTCTTGAAGACTGAATCTTGAATAGGAAAGGTGTAATGACTTAAGAGGGGTGAAATGGGCAAGAAAGGCACCCAAAAAAGGAAGGGGCACGCAAGTCTTGGAAGGCGTGCAAGTATTGCGGGGGCGCGCAAGTATTGGTCATGCAGGTTTACCTGCGCGACATGGTGGGTACTTGTGCGATATTCAACCAGCATTGAAATACTTGAGTGACTCTTTATTAAAGCCTTTAGGATCCTCTTGAGATTCTTCCAGCAAAGGGACGCGGAGGTTCTACCGAAGAAAGAAGGCGGCGCGCAAGTGTGGCCACTTCCCTTAAGGGCTGGCAACTCAGGCGCGCAAGTGTTGATGAGTTTCAACACTTAGGCCTTCCTCCCTCTCTTTAGATCTTCCGTTCTAGGTAAGAAATTACCTTAGAAGTGTTCCAGAAGCTTTGAGAAGAGACTTGGGCATCGGGAGCTTCAATCCGAGTTTCTGGAAAAAGATCCCCCTAAATGGGGGGCCCACATGGTCTATTTATAGGCAGGAGAAGACCCTGGGCGGTTACAGGGCGGTTATCACTTAGGTCGCGCAAGTCACTTGCGCGACCATAAGGGCGTCGCGCAAGTGGACTTGCGCGACAGTGATAGAACTTGCGCGGCATAGGTGTTTTTGATCTTTTGTTCATGCCTTTGTCAATTTTTTTATATTTTCTTCAAAGGTTGAATCACTTTGAGCTCAGATATTCCCCTTTTCCGATCTTTAGATTCTGTGACGAAAGGAGCGTCAACAGCTTCCTTGGCTCGATATGATATTACTGGAGATTCATTCATGATTTCTCCCGGATATCAGCACCGATGAAAACTTTAACCAAGAAGGGTAAACCCTTCATGTGGATGGAGAAGTTCCATCACAATTTCGAGCAGTCGAGACAAAGTTTGAAGAGCGCCCCGATATTGAGATTTCCAAAGGAGGGTGTCGAGTATGTAGTTTTCTGAGACGCATTAAGAATCAGGCATGGATATGTCCTAATGCAGATCCAAGAAGTGATTGCTTATGATTTGCGCCAGCTTAGGCCACATGAGTAGAATGATGCAACCCATGATCTCTAGTTTTCAGTGGTAGTCTTCGCGTTGAAGATGTGGCGACACTACCTTATGGATGAGCGGTTTATCATCTACTCTGACCACAAGAGCCTCAAGTAAATATTTTCACAAAATGATCTGAATATGAGATAGATCATTGGCTAGAGTTCCTCCAGTACTATGATTTCTAGATCATATATACTTCTGGGAAGGTGAACAAGGTGGCAGACGCTCTTAGAAGAAGGTCGATCTCACAACTGTTAAGTGAGGTGATAGGGAAGTTATCCACGTTTCAGTTATCCTTCATGGACAGAGAGGATTCAGTTTACCTATAGTCGATGGTTTTCACCCCTCCTCTCTTAAAAAGATTTAGGGAGGCACAACATGGGGATGTCAACTATGAGGCTCTACATGCTCAGTTTTCCACGGGGCATGCTCCTGATGGATATTTGCAAGGTGGGGAGCACATAATTATTTTAAGAGGACACACTGTTGTACTGGTGGCGTTGCGGGAAGAAGTCCTAAGGGAGTTTCATATATCCCACTTGGCGGTACATCCTGGGGTGGCGAAGATGTACCAGGATCTCCGACGACAGTTCTGGTGGTCAGGCATGAAGAAGGCAGTAATAGAGTTCATTTCTCGATGCCTTACATGCCAGCAAGTGAAGGTGGAGCATCAGGTTCCAGTGGGATTATCTCACCCCTGTATGTTATAGAGTGGAAGTGGGATGCAATATTGATGGACTTCATGATATGCTTACTACAGACTTACAACGGGCACGAATCCATCTGGGTGATCGTCGACTGACTCACCATGTCGGCCCACATCCTAGCAATCAGGGAGCAGATCTCCATAGAGATCTTGGGAAACCTCTACGTGAAGGAGATAGTTCGACTACATGGTGTCCCTTCGACGATAGTCTCAGAACGAGATGCTTGGTTCACATCCTGGTTGTGGAAGGGATTGTAGGAGGCTTTCGGGAGTCAGTTATGCTTGAGCACAATGTTTAATCATCAGATAGATGGTTAGATGGATAGGACCATTCAGGTACTATAGGATATGTTGCGGGCCTGTATCATGGAATTTGGTCACAGTTGGGAGGACCGCCTACAACTGGTGGAGTTTTCGTACAACAACAGCTACCACTCCACCATTCGTATGGCACTGTTCGAGGCTTTATATGGGAGACCCTTCTGGTCACCAGTTTACTGGCCCGACCCCATAGAGTCCACACTCATGGGTCCAAAGTTGGGGTGAGCTACCACTGAGAAGGTGCATATCATCCGGTAGTGGATGAAGACTACACAGAGCCGACCGAAGTCTTATAATGACAGACGATAGAGACCTCTAGAGTTCGAAGAGGGAGACCATGTCTTTCTTCGGTTATCACCTCAACAGGGATTACATAGATTTGGTCGGGGCGGAAAGATATCTCTGAGGTTCACTGAACCTTTCCAGATATTGTGTAGATTTGGAGAGGTGGCGTACTACTTGGCTCTACCGCCACAGTTGCATCAGGTGCATGATGTCTTCCACGTGTCGCAGTTGAGGAGGTACTTGCATGACCCATCACATGTCATCAACTGGGGTGAGATGGACATCAAGGATGGAGTGACCTCTGCTGAGTACCCAATGGACATCGAGGATCAACATGCGAGGATCCTTCGTGGGTGATCGATTCCCTTAGTACTCATTCGGTGGCAGCACGAGAATCATCAGGAGAGCACATGGGAGTGGGAGGCTCAGATTTGTGCCCAGTGCCCACATCTTTTTTAGTAGCCTTCGTTTTGGATTTTCAGGGATGTAAAGACCGAAGGTGGTGAGAATGTAATGTCTCATATTTTCCCGTGTATTATTTTTTGAAATGTTATATGGAATTATTACAAGACCAAGCTTTTTTACGGCATGTGATTCTGGGGCCCAATGAGCCTGGAATGGTGGTTTGAACTTTGAGAGATAAGTGAGTCGACATATGTGCGCGGTTGTGGCAGTTTCTCAACAGATGCCCGGATTAAAAATCATAGGGCACTGTTGCGTCTGGGACGAAAAATTTACCTAATAATGGGTCTAACCTCGACCAGCACGATCCAAGGGAAAAATTTAATTTTCAGACGTTTTTAGTAAAATAAAATAAAATAAAATAAAATAATTTGCAATGTTTATTTTATTTGATTTGGAAACATTTGCTGAAGCACAAAGACATGGAAATTGTTTTGATAATTAATTCCTTTCCATAATCACTCTAAAACAACAATGTTGACTTATTAATTCCATAGCGTAATGATAGCGACTCAACGTAATGGAACGTTGAAAACCGTTCCCTCATTTTAATGGGTTAATCGAATGTTGCTCATTGGAAGAAGGTGTAGATATGCTTTGATGATTACTTTGAGATTTGGAGAAAACTCTCAGTGATGAATGAAGATGGATCAAAGCTTTGAATCAGTGTTCCAACAAAGTTAATGGATCTCAGCAACGATGGTAGTGCGACCCTTCATCCGCGATCGATTCCTTCTCGAGGTAGGGGTTGTTATTTCAATTATTCTTTCCCCATTTTTGAATTTAAATGACGAACGCAGATCAACCATGAACATTTTGATCTGCGGATTCATGCATTCTTGGAGGAGGTTTTTTTTATTGGAATGATCTTGGGGAATTAATCCATGCTAAATTGTTGTTTGATTCTAATCCGTTTAATTATACTAACGGGAGAGAATTAACGCAGTGAAGAATGGTGACAGAGGTTCTCTCCTTGACTTTCTTTTGGATTTATTTCCCCTTTTTATCTTTTCCTCATGTGTTCCTCGCGTTATTCACGGGGCCCAAGTTGAAGATTCAACTTCATAATGACCTAGCGGAGGTGCGACGAAGATAGTGGATGAAGAATCGGACCAGATCGAGGAGGACCGTTCTTCGAGGATTTTTCACGCTGGTGGATCGTTATGCATTTTCAGAGCCGATCAGAGGTCTAAAACCAATAGAATTAGCTACGTGGTGTCGGGGAAATAAAAAATCACGAGTTTCATGGAGATCGAAATACCAGATCAACGAACGGGGCTGCTCAGAAGGCGCTGCGGTGAAGGCTCGTGATTCTGGAAATTCAAAGAATACATTGTGTGTATCCCGAAGAACACACCATTTGGACCGACTCCATGGATTCTTGGGTTTTGGGTTTCAGACAGGTATCAAACCGCATGTGACCGTAGTCACACGTTGTGTTAGACCTTCCCCAAAGCTCTTTGTGTATTTTGAGAATTACACAGACACGGGATGGATTACACGGATTCGCGAGACGACATGTACTCTCTATGTGGGATGTTAGAGGTGGATATGTGGGACTCAGCATGTATCCATGGGATACACGGACATGAGGTGGAGTACACGGCCATGTACTCCACCACATGACTAGGAGAGGCTAGTAATGCGGGTCACCCCGTGTATCGATTTCACTGGTTGGCGTACATGGGTTGAGACTGTGTATGGGCACATGGAAAGCGTACATGGAGAAAACCCCAGATACCTTGACAGGGCATGTGATAATTTTTTACATGCCATGTAGTTTCGTTTTATATGACCAGACATGAGACATGGGCCGTTGTACACGGCAGTACCCGGGGTCAGAAGACACGGTGTGTGACAACTACTACACACCGTGTACTTTTCTATACATGGCTTGATCTTTTTCTCCACCATATCATGGACATGTTTCGTTTGGGTTAGTGCCCCTTCTTCTCATTCCCCTGAAGGTCAGGTATATTTTCCTTCTAAAGGAGTATGATCACTTCAGCTGGAATTTTTGAGATAGAGTCAGAAATCCCTCCATGAGTCCCTGAGAGAGATCCTATATCCATTCTTGACCCTAGGTAGAGTCAGTCATCGATGTGACCAACTCCACTAGGCATCTACCCTATACCTAGCAGGTGAGTCCAGATGAGTCGTGGTATCCTCCAAGGACCTGGAAGTGATCCTCATATATGTATCATGATCTTTCCAACTCAGGAGTTTGTTCCCCCATAATGAGTGAATCTATCTCTCTTTCATTTTCTCGATGAACAGTATCTCTTAGACAACGGCATTAGAGCTATCAGACTCATGGAATGAGTTCTCTAGGGACGAGTGATTTTTAGAATCTTCGAACCAAATCCCAAGTGGGGGTATGACGTTCTGTGACTTGTCTCTAGTCTGTGGGTCTGGGTTTTGAGTATATCTTGTTTTTGTTTTCCTATTATATGTTTAGTAGACAAATATTGAGTAGAGATGATTGTACCTTTACTTCGTGTATTGCTTTGTGGTTTTTCGGGGTCCTCTACTGAGTATTGTTATAGTCACCCCTTCACGGGCTTTGCCTGCACGAGTCGTGTCTTTTGCTGATGAGCAGCCTTTTGACAGAGTCCAGGGCAGACCAGGACATGACCGAGCTTTCTGAGTTCCCTATAGGCCGAGGTGTTCCTATGACTACGAGAAGTAGTCCCAGTACCTTTTTGTGTTTACAGGTTGGAATTTTTAGTTTTCAGACTCTTGTTTTTGGTGGGCTTTTATTTTGGCCTAGTATACTTTCAGTACATTACTTTCCATCTTACTCAATTGGTTGGCTTTTTTTGTATGGATGAATTTTATTCCTTAGAGCTTTTTACATTTCATCATTTTTGGGCTTGGATATGTGTGCATGTGTATAGGTACTTAGGAAACGCCTCCCATGTTAGTAATATGCCTACTTGGTGCTAGTCACCAGCCCCTGGCCTATTGGAGGTCGGCTTGGGGAGTCACTGAATGGGCCCCACTAGAACAGGTTGTGAAAAAATTAATGTAAATAATGTTCATGGTAGTGGGAATATATGTTCATGACATAAAATTTAAAGAAATACATTGTTTTGAAACTTTTTTAAAGAGAGTTAAAAGTGACAAATTTGGAAAACATAAATAAATTTCCATTAACAATTTTTAAAATAAATTCATAGGAAATTTAAAATAACATTATGAAATCCATTTTTTTATAAAATAACATTCTTTAAATAATATTAATAACATGTGAGAAATTTTGGGTTAAAGTCTTTGAATCATTAAAACAATGCTTTTAAAGGAAAAACCCGTTTCATCCTTTTTCAACAAAAAATAATTTTAAAGAAAGAACATATGAATGAAAATAAAAAAAAATATCATAAAAATATCAATGGTCTTATATGTCAAGGTTTAGTGTATACAACATATAAATGAATATAGGTGTGTCAATACATACATTCCTTAAAGAAGGTAGTTTGAGATGATAAACCCTTGCAACTTGGGTAATACTTGAATCAAAAAGGCATTGAATTAATGAACAAAAAAATATTATTTAGAACCCATAATTTTTATGAGATAATATTTTAGAACACATTAATTGGATATTAATTACACCATATAAAATAAGATATGGTGGATCACATTAATTATGTCCGAAACAATCGAAAATTTGACTGTGAAAACCATTTAACATTTATAACATTTGAATCAATATCACATGAAAGAGATAAATTCAATGTAACTTTAAATATCAGGAAAAAATATTAATTAATGATATAATATCTCAATATTTGGTTCATAATCCAATATATGCCTCAAAGAAAAGATATTTAGATGAAGAGTCCTTAAAAATATCATATCATTGAGGTTAGAATTAATCAATGAAATAATTATGTATCACAATTGAAAAACCACAAAAATAAATTAAAATAAAAATAAGACAATAATAGGTCATTTTACACATAATCATGGCATAATATTGTCAATGAAGAATAGCTATCACCTAATGAATTGAAATTATATTTTGAAACCCTTTACCTTGAGTCCAGATGTTCCGTGTATATCATTTAAATCCTTCATAATAAAATATTTAAATTATTTACATGTTTTAAAACCCATTATAGGTTTATTATTTTACCATTGAAACATTTTTTTTCATTTTTTTCAATGAAATATTTAATTACTTAATGATTAATTTCATGTCGTGTGTTTTGAAGATGTTTGGTTTACTTTTTCAAAATGACTAGTATGTTGACCTTGGTAAAATAGGTAATTATTAAATCATATGAATTATAATAATAATGAAATAATTAAAACCTTTATAAAATAAATTCAATTTTATTACCATCTATGAAGAGTGTACATGAAAAAAAACCACATCACTTTTTGGAGGTGGTAATCCACACATACGCATTAACAATATTATAATTTTCCAACAGAATGAAGGATAAAAATAAATATGATATATTATATTTCAATAATTATAATTATTTCTTTAATATAATATATATACATTAAATTCATCATTATAAATATCTAAGATGGGTGGTTGTGTACAACAAAACACATCACTTCGTGGATGTGGTTTCCTACATGTACGTACGAACAATGTTTTAGTTCCCCATAGGATGGAAAATGAGATGATAAAAAGTTTTAACATATTCATAAAAAAAAATTAGTATATTGGATATATTTAGTTTGTTATATCATCATATTTGAAGAATATTTTAAGAATTTAGAAGAATAAATAAACATGAAACCTGTCATTTAGAACATATACCTTATTCTCAGATAACCACATTGGATTACACCCTAAGCCTCCTATGTTTGGAATATTTGTATGACCGTGACCTATAAGACATTATAATTAATATTGAGGATATATTATTAAGGAATTGGATGAAATAGAGTTCTAAAAATGTGTGAGGAAGGGAGGAGAGGAGGAGCCCTTATATAAGTGAGTGGAGGATAAGTCTTGTAATTTGAAAAAACATTAAAACATTTTAAAGTCACATTAATAAATAAGTGGTTACAAATTAGACTAATTAAGAAATAAATATGATATAGGATCTAAATAAATTCATCCAATCAGATATAGACATGTTTTTAGTTCATTTTAACCCTTATCTCTTTAGTTCCCCCTAACCATTTTTATCCCAAACAATGGTAAAATATTTTTCAATCATTAATGGTTATAAATTTATTGTAGGGTAATAATTGGATTATAAATGCTCTATTGATTAAATTATTGACTACTCATAATTAAAAATTCCCTTTTTAAAGATTTTTATGATTTTTAAATCAGTTAAAAAATATTATTTTATATAAACTATCATTAATGTCATTTTTAGGACAATTCAAATTTATTATACATAAAAAATTAAAGAAAGGTATTTAATTAAAATATAAAATGTTTGAATATAAATTATACATTATTATTAACCATAAAAATCATGCGAAACCACAGGTAATTTAAAAAAAATTGTTTTTAAAATCATTTACTTTGATTTTTCTACTCCTTCTATAAGTACTGCATCAGTGTTGCGTAAGAAATTAAGGTAATTATATCAGAACTAAAAATTAAACATAAATTCAATTTATAATAATAAATTAATTTTGTTCAAAATAAAATTTTATATTCATTCATAATTTTTTTATCCCTTTGTGAATAGATAAGATAAGTAAAACGCAAAAGAGTGACATTTTGGAATTTCCCTTTATATAAAATTTTATAAAGGAAATTATCAAATAAAATGGAAAAATATTCCATATTTTTTTAACAAATTAAGGGGATGGTAGAAATAAAATAACCCAATAGAAATAATTCAGATTATATATATATTTTTAATGCCTTATAATATTATTTTTAACCTTAACTACCCTATTAACACTTATCATGCTGACAAATATTTGCTACGATTTCTATTCATAATGTCCAAAAATAAAAGGGACCTATTTAAAAAAATTTAAACAACTAATTAAAAATATGGAATCAATTTTTTAAGATTAAATTTCTATAACTAATACAAACCAATTTCAATATAAATTTATAAAATGCAATGAAAAACAATTTTTAGAATAAGGTGATTTTACCCCCAAAAAGGAACTTGTACCCAAAAAAAGTATCATGTTGATCCAAATGTAATTAATTATATTATATATAATAAAAGAATATTTATAGTAATTTTTAATAAAATTAAAATCATAATGGTACTTTTTAATGAAAATAAATGATAGTTTTACAAAAATTCGTATTTTTTACTATTCATTGAAAAATAAATCTCTTTAGAAAAATCCAAAAATAATGCCCTAATAATATTTTGAAATGATTATTTCAAATATTACACCATTTTTATCCATTAATATTTCTAATATTAGATGAAATTAATTGTAGTATTCACTCACAAAAAATAAGAAAACATAATTTTGAATAAAACATATTCTTAAATCATAAAATGACTTTAATGAAAATAGAGTACATATTTATTATGAATTAATAAATAAATTATAATTATATAAAACCATTTTAGATATTTTTCATAAGGGCTCGGACTTAAACATCACATAATCTTGAATAAAGTTGATAATTCACATTAATGATATTTTCAGGTTTATATATTTAGAGAATTAGGTCATAACATATACATAACAACTTGAATATTACAAGTAGACACTTCTACTCACCATCCATTTTTTTCATAAAACAAAAACACTTAAAAAAGAATCATGCCTAGTTCTAGGTTTTAGACAACATGACTTTTCCTTGATACCATCCTTGATCCTATTCATCTTTTAATCCCGTGAAAAACATTTAAAAACGTGGGATGAGCATAAAAATATCTGTAAGGGATACATAAATAAGGAAAACTATTAGTTTTTCAATACAACGTGTAAAACATGAATACATTATCATAAAGTAATACTTTTCACCTTAAAGAAGTAGAGAAACACTTCACTGAATACAAGCCCATTTCTTACCCTTTTTGTAACAAAAAGATTACTATAAATCACATAGAAATCAACAAATAGAATATAAAGGTATCTTTGGACATAAACTTATTGAAATGGAATAATCATACGGTCAACTTCCACATATATCACTAAATGGAATATCCATACGGTTGTCTTATATTCCCAATTCATTGGAGATTATAACGAATCCACCCATCCTTGGTTTATCATGGATCCACCCATCATTTGGTTTATCACGTAACCACCTGTCAAACGTCAAAGTACAATTATATAATCATCACACATAACAGATTTCAAATATCATCATTTCAATCATAAAATTTCATTTGCAATCACAAGAAATAATTACAATATATTGAAATAGTAAATCCACTTTCAAAACAATTTCCAATAACAAAATATGTAAAAATGGTATATGGTATTTATTTTCCATTTAAAAATATCAAAACTTGTTAAGGAAGTCAAATATCAAATAATTATTGAAGCGGCAGAAAGGTTGTTGTCACCGTATACGTTAAAAAAATTCCTTTTGTCATTTATTAAAATGATTTGTAGAAAAAATATTCCATTTTAATGAAAGTAAAATTCAAAGGGGTTTATTATACACCATGTAAAATAAGGAGGTGTATATTCTCAAAACATGCCTCAATGAAAGGAGATCGAGACGAAGTCCCTTCCCTTGCATTCGACTCTTCACATATGTTCCTTGTTCTTCTTGAATAATAAACATAAGTTAATTTATACTTTATTGAGAACCTTTTTCAAGTTTATTATTCTTTTTATATCACTTATTACCTTTCTATAATAATTAGTTAATTACTTGAGTTCATATTGGACATTTTATTGATGTTACGAACTTGAGTCCAAAATGAACATGTTATAATTAAAAATTGTTCATGTGATCAAAATTACATTATCTCAGGAATGGTATTCATGATTTAGATATCATATATATCATATATATCCTGTATATATGTAGTTAGAATATTACATAACATTTGGATATAAGAAATGAAATTCACCGTTCATGGAGACAGTAAGTCGTACGAACGCATGAACACTACATCCATTTCATTTTCATATTTAAAGGAATGAATATTAAATGGTACATAAGTATATTATAATTGTATTATAATATCTATGTTATATATGTTACATAATTTCATTAATTCTATCATTTATATGTTCCATATAAATCATGAACGAGTCATATCACTTTGTGGGGGCGGTAGTCCGCACTTCCTCAAATGAAATTATCGTATTTATAAAACACGAAAAGCCTGAAGGTATGTTCTAAATGATAATTACAAAATAATAGAGATAAAATAAATATCATATATATCATATATAATTGTAGTTCCATCATAATGGCCAGCATGAGAGGTGGTAGGAAAAAATCGAACAATCATTGTTTCGTGAGGCAGCAGTTCCCCGTATATAGATACAGTATGTTCATAGCCATTATATGGAGTTGTACGTAGGTAAAGTACCAATCCCTCTCAGAAAAACATCCTAGTATATTTAGGATAATGGTGTTTTCATGTAATCAATGAATAAGAATATAAGTGTAAGTGAAGAAGTGGAATATTGGAAAGGAACTTTAGAGAAGACATTACCTCTTAAAATGGGTAACTCCCTTTTATTTGAACCAAAATGATTTCTTGAATTTATTTATTCCTAAAATAAGGTTTCTAAGAGGAATATAGGGATTTTTGGAGCTTATTGTAGTAGATTTTGGACAAGTCAAGGGGCTTGAGAGGTGTGAGTAAGGGTTAGAGGTGGTGTCCTTTTACAAGAGGGAGGATGGGTACTTATTCAATATCTTGAAATATTATTATATTATAAACTGAATTTCGATTTCAAAAAGTACCCAACTCATTTAATTCGAATATAAGGTGATTATTGTTCAAAATACTTTCAACCAATAGGTTTTGGACATGATTTGGTTTCATATTTAACCTTATCATTTAGATTTGACCCTTAATTAACTAATTTAACTCTTACCATGTCCACTTGTATATTCATACTATATAGTTGATATAGTTACCATAAAATTACAATATAACCTCAAGTGATTCATTAATGACATGTTAATCATTATATAAGACATTTGAAAAAATTTAGATTTTTAGTACTATTTTATCATTTAATAAAATTTTAATTTATTTAAAAACTCATTTATATAAATTTTTATACTATATGTAACAACTCAAGCTTCCACATTATTCTTCTCTTTGAATAACACAATAGCTTACATTGTACAAAACTTTGAGTTTTAACACACCATGACCAATCAAACTAGCTGTTATGAATAGTAACTCCCACTTTTTGAAATTTTATATATTTTATTTTTCAAAATGGACTTAATTTTCGGATTAGGAATATTTAAATTATCTTAGGGTGAATTTTTTGGTATATTTTTGATAACGTTCATATTTTAATGAATAGTGAAAATACTAAATTTTAATTAAAAACATCTTTTTTAATCCAAACAATTTATAGTGTTAAATTATACATTTGAGTGGTTTTAAAGTATCATTAGATTATATTTTACTCATTTAATATAATTTAATTCATTTTATGTAATTTCAAATTTAAATTGTACATAAATACATGTTAATCATTTGATAGTTTTTATTTCTTAAAAACCCGGTTTTTGGTTCTGACAATGGGAATTGATTTTAAAATAATTTATGCAACTTCTGGGTTTTGAATTTGAAAAAATGGATTCCATATTCTGAATCTGGGTGTCCAAATTGTGTAATTAGGTATATTTTATTTTTAGACATTATGAATAGTTATTTCAGTAAATATTTTCTTTACCATGGTTAAAGGGTAAACCCGGTAAATAAGGGTAAAAATTAATATTATAATTATATTAAATAAACCTAACACATGTCCTAAACCTATTTTCTGATAAATGTTCGACCATGGGAATCCATGGGTCGATTTTGGGACCCCATGGAGCCACTTGTAAGTGAAAATGACATTGTATAAAAATTATTTTAAAGATAAGGAAAATATAAGATAAACATATATCTTTTTTTAAACCATTTATTATATGATGTTATATAATGGATATCTTCTAATATAAATAGTAATTAGAAATATAATAAGATTTAATACATCATGATATTTTATTTATAATTTTTATACATAAAATAAATATATTTATTTATGACACAATAATGATGCAATATTTTCTTTATCACTAAAAGAATCAAATAAATGATATTATAAATATTAAAATAAAAATAATTTCAAAGTATTAATGACATGCACTAATTTTATAGGTTAATATGACATTTTAGTGTTTAATATATAATTTTTTTTCATAGTGATAACGTTTGTATGACTTTCACGAAAACAAAATACCAAATAGTGTCAAAATTGACATAATTTAATTTTTAAAAACAATACTATATTATTAATTGATATAATACACCTAAAAATATAATCATTGGAAAAAGTAATTTTATAATCAAATATATATTTATAATTAATCACTTTAGGTTATCTTGGTAGGTTATTGTATGTTTATTAACAATTTATTATAATAATACAAGAAGACGTGGTAAATGTTAAACTATTTAACCAAGAGTTAAATCTAAAAGATAAGGTTTATATGGTGACAAAAAAATATCTAAAACATATTGTTTTAGAGGATATAGACCCATCCCCTCTTAGAGATAAATCCATTTAGGGCCATTATAAACCGAAAATGATTTTAAAATAAAATAATATTTCAATGTTTTCCAAAAGTGACCCTCACCTCCCTTATAAAAGGGTACTATCCCTTCTCTCAAAATCACACCACTGAAGCCTTTTGGATCTTCCAAACCCTACTCAAATATCCTCCCAAATACTCTTAAGTAAACCTAAATTCCTTACTTTTATCATAAATGCAACCTAAGGATCCCTTTTGATCAAATCAAAAGGAATCACCTGAAGAAGAGGTAATAATTCCATCACATCTTTCAAGTTCTTTTAATTTTCCACTTCCTCTTTTATTGTTGTTTCCATACCAAAATAATAAATCCAGTTCCTTATAAATACTGTTATGTTATTATAAATATGGTACAACCATATTCTTTATTCTATCCATCCTATAAATGACAAAGTCACCATACGTGCGTACGTACGGCTTACCGTCTCTACGTCGTGGTATAGTTTGTCATTCAACACTTCACTATTTGTATGGGTATAATAATGAGTATAAATGATGTAAATAATAAATAAAACATGTTAATTATTCTTTATATATGATATACCATCCAATTACATATGATTTTTCCATCAAAAGAATGATATTGTCGCTAGGGTGTACGTACGGATTACAGTCACCACGAACGCGATGAGATTAATTCCCCATCATAACCATTCAAGAATAAATATAATTTTAGGATTAAAAATAATGTTTAATTACATAATATCATTATAGATATGAATCAAATACATCCTATCCATAACAAACATGACTTTCATAACAAAACAAATAATGGAAAATGAATCAGTTTACACCCTAAACGATGATACTACTGAAATATCATTAACAAAGAAATATTACAAAATCATATATGATATCATATTTGTGTATGTGGTTACTTTATAATTTAATAAAAATGATTTAACTATTATAAAGTATGTTAACTTACCCTCTATCATGTAAAAGTACAAATTAAGGGTTAATTTTACAATCTCTTTATAATATGAGGTTGTTAATACATAAACATCTATTGGGACTTCTTTATCATCCACAACCATGTTTCTTAAAAATGTATTTCAAAACATTTTAAATATTTCTAATAATATTGGTTAAATATATTTATACCCTTGTTTGAATTTTTATAATTTTTTTTAAAGGAATCTTTCTGTTGTTTTCCAAACAAGGTACTTTATGACCTTTTCGAAGAATTAAGGTAAGAATTATTTTTTAACTTATACGTTCGGTGAGGATATTTTCTTCCATTATAACACCATTGAAGCTACCCCTACAATATTATAAGAATATTTTCAAAATAAATTTTTTCTTTTATAATTATCTGACTTTTAAATGATTTCAAAATAGAAAGATATGTTCCTCTCAAATAGTTTTGATTTGATATATGTCAACATCCATTGATGGATTTTACACTTGTTTGAAGTTGATTTATTATGATACAAATATTAAATATTTTATTGATGGTTTTTTGATATGTTTGACTGTGGATGGGTTATTTTTATACAATTTATGGTTTATGGTTAAAGTATTAACATTTATTATGCTAGTTTTAATACGAATGTTTATGTTATGTTTCAACCTTTTCATATGAGGAATGAATTGGACTTAGTAAGTGATGGGTGGATCCCTCTATAGCTCCTTGATGCATCGGTAGATATCATGAGAAAAACTATTGTCTTGGCACAAGGCCTTGACAAAATATTATATGTAGTCTTGGAACGAGGCCTTGACTATGTGGTTATGATGTCCGACATTATGCATTCCATCATTATAAAATTGGATTTTGATATTGCACGTGATTATTCGACTAGTAGAATATCCATGTGAATAAGTAAATGACATTATTTGATTTATATTTTCCATATTATGCTGACACTTAAGTTTAAAACGTTTACGTTTTAGTCTTATACAATGCCTTAAATGTTTGTGCTTATTTAAGAAAGTTTCAGCTATATTGTTATCCTTACTGAGCATATGTGCTCACCACTTTTGATGTTTTATTTTTCCTAGGATATGAAAAGTATTTTATGGTTGACCTACATGGATAGGATAAAGAATATAAGTGTGTTCAAATGGGACAAATGTTGTTTTTGTTTTTGTTTCATGATGTAATGTAAAACATATATATGTATCTAATACTTCCAAGGACACTAAACTAATCGTTATTTGTAGACATGATCTCCTGTGATCACACCAATGTTATATAATAATGCAACGAATTTGGGTAACTAGGGTCGGGGAACTACATTTGATATCATATAAAGTTTAGTACAAACCTTGGAAGCTAGATTTATAAAAAATATGATTAGAGAACATTACTCTAAGATAGACTTTGAAGATTAGTGTAGAATACCTTACTAGAATTTTGGTAATGTATAGATTTTTTATATTTTCCAAGAAATACATCCCTCTCTGGATACGAGCAGGTAGAGGCGGATTTGGCACAAATGTACCTAGGAGTGAAAACTCTGACAATTTTGGGCTTGACTCGGGGTATCCTGGTACACGACAACGAGCCTTGCTACTCTCTTGGTTACGAAACTCCCGGTGGATATGCTTACGATAATTTACATTTTCATTACAAGACATTATGAATGATTTATGAGTAGATACTTACTCAATGAAACCATTTTTTTATGATTAGGGATTATATTCATAAACTATTCAATTTATGTTAGGAATTTTACTAGTTTGGAATTATGTATTGTGATTCATAAAATAATCTAGTGTATTCCATTATTTAGAAATGGAGCCTAATGGAAGTAATGAAAACCATATCAACTCATGTAATCCATGTAAGGATTGACATATTACTCAAGATAATTATAGTGGAGTTGGTGATGCAACTAGTGCTGATCAGCTTATCATCATACTGTGACAACTCACTCAGGTTATGAATAATAACCTTACCCATTGGATCACCCTTATCCACAACGTGGCGGATCAATGTTAGACCGATTAATGAGGAAAAAAACCACTAACATTCAATGGGACCTCAGATCAATTTGTAGATGAACAATTGATAAGTTCCTTAGAGAAAATATTTTATTCTTTTGGGAGTAACGAAAGGGAAAAAGTTGTCACGCTAGTTTATCACCACATAGTAGATGCAGATCAATGGTGGTCATTAATTAAAAACACAATAGAAGATTAAGAAGTATCAAATTTGGAATGGAGGGAGTTTAAATATATTTTCTTAGAAAAATACTTTCCCCTTGACCATCGAGCAGATATGGAAAGGTAATTTCCGAGTCTATGGAAAATGGAGGATGATAATGTCGCAAACTATGAGGATAACCTTACAAGGTTATCAAGGCATGCATTAGATTATATGCGTATCCCAGATATTAAGATTGATCAATTCTGAAATGAGTTAAAACCATTTCTCCATCGATGATTAGTCTCAAAATCCTTCTCATCATACGAAGATATTATCTCATGTGCTATCAAGACAGAAAATAAATTCTCTAAATCTTACGACTTTAAAGAAAAGTAAGAGAAGAAGAGATCTGCTGAACACTCTAGAAATGGAAATAAGGGGAATAAGGGAAAAGTTAAATTTCCATCATGCAATAAATATGGGAAGAAACACCTCGGTACTTTCTTGAATGGAATGAGATTCTGTTACAAGTGTGGTGAAAAAGTCCCCCAAGCTCGATATTGAAAGGGAAAGAAATAGGTTGTCAATGTTGAATGCTAAAATTGAATAGAAATGGGGAATTGTGAAAATAAATTTCATATGTTCCAAGTAAACTTACCTCAGAAAAGGCCAAGGGATCATGGCCAAGATTATACAATCACTACTGCTGAGGTTGAAGCCCCGAATGACTTGGTGGCAGGTAACTTAATGGTTTCATCAAATTTAGCCAATAATATTTTTAATTCTGGATCATCGCATTATTTCATATCTTCCCAGTTTGCTGAGAATATTAGATATTTCAAATTTTATTTAACAAGGGATTTGTCAGTTAAAATGCTAAAGGGAAGTATAATTTCAACAATGTTTTGTGAATCTGTTCTCATTAGGGCATATAAATGTTCTTTATTTGCTGATCTCATCGTCATACCTATGATTGAAATTGATATAATACTCGGTATGGAATGGATTTCAGACCATGATGTGAAAATTTATTTTAAGAAGAAGGAGGTTACAATTTTCGATGATGATAAGGAGTACCTTATATTTAGATCAGAAACGTATCCATCTAATTCTTATCTAGATCAACCCCCAGTAGCTCCACTAAATTCAATTATTGGGCAGGAAGAGAATGAAATAACTATGGGTGAGGAAAGGAATTTTCAAATAGAGGATGTACCTATTGTGTAAGAATATATTGATGTGTTTCCAGAGGATTTACCTTGGAATCCTCCACAATAAGAAATTTAGTTTTCCATTGATTTAATTCCTGGTTCAAGGACCATATCGAATACCCCTTATAGAATGGCCACTGTGGAATTAGTGGAACTAAAGAAAAAAATAGATGAATTTAGTATTAAAGGATTTATTCTCCCTAGTGTTTCTCTATGGGGATCCCCTTTTCGTTTTTTTAAGAAGAAATATGGATCTCTGAGGTTGTGCATTGACTACAGGGAGATCAATGATATAACAATCAGGAACAAGTATCCCCTACATCACATAGAATATTAATTTTATCAACTTCATGGAGATAAATATTTTTCAAAGGTTGATATTCGATCTGGATATCATCAGTTGTGCGTGAAGAAGGATAACATTCCAAAGAAATCATTTCGAACCAGGTACGGTCATTACGAGTTTACAGTAATTCATTTTGGGCTGACTAATAAATCCTCTATTTTCATAGATCTAATGATTAGAGTTTTCAAGGAATATCTTGATGACCTTGTAGTAGTATTTATTGATGATATATTGGTATACTAAAAAATCTATGAAGATCATGAAAATCACTTGTGCATTATTCTAAAGACTATTATAAGAAATGAATTATATGGGATATTTAGCAAGTGTGAATTCTAGATTCAGGATATTTCATTTCTTGCCATATTGTCTCTAAAGATAGAATCTCTATTGATCATTCTAAGACAATATAAATACAATAATGTCCAGCACCAATGAGTAAAACTGAGGTATGCAGTTTTATTGGTTTAGTAGGATATTATCGACGTTTCGTCTAGAATTTTTCCTGATTAGAAAACCCATTAACCAAGATCACGCGTAAAGGGGTTAAATTTGTTTGGACAAAAGAGTGTGAAGAATGTTTTGAATAAATAAAGAGAATATTAGTCAATTATCCTATCTTGAATCTAACATCGAGGAATGATGGGTTTGTTATTTATAGTGATTCTTAAAAGAAATGACTTAGTTGTGTCCTTATGAAGAATGATAGAGTTATTTCCTATGCATAACGACAGCTAAAAATTCATGAAAAAAACTATCCTACTCGTGATAATGAGTTAGAATCTGTAATATTTTATTTGAGGATATGGAGACACTATCTCTATGGTGGAAAATATGAGATATATACTGATCACAAGAGTTTGGAGTATATTTTCCCACAGAAAGAACTCAAAATGAAGAAAAGGCGATGGATTGAACTACTCAAGGATTATGATTTCACTATACACTACTACCCAGGGAAGGCGAATAAGGTGGAAGATGCTTTAAGAAGATAGTATCATGGAGTTATGAACAAGATGAGAGTTGAAAGGGATCCTATGTTCATGGATCTAGTAATGATGGATATGGGAATAATCATGGAAGGTGAAACATCAACACTTTTCAAATGGTTTCCAAACCATCCTTACCATAAAGGACAAAAAGTTCTCAGACTAATGATGAGGATCTTCAAAAGAAAATTAAAGCTATGGATGATGGGAAATTGATCGAATTCGTATATGAAGATAGAATTTTGAAAATTGGGAAAATGATTTGTGTTCCTGACATACCTGATCTAAAAAGGGATTTATTGGATGATACTCATAGCTCCAATTTCCCTATACACCCTGATAGCACTAGGATTTATAAATATTTGAAGGAACATTTTTTATGGGACAACATGAAGAGGGAGATTGTCGATTATGTGTCATGATGTACGGTTTTTCAATAGGTAAAGGCTAAAATACAACATCTTGGAGGAGTCATGCAACCTCTTCCCATAGCTAGGTGAAAATGGAATAATATTACGATAGACTTTGTCTTGGGGATACCAAAGACTCCTATAAGAAACGATGAAATATGGGTCATTGTTGATCGCCTTACCAATTCAGCACATTTTCTTGCTATAATAGAAGATTTACCACTTGAGCGTTTAGAAAGACTAGATGTTAATGAAGTTTTAAGACTTCATGGTGTACCCCTATCAATTGTTTCTGATCGTGATCCCTGTTTTACATCATGATTCTGAAAAAGTATTTAGAAGGCCTTTGATAATAAACTTCATTTGAGCACTTCTTACCACCCTCAAAATAATGGAAAATCATAAAGGGCTATTCAAACCATATAATATATGTTTAGATCTTTCTCACTTGACTTTCAAGGTATATGGGATCATTATTTACATATAGTAGAATTTCCCTATAATAATAGTTTCCATTCAAATATTCAGATGGCACAATATGCAGCATTATATGGAAAGGGATGTCACACAACAACTTATTGGGATGATGTTGTGAAAGAAAACTAGTAGGACTAGAACTTATTGAGAAAACAATAAAAAATGTTAAGATCATACAAACCCACATCAAAGCAGCTCAATGTAGGCAAGAGATCTATGCCGATAACTGAAGTAAGGATTTGAAATTTCATGTAGGAGATCATGTTTTATTGAAGGTATCTACAAGGAAGGGTGTTATAAATTCAGTAAAAAGATTAAATTGAGTCTTAGGTACATCAGACCTTTCGAAATTCTAGAATGAATTGGAGTTGTAGCTTACCATTTTCCAATTCCTCCAAGTCTCTCCAAAGTTCATGATGTGTTCCACGTATCACTATTGAGAAAATACATGCCTGAACCAACACATGTACTCACCTATTCAAAAATAGAACTAGAACCCGATATGTCTTGTTGTGAAAATCCTATCAGGAATCTTGATACCAGAGAACTAGTGCTGAGAAATCGGATGACTCGTCTGGTAAAAGTTCTATGTTAGAAACCATATGATGAAAGAGGCAATGTGGGAACCCGAGGAACTTATGATGAAGAACCACCTGAATCATATTATGCATTAGTATTCTAGAAATTTAGAGGACTACATTATTTGAAGGAGGAGAGAATGTAACACCCCAAACTTCCACGGTATGCTTCTCTTTAGAAAATACAATAGCTTGCGTTGTACGCAACTTCTAGTTCTAACACACCATGACCAATCAAAGAAGTCGTTATGAATAGTAATACCCACTTATTGAAATTTTCTAAATTTTATTTTTCAAAATGGGATTCATTATTGGACTTAGAATATCAAAATTAGCTTAGGGTGAATTTTTTGATATTTGTTTGATAACTTTCATATTTTAATGAATAGTGAAAAATACTAAATTTTAATTTAAAATTTTTTTTTTTAATCGAAACAATTTATAGTGTTAAATTATACATTTGAGTGGTTTTAAAGTAACATTAAATTATATTTTTATAATTTAATATAATTTAAGTAATTATATGTAATTTTACATTTAAATTTTACATAAAGACATGTCAATCTTTGGATATTTTTTACTTCTCAAAAACCCGCTTTTTGGTTTTGTCAACGGTAATTAATTTTAAATTAATTTAGGAAAATTCTGTGTTTTGAAATTGAAAAAATGGATTCCATATTTGGAATCAGGGGGTACAAATTGTGTAAATATGTATCTTTTATTTTTAGACATTATGAATAGTTAATTCACTAAATATTTTATTTACCATGGTTAAAGGGTAAATTCAGAAAATAAGGGTAAAAAATAATATTATAATAATATTAAATTACCCTAAAACGTGTCCTAAACCTATTGGATGATACATGTACGACCATCGGAATCCTTGGGTCTATTTTGGGACCCCATGGAGCCACTTTTAAGTGAAAATTACACTTTATAAAAATTATTTTAAAGGTAAGAAAAATGTAACATAAACATATATATTTTAGTAAAACATTTATTATATGAGGTTATATAATGGATATTGACTACTCACTGAAAGTGGCTAATATTAATTGTTAATATCTTTATATTCATTATTCCAAAGTCCATAAACATTGTTTTTAGTGCATTACATAAATAGAACTTCATTTCTCATCAAAAATGCAATTCATGTTTAAAATGAAAATTTGGGCCCAGTCATTCATTTGTTTGTTGACAATATTATATTCATTTTCTGAATTTGAAATTTTTGGATATGATTTATCACTTTGTTTGGAACATTTTATCTTTTAGGTCCGATGGATTAATCCCAAAGTAAGAAGGATAATTTTGTGCCTGAAGGCAGAAACATGCTGGAAAAAGCATAATGGGCCTAAGGCCCATCAAACAAATGTGGGGCCCAGAAACCAAGCCCAATGAAGCTCAAATTTATACAGTAGAAATATACAAATATGTGGATAATTTTATTGAACTGTGGCCGGAGCTAATTCTGATTTTTTCATGATGATAAAGAGATCTGAAGTTGAGATTTAAATGGTGGACCCGACATTAATGCACAGAAATCCGTCCCACCATTTCGACCATAACTTCCAAACGGCTAAGCCAAATTTCCTGAACTTTTGAGAGCTTCTATAAGACACATGGAAGAATATATGTTCTATTTATGACACCTTCGGATTATGCCGTATGAAGTGTCAAACGCACATGTCAAGTTGGAGGATGAATCTGGTAGTTTTGTGGTCAACTTTGTAACGTTAATTTCCTTTTGATTCTTTACCCTCCTTTTGACTCTCTTAATTTTTGGGGGGTGAATTTATTGTTGGGGTGGACATAAGGCTCATACTATGCCTATATAAGGAGATTGTGGTGAAGGGAATAATCATCTAACATTTTCCTTTGAATCCAAGTTTTTCTTTCAATTGTAATTTCCCGCTTTCATTTTGTAATGGCATCGTCAATTTCTCTAATGTAGGTTTTTCATTCACTTTTAGTATTTTAATAAAATTTATTCTTTTTCACTTTTTATTTTCCTTTTCTTCACATGTTGATACCATTGAATCGTAGTGTGAATTTATTCACACCCGCACTTGTGAATTCATCACACAACGGTGGAGTGTTCATTTTGATTAATGTTTTTTTCTTTCTTCTTCAATCCCACTTCTTTAAGTCAATTACCCACTTCCATTGATAGAATAACATCAATGTAGGGCTAAACGTTTATGGGTTGATCCTAGGGAGTTTCATGAGTTGGATTGAATGTTATTTGATGTTCTTAAATTATTAAATTTGTTCTTTATTTTAAGAGTTCCTTTCTTTGATTTATCTTCTTCTTTGTCTTCACCGAATTTAACGACGACACATTTTGAGTGCTAGTACGATCCAATTCCTTGGAGTGCTCATTTAATTGATCCTCTAAGTGAATTGGTGATTAGCCTCTAAATTGTGTATCAATTAAATCAGAGAATGATATTGAGGAATTATTTCATTTAATGGATACCTCTTGAACCGATGAACAGAAAATCAAATGAAAATCAAATACATCCAATAAAGCCCAAGAGACAATCTAGGATCGACTCACCTTAATTTTTTGTTTTAATTCAAGTAATTTTATTTGTTTTTTTCTTTAAATTAAATCAATATTTCTTTAAATCAATTCAATCCAAAGTTGGCCACTGCATAGCCAATCCTGTATCCAATCTTAGTGTCTCAAGGTTTCTTCTTTGGTCCCTGTGGATCCGATCCCTACTTGTACTTCAACGACCTCTTTTACTGGTAGGGTAAATTTGGGCACAACAAAATTTTGGCACCGTTGCCGGGGACCCTAGTAAGTTTTCTTAGACACCCACCTTCTATTCTCACCTAACTTCTCTTTTCTCACCGCTATTTCTCTTTTCTTTTCCCCTTTCTATTTTTCCAAAAAAAAACAAATCCAAATCCAAATTTCATTAAACTCCAATGGAGTATCATCAAAAATTTCATTTCATAAAATCGGGCTGGAATTGAATAGAAAATCAACATTGGGAATCCCCTCACATAGGAAATTACTTTGATCAACCTTTAAATGAATACCCCACACCCGATAACATGAACAATCAATGGGATACTGATTTTTTAAAGGATCAATTTCCATACCTCTCAAGGATGATTGAAGAGATCAAAATTAATGATGATGATGATGTAAAAACAAAAATCAATCCTAATTCTGAAAAATTTCTTGACCATTTGTGTGAAAAAATGGTTAAAATGAATTCAGATGTTTCATCACTGAGATTAGAAATACAAAACATTGAGACTTATGAAGAACACATTCCCAGTTAGGATGTACTTTCCACATCACTTATAGAAGAATCTTGTTTCCCACATAACTAATGTGAATTTAGTAAAGAACCCACTTTAAAATCTTGGAATACAGAGTTGGATAATGAAGAGATTTGGTCAGGTAATGTTGAAATTCAAGATAAAGAACATGAAGGAATTGTTAATGAGTATTTAAATCAGGATGAAATTGATTTCATGAATTTACAAGAGGGAAATTATTCTTCAAGGATTGAATGTCCAGAATATTGCACCAAAATGATTTTTTAGAATCACCAATCATTGAACCATTGGGAGAGTTAACAAATATTGAGTCTATACCCACTCCTGACATTCAAAAGGAAAATTTTTGGGAGGAATCAAAATTTCAAAAGGAACCAATTATTTCTAAATTTCATGGAGAAGAAATATTATATTATTCAAATTTCCATTCTTCTTTTGTAAATTTTTATCAACCTGAACTCAAAATTTTTCTCCTTTCTTCCCCACTCTTAAATGTGGATAACCAATACCATGAAATTTCAATTTATTCTCCTCTTGAAACTAAAAAATTTGGAATGTTCATTGATGTCTTAGGTAATACTAGATATTCAATTCAATCAACCATTTCTGATATTACATGGATTTTACTAGTCATTTTAGAACAAAGGATTTCACATGAAACATATTTCAAAAAAATAATCAATCTCAATCTTATTGAAGTGAAAAAAATATGGGTTAATTAAAATGCTGAAAGTTGGAATTAGATAAGTTGGGGGGTAAAAGTCGAGCCAACGACGTTAAACAAAAGCGCTGCATGGGAGGCAACCCATGGTTTTCATGTTTTCTAATCATTTTGAATCATTTTATTTTTCATATAATAAATTACCATAGACTGTTGATCTGTTCTTCTTTTATGAGTAAGGATGGGTATGAAAGGGGAGAGCCATATTCATCCGTGTCACGTGGCGTGATCTCTGAGTAATACCTTACCCAGAAATCTAAAAAGAAGACAATGTATCATCAGTTTATTTTGTTTTGTTTATTATTATGTTTTTATAGGTTAAAAAAATAAAAGGACATGTTGTAAGATATATGGAGAATCCATTCACCACCATCCAAGCCGCTTAGACTCAAATCCAGGAGTAAAGGGAGACTGTGGCACGCACTATCATCATCAACCACCAGGTTAATTCATTCCATGATTATCATTTACTCTTTGAAATCCTCCACCCCCCCTTCTAACTTTTCTTTTCATTAAACACTGGGGACAGTGTCATTCTAAGTTGGGGGGAGATAAAAAATGATTTTTTTTTATTTTGTGAATAAAAACATGCATGAAAACAAAAATTCCATTAACCATAAACATGATAAACACACATTGCAAACTCTAAAATTGGATATCAAATAAATTTTGCATGCCTTGATTCTGATTTTAATGCAAGTTTAAGTTCATGAGCATAGTTTTTGGAAAGTGCGGTTGTCCGATGTGATTTTTCAATGTTTATAATTTCATCCTCTTAATAAAAATGCCACAATGCACATCTACTGGATCGTGGGTGTAAATTTGAGTTCTTGGGTCCCTTTCATTATATCATAGGGTTCTGGGGTAACTTTTAGTTTAATTTGAGTATCCAAAAAAAACAAAAACAAAACAAAAACAAAAAAAAGACCACATAGAGCAATGTTTTTTCCAAATGCATGGCGTCCGGCACTTGGGGATCGTGACGCCATAGTTGTCTTTCCCAGAGTTAGGCTTTATATCTCTATTGTAGAGCATGAAATTGACAATATGTGTGGCGTCCGGCACTTGGGGATCGTGACTCCATAGTTGTCTTGCCCAGAGTTAGTCTTTTCATATCTATTGTGGTTAAAAAAATAAAATCAAAAAAAATAAAATAAAAAAAAGGATACTCATCTTAGGGTTTAATGTGATTCCCACCTAGCGCTTCCATTTTTTCCCCTTGAACAATAAAATGGGCCCCATATCTTTTATGATACACAACACTTTATCATGCTTAATTGGAATTGGATGAAATGTGGCAATGAATTTGAACAAAGGAATGGGCTTGAGCTTGGGATATGATTATGGAACTAGCTTGTTTTTAATGATTTTTATGGGTTTTCATAATTTTTTTTGGTATTAGATATTTGGGTGAGCAATGTGTATTAAAATGTTTTTGGAAAAGGGGATTTGAATTTCATATTTGTAATTTATTTTGCTCGGGACTAGCAAAACTCAAGTTGGTGGGTGTGACTAGTCACTGAAAGTGGCTAATATTAATTGTTAATATCTTTATATTCATTGTTCCAAAGTCTATAAACATTTTTTTAGTGCATTACATAAATAGAACTTCATTTCTCATCAAAAATGCAATTCATGTTTAAAATGAAAAATTGGGCCCAGTAATTCATTTGTTTGTTGACAATATTATATTCATTTTCTGAATTTGAAGTTTTGGGATATGATTTATAACTTTGTTTGGAACATTTTATCTTTTAGGTCCGATGGATGAATCCCAAAGGAAGATGGAGAATTTTTCGCCTGAAGGCAGAAACTTGCTGGAAAAAGCATAATGGGCCTAAGGTCCGTCAAACAAATGTGGGGCCCAGAAACCAAGCCCAATGAAGCTCAAATTAATACAGTAGAAAGATAAAAATATGAGGATCATTTTATTGAACTGTGGCCGGAGCTAATTTTGAATTTTTCTTTGATGATAAAGAGATCTGAAGTTGAGATTTAAATGGTGGACCCGACATTAATGCACAGAAATCCGTCCCACCATTTCGACCATAACATCCAAACGGTTGAGCCAAATTTCCTGAAAGTTTGATAGATTATATAAGACACATGGACGAACATATGTTCCATTTATGACACCTTCGTATTCGGCCGTATGAAGTGTCAAATGCACACGTCAAAATGGAGGATGAATCTGGCTGGTTTTGTGGTCAACTTTGTAACGTTAATTTCCTTTTGATTCTTCACCCTCCTTATGACTCTCTTAATTTTTGGGGGGTGAATTTATTGTTGGGGGTGGACATAAGGCTCTTAATATGCCTATATAAGGAGCTGGTGGTGAAGGGAATAATCATCTATCATTTTCCTTCGAATCCAAGTTTTTCTTTCAATTGTAATTTCCCGCTTTCGTTTTGTAATGGCATCGTTAATTTCTCTAATGTAAGTTTTTCATTCACGTTTAGTATTTTAATAAAATTTATTATTTTTCACTTTTTATTTTCCTTTTCTTCACACGTTGATACCTTTGAATCGTAGTGTGAATTTATTCACACCCGCACTTGTGAATTCATCACACAACGGTGGAGTGTTCATTTTGATTAATGTTTTTTTTCTTTCTTCTTCAATCCCGCTTCTTTAAGTCAATTACCCGCTTCCATTGATAGAATAGAATCAATGGAGGGGTAACCTTTTATGGGATGATCCTAGGCAGTTTCATGAGTTGGATTGAATGTTATTTGATGTTCTTAAATTCTTAAATTTGTTCTTTATTTTAAGAGTTCCTTTCTTTGATTTATCCTCTTCTTTGTCTTCACCGAATTTAACGACGACGCATTTTGAGTGCTAGTATGATCCAATTCCATGGAGTGCTCATTTAATTGATCCTCTAAGTGAATTGGTGATTAGCCTTGAAATTGTGTATGGATTAAATCGGAGAATGATATTGAGGAATTATTTCATTTAATGGATACCTCTTGAACCGATGAACAGAAAATCAAATGAAAACCAAATACATCCAATAAATCCCAAGAGACAACCTAGGATCGACTCACCTTAATTAGTTGTTTTAATTCAAGTAATTTTATTTCTTTTGTTCTTTAAATTAAATCAATATTTCTTCAAATCAATTCAATCCAAAGTTGTCCACTGCATAGCCAATCCCGTATCCAATCTTAGTGTCTCAAGGTTTCTTCTTCGGTCCCTGTGGATTCGATCCCTACTTTTAATTCAATGACCGCTTTTACCGGTAGGGTAAATTTGGGTGCAAACAGATATCTTCAACTATAAATAGTCATTTGAAATATAATAATATCTACTACATCATTAAATTTTATTTATAATTTTTAGACATAAAATATATATATTTATTTGTGACATAATAATAATGAATTATTTTCCTTATTAATGAAGAAAACAAATAAATGATATTATAAATAATAAATGAAATATAATTTGAAAGTTTTGAGGAAATAAAAGAACTTTATTGGCTAATATTACATTTTAAGGTTTATTAAATAAATTTTTTGAAGTTATAAAGTTGTTATGACTTTCACAAAACCAAAATACCAAATAGTGTCAAAATTAACATAATTGAGTTTTTAAAACAAATACTATATTATTAATTGATATAATACTCTTAAAAATATATGGTTTGGCCAACGGACTTATATAATAATATATATATATATATATATCATTAATGAAAAACTTTAGGTTCTCTTGGCAGTTTATAGTAATTTTATTAACCATTTATTATAATAATAAAATAAGACATGGTAAATGTTAAACTATTTAACAAAGAGTTAAATCTAAAATATAAGATTAATATGGTTGACTAAACCTGTTTAAAACATATTGGATGAGATTATTTCTACCCATAACCACCTTAACCGATAAATAAATCCATTCGGATCCATTATAAACTGAAAACTATTTTATAATAAAATAATATTTCAAGGTTTTCCTAAAGTGACCCTCACCTCTCTTATAAAAGGGTACTTCCCCTTCTCTAAAACTAACACCACCAAAGCCTTTTGGCTCGGACAAACCTTCTAAAATATACTCCCAACTACTCTAACATAAACCTATAGTTATTACTTTGATCATAAATCCAACCTAAGGATCCCTTTTGATCAAATCAAAAGGAAGAACCCGAAGAAGAGGTAATAATTCCATCACCTCTTTCAAGTTCTTTTATTTTTTCCAATTCCTCTTTCTTTGTTGTTTCCATACCAAAATAATAAATCCAGTACCTTATACATACTATGATTTTATTATAAATATGGTACAACCATATTCATTATTTTAGCCATCCTATAAATGACAAAGTCACCATACGTGCATACGTATGGCTTACCGTCTCCACATCGTGGTATAGTTTTTCATTCCACACTTAACTATTTGAATGAGTATAATAATGAGTATAAATGATGTAAATAATAAATAAAAAGTGTTAATTATTCTTTATATATGATATAACATCCAATTACAGACAATTTTACCATCAAAAGAATGATAGTGTCGCTCGTGCATACGTACGGATTACCGTCTCCACGAACGCAATGAGATTCATTCACCATCGTAACCATTCAAGAATAATTATCATTTTATGATTAAAAAATAATGTTTAAGAACATAATATAATTTTGTATATGAATCAAATACATCCTATCCATAAAAAAATGACCTTCATAACAAAAAATATAAACGAAAATGAATTAGTTAACACCCGAACCGATGATACTATTGAAATATCATAAACAAAGAAATATTAGAAGATAATATATGATATCATATTTGTGTATGTGGTTCTTTTATAATTTAATAACAATGATTTAAATATTATACAAGAGGTTAACGTACCCTCTACCAAGGATAAGTACAAGGTAAGTTTTAATTTTACAATCTCTCTATTATCCAAGGTTGTTAATACGTAAGTATCTACTAGGACTTTTTTATCATCCACATCCGTGTTTCAAAAAAATGTATTTCAAATTTTTTTTAATATTTCCTATAATATGGGTTAAAGACATTATTACCCTTGTCTTCCTTTTTATAAAATGTTTTGAAAGGAATCTTTCTTTCATTTTCAAAACAAGGTACTTTATGACCTTTTCGACGAATTAAGGTAAAACGTTTTAACTTATACGATGGGTGCGGCTATTTTCCACCATTATAACACCTTCAAAGCCTCACTTACAAGATTATAAGAATATTTTCAAAAAAAAAATTTCTTTTATAATTATTTTACTCTTTAATGATTTCAAAATACAAAGAGATGTTGCTCTCAAATAGTTTTGATTTCATATATGTCAACATCCCTTGATGGATTTTACACTTGTTTAAAGTTGATTTATTATGATACAAATATTCCGTATTGTATTGAAGGTTTTGTGATATGTTTGACTATGGATGTGTTATTTTAATACCATTCATGGTTTATGGTTAAGGTATTAATATTTCATATACTAGTTTTAATACAAATGTTTATATTATGTTTCAACCCTTTCATAGGAGGAATGAATTGGACTTAGTGAGTGATGGGTGAAGCCCGCTATAGCTCCTCGATACACCAGTAGGTCTCATGAGACAAACTAGTGTCTTGACACAGGGCCTTGAAAAAATCTTATTTGTAGTCTTGGAAAGAGGCCATGACAATGTGGTTATGATGTACGACATTATGCATTACATCATTATGAAATAGGATATTGATATTGCATGTGATTATTCGACTAGTAGATTATCCATGTGAATAAGTAAATGGAATTATTTGATTTATATTTGCCATATTATGATGAATTTTAAGTTTAAAAGGCTTATGTTTTAGTCTTATACGATTCCTTAAATGTTTATGCTTATTTATGAAAGTTTCTGCTATATTGTTATCCTTACTGAGCATCTGAGCTCACCCCTTTCTAGGTTTTATTTTTCTCAGGATTTGAAGAAGTATTTTATGGTTGACTTGATGGGATATGCTAAGGAATATAAGTGTGTTCAAAGGGGACAAGATGTTGTTGTGTTTTTTATTTAATGATGTAATATAAAAATTATGTATGTATCTAGTACTTCCATGGATACTAAACTAATTGGCCTTTCAAGACTTTATCTCTTCTAATCACAATGATGTTATGTAATAATGCACCAACTCTGGGTAACTAGGGTCGGGGAGTTACACTATACATATCATGACTTTTTTAAAAATCCATAAAAAACTTGATTAATTTAAATAAACATTATTAATACTAATCTAACAAGTCATAATCATCCATAAAATTTTTGGATTATATAAAAAGTTTCAAAATAAATTTGTTTTAATATTTATAGTCTCATTTATTTAGACCTTTAATTAATAAAGTAATCACTACATCACCATTGTGTCATAAATAAATAAATTTATTTTATTTCTAAAAATTATAAATAAAATCCCATGTTATAGGAAATATTTTTAGCTTTATAATATCTATTAATAGTTTAAAGGATCACTTATATAACCCCATACAATTTTTTTACTAAAAGATATATATTTATGGTACATTTTCCTTAACATTAAATTAATTTTTATAAAATGGAATTTTCACTTACAACTGGCTCCACGGGGTCCCAAAATCAACCCAAGGATTCCCATGGTCGAAAATATCTAATCCAATAGTGTTAGGACACATGTTAGGGTAATTTAATATTATTATAATATTATGTTTTACCCTTATTTAACAGATTAACCATTTAACCAAGGTAAATAGAATATTTACTGAAGTTACTATTTATAATGTCTAAAAATAAAATTTACCTTTTTACAAAAATTGGACCTCCTGATTCAAAATGTTGAATCCATTTTTCTAAATTCAAAACAAATAAGTTGTAGAAATTAATTTAAAATTAATTCCCATTGTCAAAACCAAAGAACATGTTTTTAAGAAGTAAAAACTACCCAATGATTGACATGTGTTTATGTCCAATTTCAAAGTGAAATTACTTAAAATAACCATTATTGGATTAAATTATAAAAATATAATCCAATTACACATTAAAAACAATTAAAAAGATTATCTAACCATATAAATAAATCAGATGAAAAGAGAGTTTTGACTTAAAATACAGTATTTTTCACTATTCATTAAAAAATGAACTCTATCAGAAAAATACCAAAAAATTACCCAAATAAAATTTGATGTCCCACATCTAAAGAAGAAGTTTATTTTTTCAAATGAAATATATAAAATTGAAAAAAAAACTATATTTAAAAGGGGTTCTCCATAAAAAGGTGGTAAAAAACATTTTAATTAATTTTAGAATATTTTATTCTTAAAATCAGATTCATTCTCATTTTAAGCCTCTAAATTTTATTGGATAAATGTAAAAACAGTTAACAAACATGGTTAATCATAATACAATTAGTTCTGTTCATTCTCTTCAATACAACGACTAGGCGTTAACTACTATTCAGAATAATAATATTATATTATTATTTTTTAGTATGACTCAGCCTTGTGTGCAACATGAGATTTCAGAGAAACTCATTCTTGCGTGTCAGGTACGCCATCAAAAATTTCATTCCCTTTAAAGTAAAATTAATATTGAATTCACAAATATTAATAAATATTAAAATTTCATATTATTTATTTACTTGGGATGTTACATCCTTCCCCCTTTTGGAAATTGCATACTTGTAATTTTACTTACTTATCAACTAAGTGGTGGTATTTATCGCTCATATATTTTTCATAATACCATGTTGCCTCATCAACCATGTTGTTTTTCCACAAAACCTTTACCAGATGAATCACCTTATTCCACAACACTTTCTCTATGTGGGAAAGAATCTAGATTGGTTGTTCCTCATTAGATAGATTCTCTTCCAACTGAACTATATCTAGACTCAAAACATGAGATGGATCTGGCATATACTTTGTCAATAATGAAACATGAAAAACATTGTGTACCTGGGATAAACATGGAGGTAAATCCACTCTATAGGAAACTGATCCAACTTTTCCCAGGATTTCAGAGGGTCCAATGAAACTCAGACTCATATTTCCCTTCTTACCAAAACGTATCACACTTTTCTATAGAGATACTTTTAGAAAGACTTGATCACCTACATCAAAAGATATATCCTTCCTCTGGTTATCCACATAATGTTTCTGCCTTCTCTGAGCTCTCCTAATGTGTTTTTGAATCAACTGAACTTTTTATGCCATCTCTTCTACCAATTATGGTCCCAATAACTTCCTTTCACCTACTTCATCCCAAAATGATGGAGTTCGACATCACTTTCCATATAATGCCTCAAATGGATCCATCTATATACTGGAATGAAAAACGTTATTATAAGAAAACTCAACCAAATAAATATGTTAGTCCCATCTTCCCGGGTAATCCATTGAAGAAGCACATAGAATATATGCTAATATATGAATTGGTCGTTTTGACTGCCCATCTGATTGGGGGTGAAAAGATGTACTAAACATTAATTCATTACCCAATGACTTCTTAAGGCCTTTCAAAAAGTTAAAAGTAAACTAGAGACCATGATCAAATACAATAGAGAGGGGAACTACATGCAACATGACAATCTCTTTAACATACAACCATGAATGTTGATCTACAGATAGAGTATCTCGAATTGGAAAGAAATGAGAAGATTTAGTCAATCGATCAAAAATAACCCATATTGCATTATTACCTCGATATGTTTTTGGTAATCCCACAATCCATGGATATATTTACCTATTTCCACTCTGGCACCGGTAAAGGATAAATCACCCCTTTTGGTAACTTCCACTCTTCTTTGACTTATTGACAAGTCAAACACTTCACAGTAAAGTCAGCAATATCTCTTTTCATTCCATCCCACCATTAATACTCCTGAAGATCTCTATACTTCTTATTGCTACCAGGATGAACTAAAAATGGAGAACTATGAGCTTCACATAACAATTCTTTATTCAACTATGAATCAAAAGGTACACATAACCTCTTTCCAAATCTCAAAACACAATCTTTATCAATGTTAAATTCAGGAAACTTACCCTTCTGAACCAACTCTACCTTTTTTTTCAACTCATTGTCTTCCTTCTGTGCTTTCTTAATTCTATCTGATAGAGATGATTTCACTGACACCTAAGACAAAACAGAGGAATTTACTACACTAAAAACTTCTATTCTAATGTTCATCAAATCTATAATAAAATGATCTTGTTCCAAACGTAGCATGGTTAATGTAGCATTACTCTTTCAGCTTAAAGTGTCATCCACTTTATATTCCTTTCCTAGATGGTAATAGATCATGAAATAATATTACTTGATTAATTCTAAACATCTCCTCTGTCTCATGTTTAATTCATTCTGAGTGAATATATACATAAAACGTTTGTGATTAGTATATATATTTCATACATTATGCAATAAAAATGATGCCTCCAAATTTTTAATGCAAAATCAACAGTAGCTAATTTCAAATCCTATGTAGGGTAATTTAAATCATGAGGGTTCACCTGGCATGATGCATAAGAAATTACCTGATTATTCTACATTAGGATAGAAAAAAGTCCTCTCAATGAAGCATCACTATAGATAACAAACTCCCCATTTCTGGAAGGCAATGCCAATACTAGAACATTCACCAATCTTCTTTTGAATTCCTGAAAACAATCATCACATTATTTTATCCAGATAAACTTAAAACCTTTTTGAGTTAACATAGTTAGTGGGCTACATAACAGTGAAAACATTTCAACAAACCATCGGTAATATCCAGCCAAACTAAGGAAACTATGAATATGGGTTATATTTTTGGGTCTTGGCCATTCTTCAACATCTTTTGTTTTAACAGGATCAAAAATTATGCCATTTTTTGAAACAATTTGACCATGAAACGATTTTTTTGTTACCAAAACTCACACTTGCTGAATCTCCCTTAAAATTTATTTTATTTTAAAGTATTCAAGACAATCCTTAAATGGATTTCATGTTTCTCTTTACTTTTGGAGTATACCAAAATGTCATCAATAAACACAACCACAAACTTATCCAAGAACTCATAGAAAATTCTATTCATAAGATCCATGAATACAGTAGGTGCATTGGCTAACCCAAAAAGCATAACTAAAAATTCATAATGGCCATATCTAGTACGAAATGTGGTCTTCAGAAAGTCTTCTTCCTTTACTTTCAACTGATGGTACCCCGAACTCAATTCAATCTTCGAAAAACACTGAGCTCCCTGGAGCTGATCAAACAAGTCAATGATATGAGGTTAACGATACTTGTTCTTAATAGTGATATTATTCAAGGCTCTATAATCAATGCAAAGCCTCATTGAATCATCTTTCTTTTTAATAAACAATACTGGAGTACCCCTTAGTGACGTGCTAGGTTGAATGAAACCTTTATCTAACGACTCCTGCATTTGTTTCTTTAACTCTAAAAGTTCAATTTAATGCATTCGATAAGTGGGTTTTGAAATTATCTTAGCATCAGGAACTAAGTAAATAGTTAATTCAACTTCTCGATTAGGAATAATACCAGGAAACTCATCAGTAAAACATCAAGATTCTCATTTAGTACTGGATCATCATTAATCTGAATAGTTCCTTTGTTTTCAACAATATGTGAAAGGTTACATTCATTTCCATATTTCACTAGTTTCTCAACTTCCTGATATGTTATCATAGATATGGGTTAATTCTTATACACAAACTGAAAGTCATTCTCAAAAGAAACCTCTTTAGCCCTACATCCAAACATAACATAGTAAACAGAAAGCCAATCCCTTCTCAAAATTACTTCAAACACTACTAGAGACAAATCAACAAGGTTTGTAGGTAAATTCTTTCCACAAATAGAGATAAGAATATTATTATAATTTCTTTTTTCCTCAATATTTCCCCCATGTGTTTTTACCATATGTTTTGGATTCATTTCTTGAGGTGAAATTAAAAATATACCAGAAAATTTCTCAAAAACGAAATAATGTGTAGATCCTGAATCAAAAAACGCATTGGAATAATCTGAAAAAAAGAAAGTACATGATACCACTTCTTTGGATGGTCCCACATCAACTGTAGTAGTATAAATTTTTTTCCCACCCTTTTACTTTTGATATGACTCATTTCCACCCTGGATAATCAAATTTGGACACACATTGGCATAACTTCCAAACTCATTATAACTAAAAAATCTTACCACTGGCTTTTCATTCCATGCCTAATCATCTTCATTATAGTTACGAGTAATATGAGTATCCTTACCACATCATAAGTAGTTTCCAAATTTTGAGATGCATTATAAACGATTATTTTTACCACACTTCTCACATGAGGTAAATTTAATTTTCTCACCTCTATACTTTTTTAATGAATAATTTCCTTTTTTCTACCAACTAGACCACTTCTTTTTCATGATCTAATGGAACACCAGATCATCAAAATACTCCATTTATAATTTCTTTGCACATCTAACAAGTTTCCCAAAGCGTTTGAATTCACTATAAGATAATGCATTTCGATATCACAGCTTCAATCCCGAGTAAAATAGATTTATCTTACTATCAAGATCTCAGATGAAATTTTGAGCATACCTTTCTAGTCAACTAAACTTTTCTTCATAAGAATCCACTGAGTGATCCTCTTTCCTCAATTCCAAAAATTATTTTTCCATACAAAGTCGATCCACCTTTGGAAAATCTTTCTCAGGAAACATACCATTTAATTCTTCCCAACCAAGAGAATCAATCTCCTAACTATCCCAAGTTTTTTTTACCATATAAACCCACTGATCTAATTCTCCTCAAAAAAGATAAATAGAAAGACAACCTTGTTATTGCCTATACAACCCATGACATCGAAAATCTATTCCAGTGCTTTAATAAACCCTTCAGCTAGCACAGGGTCAGATGATCCTCTGAATGATGGGGGATGTTTCCTCATGAAATGCTCCACTATTGAAATGTACCTCTATAGTTGATCTAGTTGATCTCATGCATGTATACCACCACCATTTATTTTCTGAGTCAACTGTGCCATCACTGCAACCAACTATTCAGTTCTGATTTCGACCATCTCAGGTTGCTGATTTGAAAGGTTGTTTTCTTATTTATGTTGTCCCATTATAGTTGCCTTATTTCCTCTTTGGAAAACAATTATTAACATAGAAATATCTTAGGTTAAGAAATATGGTAATCTTCAATGGCTATATCATTTCAATCTTACCATAAATTAAAAATAATTTATGAATATCAATTTAACAATATCTTAACTTCTAAAGTTGTCTAAACTCACCTCTGATACCAATTATAAGGACTCGACCTTAAACATTACACAATATTGAATTAAGTTAATAATTCACATTTAGGATCATTTCATGTTTAGAGATTTAGAGAATTATGTCATAACTTATACATAGCAACTTGAATATTATAGGTAGTCAATTCTATAAACTATCTATTTTTTTCATCAAACAAAAACTCTTAAAAAAATAAACATGTCTTGTTCCATGTTTTAGACATCATAAATTTTCCCTGATCCCATCCTTGACCCTATCCATCTTTAATTCCAGTGAAAAAAATTCAAAATTTTGGATGAAAATAAAAAGCTCAGTAAGGGATACATAAATAAGGAAAGATTTTAGTATTTCGAAACAACATGTAAACCATGAATAATTTATCATAAATTAATAATTTTCACCATAAAGAAGTATCAAAAACACTTCACTGAATATAATCTCATTGCATACCCTTTTTTAACAAAAAGATTACCATAAATCCCCTATAAATAAAAATATAGCTTGTAAAGTTAACTTGGGACATAAACGCACTGAAATAGAATAACCATACGTTCGACTTCAACACATATCACTAAATGGAATAGCCATATGGCCGACTTCCATACCCAATTAATTAGAGGTTATAACGTCAACACTTATCCTTGGTTTATCATGGAACCACCCACCATTTTGTTTACCACATAACCACCCATTAAATGTCCAAATACCAATATATAATCATCACACATAAAAGATTTCAAATATCAACATTTCAATATTAAAATTTCATTTTCAATCACAAGAAATAATTTCCAGATATTGAAATAGTAAATACACTTTTAAAACCATTTTCAATAACAAAAAATTTAAAAAGGTTATATGGTATTTATTTTCCATTTAAAAACACCACGACTTGTTAAGGAACCCAAATAACAAATAATGCTCGCGGCGGCGGAAAGGTCATTGTCACCGCATAAGATAAAAACATTCCTTTTATCATTTTTTAAAATGATTCATTGAAAAAAGAATCCCTTTGAATGAAATTAAAAGTCAAAGGTGTTTATTATACACTGCGTAAAAGAAAGAGGTGTATATTCTCAAAACATGCCACAATGAAATGAGATTGAGACGAAGTCACATACCTTGCATCTGAATCGTCACGTATGTTCATTTTTCTTCCTAAATAATAAGATTAAGTTAATTAATACTTGATTTAGATCCTTTTTCCAATTTATTATTGTTTTTATATCACTTTTTACCTTGCTATAACAATTATTTAATTACTTGAGTTCATATCGTACATTTTTTCGATGTTCGGAACTTGAGTCATAAATGAACATACTATAATTACAAATTGTCCATGTGGTACAAATTCAATTATCTCTAGAATGATATTCATGATCTAGATATCATATATATCCAGTATATATATATTTATAATATTCTGTAGCATTTTTATAGAAGAAATGAAATGCACCATTCATGGAGACGGTAAGTCGTATGTACGCATGAACGCTACTTCCATTTCTTTTTCATATTTAATGGAATTAAAATTAAATGATAAAAATGTATGTTATAAATATAGTATAATATATATGTTATGTTTGTTACATAATTTCATTAATTCCATCCTTTATACGTTCAATGTATATCATGAACGAGTCATATCACTTTGAGGGAGTGGTAGTTCATACTGCCTCAAATGAAATTATCATATTTATACAACATGAAAAGCATAAAGGTATGTTATAAATGAGAATTAAAGAAGAATAGAGATAAATTAAATATCATAAATATCATATATAATTATAGTTCCATCATAATATCCACCATGAGAGGAGGTAGGGGAACATTGAACAATCATCGTTTCGTGAGGCAGCAGTTCGCCATACATAGAAACAATATATTCGTATCCATTAGATTAAGTTGTGTGTAAGTGTAGTATTAATACATATTATAAAAATATACTAGTATATTTATGATACCAGTGTTTTTTTTAATAAAATAATAAGAATATAATAGTAAGTGAAGAAGTAGAATATTGGAAAGTAACTTTAGAGAGGACGCTACCTCTTAAAACGGGTAACTCCCTTATATTTGATCCAAAAGGATTTATTGAATTTCTTTATACCTAAGGTAATGCTTTTAGGAGGAATATAGGGATGTTGGGATCTTATTGGATCAGAGTATGTATGATCAAAGGGGATTGAGAGGTGTATGTAAGGGTTAGAGGTGGTTTCATTTTATAAGAGAGGGGAGGGGGCACTTAAGAATATCTTGAAATATTATATTATTATAAACTTAATTTCGATTAAAAAGGTCCCCAATTGATTTAATTCAATGATAAGGTGAGTATTGTTCAAAATAATTTCAACCAATAGGTTTTATACAAGTTTTGGTTTCATATTTAACCTTATCATTTAACTCTAACCCTTAGTTAACTAATTTAACTATTACCATGTCTTCTTGTATATTCATACTATATAGTTAATATATTTACCATAAAATAAAAATAGAACCTCAATTAGTTCATTAATGATATTTTCAACATTATATAAGAAAATTATCCGAATATTATATTTTTAGAACTATTTTTTCATTTAATAAAATACTAATTGATTTAAAAACTCATTTATGTCAATTTTTATACTATTCATATCATGATTTTTTTTTAAATCCATAAAAAATTGATTAATTCGAAAAAACTTCATTAATACAAATATAACAAGTTATAATCATCCATGAAATTAATGGATGGCATAAAAAGTTTGAAAATAAATTTATTTTAATATTTATAATCTCATTTATTTAAATAATTCATTTATATGGTAATCACTACATCACCATTGTGTCATTAACAAATTTATTTATTTCATGTATAAATTTTTTAAATAAAATACCATGGAATAGGAAATATTTTTATATTTGTATTTACTATTTATAGTCAAAATACCCCTTATATAACCACATATAAAAATTCTATTACTAAAAGATATATGTTTATGTTACATTTTCTTTAACATAAAATTAATTTTTATAAAATTTCATTTTCACTTACAAATGGCTTCATGAAGTCCCAAAATCGACCCAACGATGACCATTGTTGGAAATATCTCATCCAATATGGTTAGGAAATGTGTTAGGGTAATTTAATATTATTATAATATTAATTGTTACCATTATTTACCAGATTTACCCTTTAACCATTGTAAATAAAATATTTACTGAAATTACTATTCATAAGTTTTAAAAATAAAAGTCACATATTTTCACAATTTTTACCTCCGGATTCAAAATAATGAATCCATTTTTTCAAATTCAAAACACAGAAGTTGCAGAAATTATTTTAAAATCAGTTCCCATGTCAAAACCAAAAAATGTGTTTTTAATAAATAAAAACTACCCAAACATTGACATGTGTTTATTTCAAATTTCAAATTAAAATTACATAAAATGAACAAAATTGGATTTAATGATAAAAATATAATCCAATTACACTTTAAATCCAACTAAAAAGATAATATAACCATATAAATAAATTATATTAAAAGATAGTTTTGACTTAAAATTAAGTATTTTTCACTATTCATTAAAAATGAACTTTATCAGAAAAAACCAAAAATTTACCCAAAGTAAATATTTATATCCTGCTTCTAAAAAATAAGTTTATTTTGTAAAATGGAACATATAGAAGTGAGAAAAACTATATTTAAAATGGGTTCTTCATCAAAAGGCGGTAAAAGGACCTTTTATTGAATATTAGAGTATTTTATGCTCAAAATTGCATTCATTATCATTTTAAGATTCTAAATTTCATTGGATAAATGTAAAAACATTTAACAAACATTATTAATCATAATATGGTTAGTTATGTTTATTATTTCTCAAACAATGGCTAGGCGTTAACTACCATTTAGAATAATAATATTATATTATTATTTTTCAGTATGACTCAGCCTTGTGTGCAACATGAGATTTCAGAGAAACCCATTATTACGTGCCGGGTACGCCATAAAACATTTCATCCCATTTAAAGTAAAATTAATATTTAATTCACAAATATTAATAAATGTTTAAATTTCATATTCTTTATGTTACATTTTTTCATAATATGGTTAATACTGTTCATACACTCCAATTTAATGTCTAAGTTATAAATGGTCACATTTAAATAATAATAATTTTATAGTATATCTCAATTATCATAAAGACCAATATTGTGTATTTGGAAAGCTATTGTGGTTACTATTAATTTAAACATAATATTCATGTTTTTAAATTCAACCCCTTTCAAGAAATTTTATCCTCATAAATTTATCACATTCTTGGGTAAAAGGGATTAATTTTTTTTAAACAATAATTCTTGGGAGTGGATGATAAAAAATATTATCAATAATGGAAAAAAAATTAATATTATGAAAAAATACAATCATTGAAAAACAAAATTGTATAAAGGGATAATAAAACTTCCTTTTGAAAAGAGGTAAATGTAAATAATAATGAAATATAGAATAAAACATAACTAGGTTCCCAAATTGGGAACATTAGTGGGAAGTAAAAATATGGAAATGGAGAAGAAAAGTAATTTCAAATTATTCTAAAGTGGACAATAATGCATTCATGGGAAGGTTAATGGCCACAAAACTATAAATCCATAAGGGATTATAAACACCATCAAATTATAAAAAAAAATGAAGGTAATAAGATGAAATTATTATTTCAAAATACTTTTCCAAGATATGGGGAATTACTTTACCATTTAGAATAAGAACATAAGGAAATATTCATACATTATTTTCATAAAATAAATAAAAAAATTTACATTTGGTTGGTGTTTCAATCAGTTTCCACCTTTAATTCATCTTTTACTCTAATTAACGAATATTAATATTTAATTCCTAAAACACTATAATTAACTTCTGAATGACCATGATGTATATAAAACAGTTAAAAGGTATTATTCTTATCTTTACTGACATCAAAATGGTTATAACATGGTAATATAATACCGAAAATGATTAAATATTTATATGAATAAATAATACATTAATACAAAAAAGTAAATAATAACACCAATGTTTTAATATAGATCTTTCCAAAAATAAATACCCCTATATCACAATTAACATCAATATCCTCAACATTAAATAAAGTTTAAACCCCAAATCTTGTCTCATATATTTCATATTATATCCCCAAAAATGTTATGGAATTATTCCCAATTAAACGTCTTTGTTAAATCACATGATACACCTACTTGTTACTCATAACTCAACCAAATATAAAACTTTATAAAACATCATTAATCATTATAAAATCCCATTACATAAATACCTAAAAATGGGTGTTTATGCCTTCAAATTTATGATCAACCTTAAACTTATAAACTTGTGATGGTATCCAAAACTCTTAAGTTAACCTCACATGAGGGCATAATAATATCCATATATATATCTAAAGCATGTCGTGATGCAACCTAAAATTTCCCTAAACCCATACTCATGGATCTGGTGATAATTATTTAATCATTACATTTCAATATTTGATACTAATAAACCTGACCCAAATTTTTACTTCAAAAACAAACAATATAAAATAGAAATATTGGATACCTTACATACCCAAATACCATTTATGTTTAGATTATTATATAACTAGGGAAAACCCTTACATAAACAAAAACTTTTCTTATTTCACAAAAATTATTTAAAATATCACATAATATTCTTCACACATGAAAAGTTTATAGAAATAATGAATTGAACATCATTATTTATAACCAAGGGAAATTGCAGAAATAAGAAGGGTGAGCTCAAAAACATAGTATAGATAAACATAAGAATTAACAATTGAATGTCATCTGTGAGTATAAAATGTTCACAAGGGTAAAATAACATAATCAAAGTGAATGATCTTAACATAAAAGTATCCATACCTATAAAAACCTAGATAATTATAAACATAACATTAAATTAATATTTAAAAAAAATCCAAGAGTGAAATGAATCAATAATCATTATCCATGTTATGTCAAACTTGATCATAAGAACCATTAAAACCCATAAAAAGCATTGTGAAAACGTGTTGTTATCTTGGAAAATCATCTTCGTAACCCATGATCACTCTTGTCAAAAATAACTGTAGCCTAGTTAAATCCATAGAGGAAACATCACCAGTAAACTACATATTTATTACATTTAAATACAATGAATATTAACCAATTAATTTCAATGTTATATTGGTCTCACCAATCTTATAAGTTATATCATGATCACCCATTGTATAAGCTATAACAGGCCCACCCATCATTATGATATATATCAGGATTACCCATAATCATAAATAATTTTCAAGCATTGTACATTAATATAACACATGGAAGCTTGAATTTTCATCATCACTCTTTTAACAACAACTTTCATTCCTTTATAATTTGATTTACCCAAGGAAAAGAAACGATTTTCAAGAAAATATCGTTAAAACAATAAAAAACCATCTATATAAAGAATAAGGATGGTTTCATTAGAACATATCTCTATTGGATAATAATAAAAATAAAAAATTATATTTCCATAATTGAATATTAAATTTATAATTAAATTTAAGATGTTTATTTGAAAATGAGAAAATAGAGTTTTCTTTTGATTTTATTTTACAAAAATTTCCAAAATATTTGTAGAAATGTTATATTTGAAAAAATATATGGAAAATTATAAAGTAATCATCAAATAAAACAAGGGTCATGATTGTGGTAAAATCCATTCATGCTAAAAATTTCAAAAATAGACATTGTTTTCAATATTTTGTAAAGATAGTCAAAAGTGAACTATATAAAGACCCATGCTTAAAAAGTAAACAATCAAGTGTATTTGGACAATGATTCACTTTCTTGAATTTATAATGTTATTTATGATTTATATTTTTATAGAATTATGTCAAATATCTTATATAACAGACTTATATATTATAAATTGTACAATTCAACTAAGTATCCTTTTTTTACATAATATAAATTTTTTAAAATAATGCACATTTTTCTTTTCATGAAAAAACATTACGAATTTCAACTTGAATTATTTTTTCCTTTACCATCCTTAAACCCTATGATTTCTTTCTTCAAATGTGGGATGAGAACAAAAATCTAGGTAAGTTACATAAAAAAATAAATCCATTAGTCTAGGGAAAAACATTAATACACATAAAGTGTTTATATTTATCACAATATCTTTTAAAATATTAAATAAATCATATCCACATGAAAAACACAAATATTTTTTTCTCAATGTAAACCTTTAATCCCTAAAAAACATAAATAGAAATAATTTTAGGAAACATAGAGAATTATGTTCATAGGACATACCAAAAATAACTAGATCCTAGTTAAACAAATAGGATAAAACACATTGTTTAAATCCCTTATTCTTGAATTTTAAATAAAATTAAAATTACCAAATGCAGTAGAGAGCTATAAGGGGTCTCACCCGTCATATTTGTTGTATCAAGCTCACCCATCATGTAAGCTATGTCGGGATCACCCATTGAATAAGTTGTATCAAGATCACCATTAAATAAGTTATACAAGGATCATCCTTTCATAATATATAATGATAAAGTACCAAATAATGAATAATTTTTTTTATTCTTTCACCTTTATATCATAAAAACCATGAAAACATTTTTGAACGCATATGAAAAACACCTTCAGATTTCGAAAAAACCTTTACTGTTAAAAACGCATTTTGAAAATTTAAATTCCCATAAAAAGGTGAAATATTTTGGTATTTGAATAGAAAATTAATGATTATAATGGAATACAAACATAAAATAATGGTTATGTTGCTGGGAAATTTTTTTGATGTCTTATACACGAAAATATAAAGTTTATATTATAATTTGAAAAGAAAGTCACAAAATTCCATATAAGATGCATAAAAATATTCATTTTTAAAACCTTTGAAGGAAATCAAAAAGAAACATAAGAAATATTTTATAATTAACCAATTTATATATGAATATATTCAGAAGATAATTTGAAGAATATGGAATTGGAAGAAAAAGATTCATAAAATAAGTCTTTAAAACATTTAAAATGAGGTTCTAAGTTAAATTGTCCCTTACCATGAGTTTAAATCATCATGTATGTTTTTTATCATATAGAAAAATAAACTTAAATTAATTATTTACTTTCATAATAACCTTTTTCATGTTCATTACTCGTTTTTTAATCCATTCTCTATATAATTATTTAATCATTTAAATCTATGTGGGAATTTTGATGATATTTGGAACATAAGTCTTTGGAAAGTGCAATACGGTCAAAGTGGATATTTATAAATCATATATAGAATAATAATCAGGAAATAATAATAATTATTATACATAAATAATAAATTATAAACAAATAATTAAATATATTTATGAAAAAATGAAATATGCTACAATCTTGGAGATGGTAGGTCATACGTACGCATGAGTACCATTTTCATTTTTCAAAGATCATGTTGGAAAGATGGTAATTATTATTTTATATTTACAAAATCATAGTTATAAGATAATATTTATTTATATAACTATATATATACAATCCATATTTTGTGGTTACAACAAATAAATCACATCTATTAGTGGAGGTGATCATCCACTGGTACACAAAAACACCACTATATTTTTTAATGCATAGAAAGATACGAAATTAGATGATATATTATCTCTATATAATTATAAATATTTCATATATTTCATATATTTAAATAAATTAAATCCATCATTATAACCAGATGTGATATATGGTATTGGAAAAAGAATTACATCTATTCACGAGGTGGTAGTCCACCATACTCATGAAGGTTGTTTTTGATTCCCATTTAATAAAAGAGGATATAGATAATGATCATTACATTAATATAATAACATCTAATTATATTTAATATACTGATTTTATTATTTAATCATGGTTGAAAAATATTTTAAAGGGTTAGAAGAAGAAATAAAAAGAAAATTCTTGGTGAAGGACTACACCACTTATTCGGAAAACCTATTAATATTTACACCAAAATCATTCCTAGATTGGTGTTTTAATGAAACCAAAAACTATAAGAAGCAGCGATGTGTGTAAAGAAGTTATTTTGTTATATCTAGTAAAAAAGGATTTTGAAGTTCTAAGAAAAGAGGAGGTAATGTTCCCTTTTATAAGTGAGGGGAGGGGCACTCTTGGAATTACTTGATGTACTAAATTAATACAAATAAATTTTACAAGAAAAATCGATCAAAATCAATATTATCAAAATATAAGATTAATATGAGTTGAAATAATATATTAAAATAAATTTGTTTAAGAAGTTTAGGTGATGTATTCACATTTATATTTTGGTTTTAAGCCCACATTAACTATTTTGACACCTACTATAGTATCAAAGTTTTTTCAATAAAGGATTCAACAAAGTTACCTTTAAAGGAAAAGTGACCCATAAATAGACTATTGAAGATTTTATAAACCATAACCCAGTCAATTTTCCTATCAGAAGATTTATTTTAATTTTAAATCATTTTTTAAAACATTATTTATTATATTATATCATTATTGTCATTTTTGGATCGACTCATTTAATTTTACTTAGAAAACACCATGACAGAAAATAAATTAGAATATAATATTTCTAACCATACCAAATTTGTTATATTTATCTAAAAATTTCCTATAACACAATAATTATTCCAAGTTATATTTATTTTAATGTTTTTAAATCATTTTTATAATTCGAATAAATACTGTGTCGGTATTGCATAAGAATTTGTGGTAAATATTTTTAAACGAAAAACTCTAAATAAATTACCATGATAAAAAATAATTAATCTTTTAAATAAAAAATTAGGACAAAACATGCGTTCTCTTTATCCATTTCATGAAAATTATAGTCATTAAAAGCAAGAGAGTGACATTTATGACTTTATTCTTTACTTTAATATTATAAATATCAAAATCATTATTTAATGGAAAAAGTCATATTTTCTATGTTTTGTTTTTTATTAAAGAAATAGACTCATAAAAATAAATTAATTAATGTTTTAGGTTAATTTTTATTTCCTTATCATAAATTTTAACCTTAATTAACTGATTTATCCGTATCGAGGTGAAAAAAATTACAAAATTTACTATTCATAATGAAAAAAATGAGACCAATTTACTAAATTTGGACCTTATAATTCAAAAATATGGAATCCATTTTTCAAAATTTAATTAATATAAGTAAGAGAATTTAATTTAAAATTAAACTCACAAAACATGATGAAAAACAATTTTTCTTAAGATTTTTTCTTAAGTATACAATTTTATTATACCAAATTCCAGAAAAAAATTCATTTTAGAAACTATAATTGGAATATTTTTAATAAAAAATAATTAATTAAATTTTAAAACTTTTCCAAAATATAATTTTAATTTGTAAATATTTGAGACGAAAATACAGTTTTCAATATAAATTAGTATTTTCACTATTCATTAAAAAATCATGTTTTTTAGAAAATCAAAAAAAATATTAATCATAAGATAATTTTCATATGATGAACTAAAAATTGAAATTATTTTTGTAAAATTAAAATTATGAAATTATGAAATAAATATTTTAAATAAAACCATGTAATTCTTGAAATCCCAATTTGGTTAGATTTAATGCTTTTTCCTATTTACTGAAAAAAAAATATATAATATGTTTATAATGAATACACCTCTATAAAATATAATTAATGAAAATTATTTAACTTAACATTACCCTGGTTGTTCAATTCTTCCCCCTTTTTTAAATTTCATCCTCATAATTTTAATCACTTATTAGAAAAGGGGTGATTTCTTTCCTTCATAGCTTTTTTAGATTCTAATATTGCTTTTTCAACTATATGGGGTTTCCACCAAAACATAACTTGATGAATTTACTTATTCCAAAACATTTTTTCCTTATATTCAATAATATTAAGACTATATTACTCAAAATAAATGTTCTATTCTAACTAAACTACTTTACGGCCCAAGCCAAGAGATGAATCATGAAAATATTTTCTTGACATTGATACTTAAAATATGTTATGTAACTAGGATAAAATAAAAGTAAAGGTCACTGTATCATAAATATTTCACAACTTGACCTAATCCAGGGCTTGAGCCACAAATACCCCAAGCCCGCCTCCATAGGCCAGGGGGGTGGCGACAAGCACCAAAGCCACAACTAAGCTCGGGTAGCCTTAGCCTAAGTACCTGTACACATGCACACAACCAAATCAATAAAAACTGTAGAGGGAAAAAAAAGATACAAAACTCCTATATATAAACTAAATATTCATGAACCACTAAACAATAAGAAGTATTGTAGTGTAAAATGAAAATAAAAGGAAAAAATGCATGCCCACCCAAAAACTTGTCCCAACCTAACAAACTGGAAAACAGTAAGGCAGTTGAGAGACCAAATCCTGTGTCACAAGCTACAACCACCGTACATGGTCTAAGAAGTCCCTATCTCTAAGATCCTCTAAAGTCACGATCAACATGTCCCTTGTATTCAAAAGACATGACAAGTGTTGTTTGAAGCGCATACAGGGGTGAGTATTTACATACCAAGTAGAATGCCAAGAAAAGGTAAAGGGGGAGTATTAATAGATACAACTGAAGAGGAATATATTAGATAGAACAAGGTATAGTAAAGGAGAATAGCTCAACCCAACTAGAGAGTGAAAGTAGACTCATCCAAACTGAAGGAACTTGAAAAAACGAGAATATGAACAAATCGCTGAGTCCTTGCTTCATATAATAGAAGATTGGACTCATCCAACCATGAGAGGTAAACACGGAAAGTACATGGAATACCCTATGCATCTTCACCTCCCCTCGAAGGAGAGTAACTATACCCAATGAGTGGGTACTGATGTAAGATATATATATATATATATATATGTATATATGTATATATATATATATTATTAGTCAATGAATCCCAAATGAGATATTATGAAGATATCAATATCACAACTGAATCCAAGAAGATGAGCAGCTAATAGTTCCAAAGTAAGTCCAACTACAATGCTTAGAACATCATGAATCATTACAATAAATACAAGTCAAAGGGAATCAATCAACATAGCTTGATTGTATCCAATTTTTGTGGCACTAAAATTCCCACATGGTTTTAAGTCGCTTTACAAGAATGCATTCCAATGGGGAAGTGTCCCTCTTCCTCGTGAGTCTAAACGTATGCCAAATCACACAATATCATTTTGATGTATAGTTGATGGGTCATGAGTCTTAGAAAGGACCCCCCAACCTAGTATGATAGGAGGTTTCTTTTATGGTAGTCATTGAGGAATTATACAACCCATCCCGGCCGGAGGGCACCACATGGTAAGGTCACTGGGGAATGCCACTGCCCAGTCCTACTGGAGGGTAAGCATGGTGAGTCAGCAGGGAAATGCCAATGACCATCCTAGATGGAGGGTTACGCCTAGAAGTTATAATAAAGGAACACAACTACCAATCCCAGCCAGTGGGTAAGCCTAGAATGGAAAGGAACTCCACATCCCATCTCCTACTGGTGGGTAACTCGGAAAGATCACCGGGGAATTCCACTGCCCAATCACCCTAAAGGGTAAAACCGATACTTACATTGAGGAAAGGAACATCCCATACTTTCTAGAGGATAATCCAAATATTTCTATTGGGGAACACCAATTCCCAACCCTACTATAGGATAATCTCGGTACTTCCATTGGGGAACTCCACTGCCCATCCCGACTGGAGGGTAAGCTCAGAACTGTTCATGTGATCCTGTATGATCATTTCTATCATCGGGTGTTTCATCTATTAATGTCAACCCGTAACATTCACATCATATCTCAAAATACACTTTTGAGTGAACCATCATGTTCTATGAAGAAAAACACTTAGGATAGGCATCTCAGGGACCAAAATCCGAGTTTAAACAAAGGAGATATGGAAGTTTAAAGATTACTTGGAAGAGCTCAAATAGTACATGGTGTGTGAGTGGCCCCACATGGAGTGTGGCCCCTCTTCATTGTCTGGACGTGTCTCTGGCTAGTACATGAGTCATATCCCATGTAGATGTACATTCCATGTAGGTGGACCATAGGGCATGTCCAACCTATCTGGGGACTGGGCAGTGTCTAGTAGCAGTGTCTGTGTACTCGGACCCCGTGTTCGTGTACTTCGGTACATGGTGTGTTGGTCCACATGCGGTGATGCCCATATGGCCAACCTATGTCTATGTAATCATAACATGGTGTTCTCCTAGCTATGTGTTTCTTTTCATGTCTTATATCACACGAGAAGCTGATACACGATGTGTTAAGAGAAGTACACATCGTGTCATCCTTATCTTCTCCCAAACCCTAGCGTCGCCGCTGTGGGTGGCTACACCCAGTGTGTTCTTCATTAAACATGAAGTGTAGTCAGGATTTTCTAGAAACCTTCATGCTTCCTTGATTCATCCTTCACTCTTTGAATCTACTTCAAACACATTCAAAATCCCCTCATTCCACTCAAAAATATACAGATCTATATAAAGAACATGAATTCTCATTGTCGTTCTCCATAAATCAGCCTCGTTCGACAATGAGGGTTTGGCCAATTCTTTTGAAAGACCCAATACCTAGATTCAGGGATGATATAAAATAACACCTATGTATTCACTATAAATTCATCATGATGATCCTAGATCTATGCTCTGTTCATGATTTCATCATCGGTTCGCCAATCTTCCATGAATCTAGGCATTTGATTGAGCTTGGGTCACCAAGAAACTGTTGAGCCAGGAAATGTGGGGTTCTAAAGGAGAAAAACACATAGAAAGGGGGAAGTAAAAGCACATAAAAAAGTTTTTATGATCTTTTTTAAATAATTATTGTCCAACTGATCTAGAATGGGAAATCTAGATTTGAAAATCTGATAAAGAATTGAATTTTAATACTTAGGCTCATGAATTGGTTTGTAATAGTGGAACAAATCAAATATTAAAGTTTGATCTACTCAATATTTGTAATCTAAAGGTGTAAAACACAAAAATATGAGCCTTAATACTTGATTAGATCAATTTCCAGTGAAGGTCGCATTCTCCAATAAAGCAGGAGGATATGTTGTGTTTGTTGCATCTAGATCTAATCTGATCTAACGTTCCGTCATTCGTGATTCTTCATTATTTGAAGAAATTACTAAAGTGTGGGGGAAAGAGAGCTCTACCAATGGTGGGAGGATTATGCACCAACCCTAGATGAAATAATATAACCACATATTTATGACAATTAATTCGGTCAAAAATGAATTTAATTAATTTAAAAAATTAGTTAATTAAATAACTTAAACTTACCACCAATGAGTGAGGGGTTTGAACGTCTCGTGATGAATCATTTAATGTTGTGCCGAGGGAAAACACCACGTTCCAAACCCAATCGTGGCCTTGAATCTTAGATCCTACCCAAAAATTTAATAGTTATCTGGCTTTATTTAATTAACTATTCATGCACAATAAAAAATATATTCAATATTTTTACAAAATTAATTCTAGGCACACCAGGACTTGTAATCACATTCCGTATTAGCAACTAGATTTGGAAATATATATAGAAATATTTCAAAACATTACAAGGAAAAAAACTGGGTCTCTACATCATTCCCTCCTTCAATATTTTCATCCATGAAAAGTAATCTATGAAAGAAACTTGGGAAACTGATCCTGCATCTGGCTCTCCCACTCCCAGGAACTCTCCTGCATGTTTCTATGCTACCACAACACATGAACCAAAGAGATAATCCATACACATAAGGTGAGATCCTATCGGTCCTCAATAACCACATGGTGCTCTATAAATGTGGCTCCATCCTCAAAATCCAGCTCGCACCACTCCATGAAATGCATGGGGTCAGGAACATATCTGATCAGCTACGACACGTGGAAAACATTGTGCACGCACTCTAGTTGTGGGGGTAGGTTGAGGTAGTAAGAAACCTCACCAAACCTCTATTGGTTCTCGAAAGGCCTGATGAACCTTAAGTATATCTTTCCTCCCCAGTTGAATCTCTGCATTCCTCATTGTGGGGAGACTCTCAAGAAGAAGTGGTCTCTCTACTCGACCTCCAAGGGTCTATTACAACGAACTAAGTAGGATTTTATCTACTCTGGTTTATCTTCATCCATTCGCGGATGACCTTCACTTTCTCTGTGGTTGCCTATACCAACTTTGGGACAACAAGGGATGACTCTATAACCTCCATCCAACACAAGGGTGACATTAGATTCTTGTATATGGCGTAAAAAGGTTCCATGAAGATGGTGGAGTGGTAGCTGTTGTTGTACGGAAACGCTACCAAAGGTAGGTGATCATCCCAGCTCTGGATGAAATCCAACACGCAACCCCCCAATATATCCCCTAGGACCTGGATAGTGCACTATTTTTCCCATCTGTTTGAGGGTGAAAGGATGTACTCATCCACAGAAGGTTCCTGAATGCCTCTTGTATTCCTCGCCACAATCATGACATAAACAATGCATCACAATTAGAGATAATAATTAAGGGTACCCCATGAAGGAGGAAAATCTCTTGTACATGAAGCTACCCATAACTCTCCACTGAACTCAGCTCACTGATGGAAAGTAAGTTCACCTGCTTCGGGAGTCATTCCACTCTCAACTAGATGGAATCATGGACCTTTGATATGCGCAGAAGCCCTATGTTAATGTCCATGGATATGCCATCCCATTTCTACTCTGTGACCACAAGAGGCTGAAACAAACCCATCAAAACTTGATGCTCAGCCTTCACTTTCTGAGAGGTGAGGCATCGTGAGATAAAATTAGCTACACTTTTCCCCATTCTGAACCACCAAAACTATTACTGAAAATCCATGTAAATCTTCGCCACACTAGGGTGTATAACTAGGGGTAAGTGTGGAACTCTTGCATCACCTCATCCCACATCGTGACTGGAACCATTGTTCTTCCCTGAAATAAGATATCATGATTACATCCTTCAAAATATCAATATGGTGTGTCTCCTATAGATATATGATTTCATAGAACTTCATAGTCTATGTATCCCAGTTGGGACTCTTTCACACACTCAAGGAGTGAAGGAGCCAACACCAATGACTATAGGAAACTTATACCCTCTTGATCCAACAGGTTCAGCTATAGGGAAGCTAACTACTCCAAATCTTCCCATAGTAGGTGAGTCTAGGAATTCATACTATGGGAATATGCTACAAAATTTACCTTTCTAGGAGTATAGACTCTCTAAAAGTCATATTCCTCTAGGAAATATAACCAGCATCGTTGTCCCAGGTTTAGGTCTCTCTGAGTGAAGATGTACCTGAGACTATGATGGTATGAGTAAACCACAAAGTGCTCTCCTAGAAGGTAGTGCCTCTACATCCTCAAGATGGACACTACCGCATCTAGCTCTAGATCATGAGTCGCATAGTTCTACTTATGGGGTATCAAATTCCTCAACCTATATAGTATGAACTCTTATTTTTTCATCAACATGAAATCGATCCCATCTCCTGAGGCATCACAATACACTATAAACTCAATGCCCTCCTCTGGTAGTCTGAAAACTAGAGCACTCGTCAGCCTTTACCTCACCTCCTAGAAAGCCTTCTATCACTCCTCAGACATAGTAAACGGTTATCCCTTTCGCATCAGAGCAGTGAAAGGGGATGCTATCTTAGATAGCTCTACCACAAATATCATGTAGTACCCTGAAAAACCATGGAAGATTCACACCTCAAACACATTCTTGTGTGGATCCCATGAAATAACTACTTTGATCATTACTAGATACATGACTAAACCTTATTCCAAAATGGCATTCCTAATAAAGTGAACCTACTCTATCTAGAACTAGAACATTGAGATCTTTTTGTAAAGCTGATTCTCTTGAAGTAAATCAAGAACCATCCTCAAGTGCTAGGAATTCTCATTCTATGTCACTAAGTAGACCAGTATTTCATCGATGAAGAAAACCGAAAACTGTTCCATGTAAGGATGGAATGTGTGGTTCATCGACGCCATAAAACATTTCAGGATATTTTTCACACCATAGGTCATCACTAGGAACTCAGAGTGTCCATAGAAACTTCATAAAGAAAAATTTGGATATCAGCCTCACAAATCCGCAACTGGTAGTAGCCAGACCTGAGATCGATCTTGGAGAACGCTCTTTGACCTCAAAATTGATCAAAGAGGCCATAAATCCTCATCAATTTGTATTAGTTTATAATCATGGCCTCGTTCAGGGGGAAATAATCTACACAATTTTGTAAGACCCCTTATTCCTTCTTGACGAATAGAACCAGAGCTTCCTAGAGGGACACACTAGGTCTAATGAAACCTTTCACACAAAAGACCTACAACTATAACCATAGCTCCTAGAGCTCAGTGGGTTCCATTTGATATGCCACAGAAGGTATCTAGGTAGTCCCCAGTTGCAAGTCAATTCAAAACTCAAACTCCCGCCTCGAAGGTAGTCCCACAATATCTTCAGGGAAGACTTATATATAATCCTCCACAACTGAAGGAATCCTGATTCCTAAAGAGTATACTACACCAAGGGTAAAAATCTCAAGATTAGGTTAAATAGTCTATAAACTCTTATTCCCATCTCCCACTTGTCCTTCTACAAGGTCTCTCTCTCCAATATAGAATAACCTCATCCCATCAGCACACATGCATCTAACTAGTATACGGTGGTAGTCAATCTAGGATCAAACCATGGAATGAAAATATATTCCCAAGATGAGGTATTAGTGTACCATCAGGATGCCCAGTAGGTCCCATGTGAACCTATCCCCTCTAAGTGATAGCTCACACTGCTGGCAGATGAAAGACACAGAAGAAGAATTCTCTATAGGAACATCAAGACAAAGTTGTTGTGCTAGAATCTCTACTAGGAGCTCCAACTCCCACACCAAGAGTCAAGAGACAAAAGAATGACTGGAACCTCTATCTAATAATACTGAGGAAAGAGTAGAATAAAAATATATCGTACCTCAAATAATCTTGTGCAATATAGGATAATAAATTTACAAAGATTATGGATTTCTATGGCCCCGAATAGTAGATCCCTAAGACTGACAGGGGTCGCCTGGTGGTGGTGGTGGGAGTACCTCGTAGAATCGCCCCCACCAACCGCTTATTATGCTCCTCTTCCAGCTCCACCTCTATGAGGACCACCCTGTCCCCTCCTGAGAGGTCCCTAATCATGGAACTACCTCTGTTGTGGTGGTCCATTAGCTATCTTCCAGGGATGATCGGCACATATGGTTGAACAGTATTGTACCATGTGTCCTTGCCCATAAAAAGTATAGAAACGGCCCTCCCTGGGAATCCCTCATGCTTTGTGCTACCCCTACACTATACGACCATGTCCACGAGCCTGTTCATGGAAGGTTCTCTTGTTCCGAGATCTCTGATGCCTTCCTGCTATTATAGATGACTCAACCCTGTCGTACCCACTGCCATCTCCAGCTATCTAGTATACCTCCATCTAAAATATATCTATAACAAGTGCCTGTTATAGAACCAGAACATGGGTGGGGATGCACAAGAGCACTAAACTAGATAAGATCTCTCTACGGAATCCCTGCTCCAACTTTCGTGATTGGAATTAGACATCTATGATCATATCGAGAGAGTAGCATGTATTGTCTGTAAGCCTCACCGCATACTATTCCACTGTCATCCCTCCCTTCTGATGCTCAAGAAGCTCCTGAATTCGAATGAAGATTTAGTAGGAGGGTTAGTACTCTTCACAAAATAGCTGCTAGAATTCATCCCAAGAGAGTGCCGACTCATCGTGCATCTGGGTAACTAGGATCCACCAATGCCCAGCTACTCCATGGAAAAGACTGGATTCTAAAGCCACCATCTGATCTATCCGGGTCTGAATAAGCCTGATTATTTGGACAACTGATTCTAGCCAATCCTCTACTAATTTAGTATTTGGATCACCATAAAACCTCTATGGTATTTTAGGCTGGAACTCGCAGATTTTACTCAGCCTTTGCGCATCCTCAACCCGCTCTACTAGGAATATCTTCTACTCAATAGGGGTAGGTGGCGCTACTTGTCCACTTGTAGTAAGGGGATCACTATATAGACAATGAACTGAGGCCTCATCTCTCATATGGTTTTCGTCACAAATTGAAGCCAGTATCGAGGATGGCTATCATCATGGAGGTATCCTAAGAGTTATCAAGGAGTATTGCAGTCCGATGAGCATATATATATATATATATATATTAATGAAAATATGGAGTAGAGTCAATAAGATAAATAAATCAATCCTATATTATTCATGTACCATTGTTCCCTACAACAAATGTCTCGGGGTTCTGAGTTGACAAGAGGGTAATCTGGGTCTTGGTTAATGGGTATGTTGGTCGCCCGGACCATCAATAGACTCCCTGACCTGAGAAATAATCTTGAAACACTTCGACACTGTTTCCCTACACCAAACTATTCCTTTTAAGTGGTAACTTCCAAAAAACGTACCAAGGAATGAACATGACCTGATACCACTCTGTCACATCCTGACCTAGGTCAGTGCTCGAGCCACAACTACCCCAAGCCCACCTCCATAGGAAAGGGTGTGGCAAAAATCACTGAAGGCACAAATAAACTATGGGATGATTTTTCCTATGTACCTGTACGCATGAACAAATCCAACTCAATGAAAAAGTTAATAGGGAATGAAATAAAAGATGAAAAACTGCTATATATAAACCAAATATTCATAGAACACTAAACAGGATGAAGTAAAGTAGTGTCAACTAAAAATTAAAGGGAAAAATACAAGTCCACTTAAAAACATGTCCCAAACTGAAAAACTGGAAAATAGTAGAGACTGAGAGCCCATCTTCTATTTCCCATTATATGACCACCGTGTGCGGTCCAAGAAGTCTGTATCCCTAAGCTCATACGAATTCATGATTGACCTGTCCACCATCTACGAAAGACATGACACGTGATGGGTAAATACAATTCGGAGGTGAGTATATACACACATTGTATAAAACCCTAAAAAGGTGAAGGCAGAGATGTAGGAGATACAAATAAAGAGGAAATCGGTATATAGAACAAGGTACAATAAAAGATAATAGATCAACCCAACATGAGAGAGAATTTAGACTCATCCAAACACAAGGATCCCAAAATGGTGAGAAGATGGACTTCCCATCGAGTCTTTTCTACCTATATTTGGAGAGAGGACTCATCCAGCCATGAGAATATAAACATAGAAAGCATGTGGAATACCCAACGCGTCTTAAACTCCCCTAGAAGGTGAGTAACTATGCCCAAGGTGTGGGTAATGAAGTAAGAGATATATATATATATATTCTCAATCAAAGAAAATAAAATGAGAGAGTAAGGGGATATCCATATCACAACCTAATCCAAGAAGATGAGTAGCCAATAGTTCCAATGTAAGTCTGACTAAAATTCCCAGAATGTCATGTGTCTGCTGAGAAAATACAAGTGGAAGGTACTCAATTAGCACACCTTGATACTATCCTCTTTAGGTGGCACTGACTCACCAACGTGGTTTTATGTTGCATCTCAAGAACATCTCCTAGCGGGGAAAGTGTCCCTCTTCCTCCTGAGTCCAATGGTATGTCAAACCATGCCTCGTAACTGTTCTTCATTGTCAGGGGGTCACAAGTCTTATAAAGGATCCATTTCCTTGGTGTGATAGGATGGTCTATCTTTGTTAGTCACTAAGGAATTCCACTACCCATCCTGGCTAGAGGGTACCACTCTGGAAGGTCACTGAGAAATGAGAATTCCTAGTCCAACTAGAGGTTAATCACGCTAAGTCTTTATGGAAATAACACTCCCATACCTGGCTGGAGGGTTACTCCTGAAATATGTCATCGGGGAACACCACTGCCCATCCTAACTAGAGGGTAAGCCTAGAAAATCAAGTAACTCTACTACGCAACTCCTACTAGAGGGGAACTGAAAAAGACCATATGGGAATTCCACTACCCAATCCTGCTTGAGGGTAAGCCTGATACTTCCATCAGGGAATGCCATGACTTAGCCACGTTGAAGGGTAATCTCAGGACTTCTATTGGGGAATGTTGCTGCCTAGCCCTATAGGAGGGTAAGACCAAAACTACTATGGTGATTCTGTATAATCGTTGTCATCATTGGGTGTCACCTCTGTGTCTACCAACCCAAAACATTCAAATCATATCTTGAAAGCCACTTCTGAGGGGACCATTACGTTCTACATGGAAAAATAATCATAATAGTAATCTTACAGGCCAAAATCTGAGTTTAAACAAAGTAGATACAATGGTTTGAAGATTTCTCGGAAGAACTCAAATAGTACATAGTGTGTGAGGGGGCCCACATGGAATGTTTCCCCTCTTCACTACTTTTCCATGTCTCTGGATGATATATGGGTCCCATACCATGTAGAGGTACACACCATGTAGGTGGAAAACATGAAGTTTCGCACTTATCTGAGGACCTAGTCGTGTCTGTTGGCCATGTCCATGTACTCGGACCCTGTGTCCGTATACATCAGTACATGGCATGTTGGTCCACACGGGATGTCGTGCATGTGGCCAACCCATGTCTGTGTAATTGGAAGAGGGAATGTGCATGGCCGTGTGTTCCTTCACATAGATTTATTAACACGGGAAGTTGATACATGATGTATCAAGGGAAGTAGACTCTGTTTCATACTTACGTCCTCCCAAACCCTAGTACAGCTGCTGAGGGAGGCTGCATGATGAGTGTTCTTTGTTGAACATGGTGTGTAGTTAGGATTTTGTATAAACCTTCCAGTTACCTAGATCCAACCTTAATGCTTCCAATATAATTCAATCATGGTGAAAATATCCTGATTTCATTCTGAAATCGCCAGATCTGGCTGAAGAACATAGATTCCTGTCACTATTCCCTGTGAATTGACCTCGTCTGACAATGAGAGTTTGACTGATTCATCCACCTACCTCTTCATGTCCGTTCATTTATGATTTGGTGTAACATATTTGGATTCACCATCAATTCATCATGAAGATCTTATATCTATGCTCCGCTCATCATTTGTTTGTTGTTTCTCTAATCTGGCTTGAATCCGGGCACCCGATTAAGCTTAGGTCAGCTAACAACTGTTGAGCCGGGAACTACGGGGTTCCAACGGTGAAGAATGCATAGAACATGGGAAGTAAAAGCACATAAAAAGTGGTTTTTTTGATTTTATGATCATTCATGGACAATCCATCATGAACAGGATATCGAGATTAGAAAACTGATAAATAATTGAATTTCAATACTCAAGCTCATGCAATGTTTTGAAATAGGGGTGAAAATTAAAGATTTACTTTTAATCTTCTCAATAATTTTAATATAAAGGGATAAAATATAAAAATATGAGACATAACTCTTGATTGTATTGATAAAAGGTGAAAAATTCATTCAAAAATGAAGGAGGAGGATCCACTACTATCTTCATGTCTTGATCTGATCTGATTTGACGTTATGTCATTTGCCATTCTTCGTTCTTTGAAGTAATTTCCAATCGGTGGGGAAAGAGAGCTTCGCCAACGGTGGTGAGATTAGGCACCAAACCTATATGAAATCATCTAAAAACATATATATAAACATTAATTACGTCAAAATGTAATTTTATTAACTAAATAAATAAAGTAATTATTCACTTAAATGCACTTCCAACGAGCAAGGTATCTGAATGTCCTGCGCAGACTCATTTTAGGCCACACCTAGGAAAAAATACACGATTCTGAACCCAAACGCGGTCACGTATTTCTGATCCAATCAACCATTTAAGAGTTATACCACTTTATTTAGTTAACCACCTATGTGCAACATAAAATATATTTAAAATTTTTATAAAATTTATTCTGGGCACCCTTGGCCTCAGAATCACAAACTGTCTCGGTGTTTATCTCTAAAAATGTATATAGAAATTTCTCAAAGTCTTACATGGATAAAAATGGGTCTCTAAAAAATAGATCCAAATTTCTCTAGTATTTCATATGTTCTAATGATCCATGTAATTAACTTCAACTCTAAATTAAAATGCATACAGGTTTTCCATGTAGATACTTGAAGAAAGAAATGACCACCTACCTAAAATGAAATTTACTTCTGCCTATTTTATGTATAACTCTTCTACCTACTCTAGGTTATCCCCATATGTTGTTGAATCAACTATTCCTTCACATCCAATTCCTCTATCTACTTGAGTCCCATTAACTTCATTTCTTATACTTCATCCCAAAAAATATAGATTCTGAAATCACATTGCATGTAATTTCTCAAAAGGTTCCATCAATATATTGGAATGAAAAATGTTATTATAATAAAACTAAGCCAATGAAATATATTAATCCCAAATTCCATGGTAATCAATTGAATAAGAAATAATCTTTTCATCCACGGTATAAATGGTTATCTTGGACTGCCCGTCACATTTAGGATGAATAGTTGTACTGAAATTTAATTTAGTAATCAATAAGATCTGAAGACCATTCGAAAAAATAGAAGTGACCATAGGATCATAGTCAAATACAATGGAGAGGGGAACTCCATGTAACCAAGATTTTTCCTTGAGATATAGTTGAGAGATCTAATATAAATAAATCTTTTCTTCAATGTTAATTAAATGGGTTGATTTTTTTATCAATGAATAATAACCCAAATTGCATTATTACCTCAATAAGTATTTGTTAATCCCACTATGAAATCCATAAATATGTATTTACATTTCCACTCTAGTATTGGGAAAGACTGAATAATACCCTTCAATAATTGGCAACCTACTTTACCCTATTGAAATGTAATACATTTCATGGTAAATTCAGTAATATATCTTTTCATTCCATTCCATCATTAATACTCTTGAAGGTATCTCTACATCCTAGTGCTCCCAGGATGAATGAAAAATAGGCAACTGTGAGTGTAATTCAACAATTCTCTCTTCAACTAGGAATCACAAGGTACACATAATCTTTTTTGAAATCTAAAAACACCTTCAATACCAACATAAAAATTTGGAAACATATTCTTCTTAGTAGATCTACCTTTTCCTGTAGAACATGATCCTCCTTATGAGCTTTCATAACTCTTTCTGATAGAGATGATCATATTGACACCTGAAACAAAATAGATGAAGTTATTACATGAAAAATTTCCAAGACAATAGTCATCAAATAATTAACCAAAGGGTCATACTCCAAATTTAACATGTTTAATGATGAAATAAATTTTCAACTAAAAGAATTGGATAATTTTTTTGTTTTTTTTTTGAGATTGAAATGAATTGTGTAGTCATGATCCTTAATCACTTCCATCAATCTTATCTACCTCATGTTCAACTATTTCTTAATAAATATATAATTCAATATTTTATGGTCAGTATATATTTCCCATTTTACTCTATATAAATTATTCCTCTAAATTTTTAAATTGAAAAACATAGAAGTTAATTAAAAATAATTTTTAGGATAGTATAACTCATGTGTTTTTAGTTTTTAGGAAGCATATGTAATTAACTAATAATTATAAATCAATACACAACCATTTACTTTTAATAAATAATCACTATAGAAAAAAAATCACCATTTCTAGTGGGGAGGGTTAAAACTAGATAATTAAAAAATATTTATTTTGGTTTTTGTAAACAGTTATCACAATATTTCATCCATATAAATTTAATTCTTTTTCAAGTTATCATAGTCATTCGGCCAGATTACCAAGTAGAGTTTTCAAAAAATAATCGATAATAACCTACTAATCCAAGAAAACATTGAATCTCTATAAAATTTTTAGTTCATGGTAATTATTCAACAAATTTAGTTTTATAAATGGAAATATTTTCCCCTTATTTAGAAATAATATGCTTAGAAAATAAATTTTTTTCAACCAAAATTCACACTTACTAAATTTTCCATATAGTTTTCTCATTTCATGGTTTGAAAAAAAAAGCCTTTAGTGTCTTTCATAATATTCATGAATTTTAAAATATACAAATATATCATCAATAAAAAAACAAAAACATATCTAAATAGTCATAGAAAACTCTATTCATGAGATCAATGAATGTAATTGGTGAATTAGACAACCTATGGAGCATAAGTACAAACTAATAATGCATTTATCTAGTCTAAAATGTTATCTTTGGAATTTAAACCAAGTTTACCTTTAAATGATAGTACCTAGAAACATGTTAAATCTTATAAAAATATTGTTCTCCCAAGTTCTTATCAAACAAATAATCAATATGATGCGGAGGGTACTTTTTCTTAATACAGACTACAACACCCTGAAATTATAAAGTAAGAACATTATATTCGATAACATGTATGGAATAAAATAAAAAAGTGTAGACGAGAATATTACATCTCGATTCTTTATCATATATTTTTATGAATTAAATATCTCAAATAGAGAATGTTATACGAGACACAAGATTTATCTTTCTCTACACATAACACTGAGATTATCTTGCGTTACACACATGATTATGTTTTACATGATAGTATTAATGTTATTATTTAATATTTAAATTATCTCGTATCTATTAAATTAGTGGTTATTAATAATATTAACTATCTTATGAAATATAATTTTTAATTAATTTTTTTATAAACTAATAAGAACAAAAATAAAAACTAATTTTAATATAAGATAAATAATTTTATCAAGAACTATTTTTATGTGCCGAAAAGAAATTTAGATTTATAAATTAATTTAATTAATATTAGTAAATTAACTTATTTAAATTTTTATGTTATATATTCAATATTTTTTTACATTAATCTAATAGATTCTATATGAATTACATAAGATCAAATCCAGTTTTATGGTTAAAAAACTGTATTTTTCTAGAGTTGGTTTCACTACCTTTTAATGCAGCAGTTGTTTTAAAACTAAAGTTTGAAACATTTATAAATTTTATTTGAAAAAAATTAACATTAATTTTTTAAATCAAAATTTCAAAATTATCTTAGGGTAAATATTTTGTATTTTTCTCATAGTTTTTTTTTTGATGAATGGTGAAAAATAGTGAATTTCAATTCAAAAATGACTTTTCATCCAAATAATTTATAAGGTTAAATTATATTTTTAATTCGTTTTAATGTCAAAATATCTAAATTATAAATATATTAATCCAATTTAGGACAATTTAATCATTTTTATACTGAATTTATGTATATATAAATAATAAGCATTTGGGAATTTTTCACTTTAAAAACCCTCTTTTTCATCACATATGCAAGAGTACTTCTTAATTATTATCTGTAAATTCTGTGATTTGAATTTTTAAAAATGGATTACATAATGTTAATATTCATAATTTATATTTCCTAGTATGTTTAACATATTTTTTTTCTAAAAATATTACTGAAAGGAATTATTTTTTAACTACAACGATTATGGTAAAAATTAGTTTATCTTTGCAGTTAAAATTTAATCATAAGGGGACAAACCACCAAGACACTTGTCAAGAAATATTGGAGGCCCATGATGTAAGGGAGACTTCCCAATAGTGTTTACCTTTGGGTATTTATGAGAATTCCACTCCTCCTCTATTATAAAGTAGAAATAACCGCCTCTCTTCTTCACACATATCAAGCCATATAGATTGAAAAAAAATAGAACAAATCACTTCCTAACTTCAATAAACTAATAAAAGAAAATCCAATTTGGGTTGAAATCCAAACAAGTAAGTTCTTTGGTGCTGACCAAAGGGATTTACCTAAAGAAGAGGTAACATCCATCAATGAGCACTTTTGTTTTATTTCTTTCTACACCACTTAAATAATTTTTATATATTTCATATATAATAAAATAATTATTATAAATATAATAATATGTTTTTATATTAACTTCGTGACCTAAAACCACACACACTTCCATCAAATGGGATTCACAATCATCATTTGTGTGTACGGAAGACTACCACCTCGCGAACCGACGTTATTCGTTCTTCCATTACCACCTTTTAAGGTAGGAAATAATGATGGATTTATAGTTTATATAAGATATATATGATAATTATAATTTTTTTATACTACTATAATTATTATATAGCACATACCTTCATGTTTTCTATTTTATGGGAATATGATAACATCATCTGTGGACGTGTGGTCTACCTTCTCCTCAAAGTGAGGTCATTCATTCATGTTTTACATGGAATGTATTAAGGGTGGGTTTAATAAAAATATGCCATATGTATATGAAATAAATATGATACTGGAATGATAATATAAATATATATCATTTTATTTTATTTATTTTAATACAATAAGAAAATGAAGGCAGTGTTCATGAGTTTGTAAGACACACTGTCTTTAAGAATGGTGTATATCATTTCCTATCATTTTTTTTTGGATTAATCTAAATACAAATATACTAAATATATATTATATTTAAAATATGGTTTAAATTTTTTAGATGATAAAATCAGGATCTAAGTAAGAGTAATGAAAAAAATAATATGTCAAAACAAATGAAAAAAATAAGGCAATTAACACCCAAAACGATGAAAGTAATGAAAGATTATTAATAGAAGATTGATAATATTTTATAAATGGATCATATATGATATCATGAAAATTAATATAGTTTGGGTATAATTCACTCAATCTCCAATCATTCACAGCTTTAATCTTCTTTCGAAACTCCTCATCATCGGTCTAAGAACTTTTTATCCATACTAGTAAAGATGGTTTGACAACCATTTGAAAAAGTATCGATATTTTACCTTCCATGATTATTCCCATATCCATATTTACTAGATCCATGAAAATAGGATCTCTTTAAAATATAATCTTATTCAAAACTCCATGATCCTTTGTTATCAAAGCATCTTCCACCTTATTTTCCTTCCCCGAGTGGTAGTGTATAGGGAAATCATAATCCTTGAGTAGTTCAAGCCATCTTCTTTGCCTCAGGTTGAGTTCTTTCTATGAGAAAATGTACTTCAAACTCTTGTGATCAGTATAAATCTAACATTTTCACCATAGGGATAGTGTCTCTGAATCTTCAAAGAAAATATTACAGCTACTAACTCAAGATCATGAGTGGGATAGTTTTGTTCATGAATTTTTAGTTGTCATGATGCATAAGAAATAACCCTATCATTTTTCATAAGAACAAAACCAAGTCCTTTCTTTGTAGCATCACTATAATTAACAAACCCATCATTCCCCGATGGTAGATTCAAGATTGGATCATTGACTAATATTATCTTTATTTTTTAAAAACATTTTTCACACTCTTTTTTCCAAACAAATTTAACCCCTTTACGTGTGAGCTTGGTTAATGATTTAGCCAATCGGGAAATATTTTGGAAGAAACGCTGATAATAACCTACTGAACCAATAAAATTGCGTACCTCAGTTATACTTGTTGGTGATGGAATTTCTTGGATTTCCTTTTTCTTAGAAGGATCAACATAGATTCCATCCTTAGAGAAAATATGGCCAAGAAAATAATTCTTTTGAATCCATAATTCACACTTTCTAAACTTATAATATAATTCATTTCTTATAAGAGCCTTTAGGATAATGCGCAAGTGATTTTCATGATCTTCGTAGCTTTTGGAGTATACCAAGATATCATCAATAAATACCACTAAAAATTCATCAATATATTCTTTGAAAACTCTGTTCATTATATCCATGAAAACAGAGGTTGCATTAGTCATCCCAAAAGGCATTACTGTAAACTTGTAATGCCCGTACCTGGTTCAAAATGTTGTCTATGGAATGTCTTCCTTCTTCACACATAACTGATGATATCCCGATCGAAAGTCAATCTTTGAAAAATATTGAGCTCAATGAAGTTTTTTGAATAAATCATCAATGCGAGGTAGGAGATATTTTTTTCTTTATTGTTATAGCATTGATCTCCCTATAGTCAATTCACAACCTCATAGATCCATCTTTCTTATTAAAAAAAGAATAGGGGATCCCAATGGAGAAAATATAGGGATAATAAATCCCTTATTACTCAATCCCTCTAGCTCTTTCTTTAGTGATACTAATTCCACAGTGGCCATTCTATAAGGGGTCTTTGATATGGTCCTTGAACCATGAAAGAAGTCAATGGAAAACTCAATTTCTTATTTTGGAGGATGTCTAGGTAAATCCTCTGGAAGCACATCAACATATTCTTACACAATAGGTATGTCCTCTATTTTAAAATTCCTTTCCTCACCCATAGTTATCTCATTCTCTTCCTCCCCAATAATTGAATTTTGTTGAGCTACTAGGGGTGGTTCTAGATAAGAATCAGATGGTGATGTTTCTGCTCTAAAGATAAGGTACTCCTTATCATCATCGAGAACTGTGACCTCCTTATTCTTATAATAAATTTTTTCATCATGGTTCAAAATCCAATTCATACCGAGGATTATATCAAATTCAATCATGGGTATGATGATAAGATCAGCAGATAAATAAAGTTCATATGCCCTAATGTGGACTGATTCACAAAACATTATTGCAATGATACTTCCCCTTGGAGTTTTTACTGACAACTCCCTTGTTAAATCAAATTTTAAATATCTAGTTTTCTTAGAAAACTGGGTAGATATGAAATAATCTGATGATCTAAAATCAAATAAATCATTGGCTAAACTTGAGGAAACCATCAAATTACCTACCACCACGTCTTTCGGAGCTTCAACCTCAGTAGTAGTGATCGCATAAACTTGGCCTTGATCCCTTGGCCTTTTCTGAGGTAAGTTACCTTGGTGCTTAGGAAATTCATTTGCATAATTCCCCTTTTCTCTAAAATTTTATCATTCAACACTGACGGCCTCTTTATTCCCTTTGCAATCACGAGCTTGGTGACCTTTTTCACCACACTTGTATCAGACTCCCATTCCCTTTAGGAAAGTACTAGAGTGTTTCTTCCCAAATTTACTACAGGATGGATATTAAACTTTTCCCTTCTTCCCATTGTTTCCATTTCCATTGTGTTCAAAATATCTCTTCTTCTCTTTCTTTTCATAAAATTCATAAGACTTAGACAATTCCTTTTCTATCTTGATAGCACATGAGACAATATCTTCATATGATGAGAAGTATTGTGAGACTAATTCTCGATGGAGAAATGGTTTTAACCCAACAATGAATCCATCAATATTACTCCTTGGCTTACATATATAATCTGAAACATGCCTTGATAACCTTGTAAAGTTAACTTCATACTTTGTGACATTATCATCCTCCTTTTTCCTCAGACTCAGAAATTTCCCTTCCATATCTGCTTGATGATCATGAGGAAATTATTTTTCTATGGAATTTTATTTAAACTACCTTCATTCCATACTTTATACTTATTCATCATCCTTTGTGTTTTGAGTCAATGGCCACCATTGATCTGCGTCTCCTATGAGGCGATAAAATGCCATGAAAACTTTTTCCATTTCACTGCTCCCCAAAGCATGAAATATTTTCTCTAAGGAACTTATCTGTTTCTTAGCTACAAATGGATTTGTAGACCCATTGAATGTTGGTGTCTATTACCTCATGAAGTGGTATAGCATTGATCATCCACGTTGTGGATCAAAGTTTTCCATATGATTAAGGTTATTATTAATAACTTGAGTGAGTTTTCCCAGTATGGTGATAAGATGATCAGCACCAGTTACATCACCAGCTCCACTATAATTATCTTGAGTAGGAGGGAAATCCCTACATGGATTACGTGCATTTATAGAGTTTCCATTCCATCCACTAGGTTCCATTTCTAAACAATGCCATACACTAGATTAGTTTATGAATCACAATACATAATTCCAAACATGTAAAACACTTAACATAAATTGAACTGTTTTTGGATATAATCCATAATAAAAAAAATGTTTTATTTGAGGAGGTATATACTCATAAATCCTTCATAATGGTTTGTAAATAAAATGAGAATTATCCTAAGCATATCCTCCGGGAGTGTCGTAACCAAGAGTGCAGCAATGCCCATTGTCGTGCTCCAGTTCCCGTTCGAGTCTAGCTCAAAGCGGTGTTTTCGGGATTTACCCCTAGGTACATATATTTTAGAGCCACCTCTACCTACTCATATCCAGATAGGGATTTATTTCCTGTAAAACTCACCAAATCTCTACATTATCAAAATTCTAGGAAGTTCTTCTGTACTAATCTTCAAATTCTATCTTTGGGTAACGTTCTCTAATCAGAGTTTCTCTAAATCTAGTTTCCAATGCTTGTACTAATCATACAATGATACCAACTATAACACCCCGACCCCAGTTACCCAGAGTCAAAGCATTATTACATAACATTGGCATGATCACAAGGGATCAAATCTTGAAAGACCGATCAGTTTAGTAGCCTTGGAAGTACTAGATACATTCATAAATTTTACATTACATTATACAATGAAAAAAACTACAGAAACATTATCTCCATATGTCACACTCATATCCCATATAAAATCCCTGAAATTCTGTCATAATATACTTCTTCGCATCCTGACAAAAATAATACATAGAAAGGGGTGACCTCAGACGCTCAGTAAAGATAACAATATAGCAGAAACTTTCTTAAATAAGCATAAACATTTAAGGAAATGTATATGAATAAAACAAAAGCCTTTTAAACTTGAACTTCACCATAATATGGAAAATATAAAACAAAATAATTCCATTTACTTATTCACATGGATATCCTACTAGTTGAGTAATCACATGAAATATCAATATCCAATTTCATAATGATGGAATGCATAATACCATACATTATAACCACATAGTAAAGGCCTTGTTCCAATACTACAAGTAAGATTTTGTCAAGGGCTTACTCCAAGACACTAGTTTTCTCATAAGACCTACCGATGCATTGTGGAGATGTAGCGGGCTCCACCTGTCACTTACTAAGTCCAATGCGTTCCTCATATTAAAAGGATTAAACATAACATAAACATTCGTATTAAAAATAGCATAAGAAATGTCAATACTTTATCCATAAACCATGAATGGTATGAAATACCACATCCACATTCAATCATATAACCAAACCTTCAATATAAAATGGAAGATTTGTATCATAATAAATAAACTTCAAACAAGTTTATAATCCATCAAAGGATGTTGACTTAGATGAAATGAAAACTATTTGAAAGAAATACATATATCTATTTTGTAACCATTTAAAATAAAACCTTTATCATATAAATATTCTTATAAGATTATAAGGGAAGCTTTGAAGATGTTATAATGACAGAAAATAGCCGCACCCGCCGTATAATTTAAAAAAATATTACTACCTTAATTTTGTCGAAAAGGTCACAAAGTACCTTGTTTGGAAAACAATAGAAAGATTACATTCAAATCTTAAGGTCAAATAAGGGTATAAATTACTTTAAAAAATATTATATGAAAGAGTAAAAATGTTTTGAAATAATTTTTTTAAGAAAAATGGATGTGCATGATAAATAGGTCCCACTAGATAATTACGTATAAACAACCTCAGATAATGAAGATATTGTAGAATTAACCCTTACATTGTACTTTTACTTGGTTGAGGGTACGTTAAACTCTTTTATAATAGTTAAATAATTGTTATTAAATTATCCAAGAACCATATACATAAATATGACCTCATATGTGATCTTCTAATATTTCTTTGTTAATAATATTTTAGTATTATTGTCATTTTGGGTGTTAACTTATTAATTTTCCTTTATATTTTTTGATACATAAGAATTGTTTGTTATGGATAGGATGTATTTTATTAATATCCTGAATAATATTAAGTTTATAAAAATTATTTTTAATCATAAAATGAAAATTATTCTTAAATGGTTACGATGGTGAAATGAATCTCATTGCATTCGTGGAGACGGTAATCTGTACGTACGCACGAGCGAAAATATCATTACATTGATGGTGAGATCGTATGTAATTGGATGGTATATCTTATATAAATAACCATTAACATGTTATCTTTATTATTTAAATCAATTATAGATCATTATTATACCCATACAAATAGTGAAGTGTTGAATGACAAACTACACCACGACATGGAGACGGTAAGCCGTAGGTACGCACGTATGGTGACTTTGTCATTTATAGGATGGATAGAATAACGAATATGGTTGTACCATATTTATAATAACATAAAAGTATGTAGAAGGTACTGAAGTTATTATTTTAGTATGGAAACAACAAATAAAGAATAAGTCGACAAAGAAATTATCTTTAAAGAGGGTGGTGAAATTATTACCACTTCTTCGGGTGTTTCCTTTTGAGTTGATCAAAAGAGCTCCTTAGGTTGGCTTTTTGACCAAAGTAAGGAGTCTAGGATGAATTGAGGGAAGTTAGGAAGATATTTGGGCACGGTATGGACTATCCAAATGGCCTTGGAGGTGTGAATTTGAGAGAAAGGGAGGTTCCCTTTTATAAGAGGGGTGTGGGGAACCTTAGGAAAAGACTGAAATATTATTCTATAATAAATTCATAATCTATTTCAAATGGATAAAAAATAATTTATTTAGAGGATAAGGTGTGTATGGGTCTAAATATTCTCAAAAAATAGGTTTTAGACAAGTTTAGGTCACCATTTTAACCTTATTATTTAGATTTAACTCTTAGTTAAATAGTTTGACATTTACCATGTGTCTTTGTATTTTTATATTATATGGTTAATAAACTTATGATTAACTGAAAATAGAACCCAAAGTGGTTCATTATTTATATATATAACCTTATATAAGTCCTTTGGCAAAACCATATATTTTTATGAATATTATATAAATTAATAATATAGTATTGGTTTTAAAAACTCATTTATGTCAATTTTGACACTATTTATTAATTGATTTTTTTTAAATTCATAAAAACTTTATTAATTCTAAATAAATTCATTTAATAAAACCTAACATGTCATATTATTCTATAATATTATTTTAATTCATCAAAAGTCTCAATTTACATTTATTTGGGTATTTATAATATCAATTATTTTAATATTTCATTAATAAGGCAATTAATTCATCATCATTGTGTCATAAATAAATTAAATTATTTAATATCTAAAAATTATAAATAAAATACCATTATGTAGGAATTATTATTATCTTTATAATTAATATTTATAGTCGATTTAATCTTATGTATATCCCTATATTTAAAATGTTTTAGTTATTAAACATTGAATTTACCACTTTTAACTCTTCTTTAAATTAAATAATAATAAACGTCCTAATCTAATAAAAGTGGACCTAATGGATCATATTTTATTAATAAGGATGTTTTTGGTCTAAATAAACTTATCCAATAAAATTAGGACAAGTGTTAGGGTAATAATAATATCATTTTTACCCTTAATTATCCTATTTACTTTTAACCATGGTAAATAAAAGTCAAAAGTTACTATTCATAAAAAATTATTTTCATCTTTTAGAATCAGATTTTACTTATTGATATCAACTGTGTCTCTAGGATTTTTGAAATTCAACTCACAGGAGCGGTAAAATTATGTTTTATGCCAATTTGCAAATGCTCCTAGGAGGTGGGTAAAAGATGGTAAAAAGTTCAATAAAATTTTATATATCTAAAATTATTAAAAAATTACTCCAATGAATTACATTGAACATATACAGGTATTATGTATCTATATTTACCTAATATAAATTTAAATAAAATTACTATTTATTTAAATAAAAAGTCAGTTTTAACTAATAACACATTGGTTTTCACTATTCATCAAAAATTGAATGTTTTCAGAAAAAAACCAAAGAAATCACAATAAGATAATTTCAATATTATGAATTCAAAAATGAAGTCAATTTTGAAAAATAAAATTTATAAAATTTCAAAAAGTGGGAATTACTATTCATAACGGCTAGTTTGATTGGTCACGGTGTGTTAGAATCTCGAAGTTGCGTACAATGGAAGTTATTGCATTATTTAAAGGAAAATGTATCATGGAAGCTTGGGGTGTTACATTCTTCCATCCTTCAAATAATTTTATCCTTGAAATTTCAATAATATTACTGCATAAAAATATTCGGTTGGTTCTTCATCATAAGTTCCTCAGGTTCCCATGTTGCCTCTTCCATCTTATGGTTTCTCAATAGAACTTTTACCAGATGAGTCATCTGGTTTCTCAACACTTGATCTCTGGTATCAAGAATTTTTATAGGCTCTTCGCAATAAGATATATTGGGTTCCAGTTCTATTTCTTTATTGTTGAGTACATGCATTGGTTCATGAATGTATTTTATTAACTGTGATACATGGAAGCCATCATGAACTTTGGAGATACTTGGCGGCATTGTAAAACGGTAAGATACAGCCCCAATTCGTTCTAAAATTTCAAAAGGTCCAATGTACTTGGGACTCAATTTACCCTTCTTAATGAATCGTATAACTCCCTTCCAGGGAGATACCTTCAAGAAAACGTAATCTCCTACCTAAAATTACACATCCTTCCTTCAGTTATTGGCATAGCTCTTCTAGCTACTTTGAGCTGCTTTGAAGTGGGTTTGGATAGCCTTCACCTTTTCCATTGTTTCCTCAACAAGTTCTGGGCCAATGAGTTTTCATTCACCAACATCATCCAAACAATTTGTTGTGCGACATCTCTTTCCATATAACGCTTCATATGGTGCCATCTAAATACTTGAATGAAAGCTATTGTTATAGGAAAATTCTACCAAAGGTAAATATTGATTCAACATATCTTGAATGTTAAGTGAGAATTATCTCAACATGTCTTCCATGGTTTGAATAGTCCATTCTGATTGTCCATCAGTTTAAGGGTGGTAGGCAGTGCTCAAATGAAGTTCAGTATCTAGGTATTTCTAAAGACTTTTCCAGAATATTGATGTAAAATGGGGATCATGATCAGAAAAAAATGATAGGGGTACTCCATTATGTCTTACAACATCATTAATATATAGTATTGCTAGACGTTCAAGTGGTAAATCTTCTCTTATAGAAAGAAAATGTGCTGACTTGGTAAGACGATCAACAATGACCCATATTGCATCATTCCTTATAGAAGTCTTTGGAATCCCCATGAAAAATTCCATCATAATATCATTCTATTTCCACTCAGGTATGGGAATTGGGTGCATGCATCCTCTCTGATGTTATATTCCAGCTTTCACTTCTTGAAAAACCATACATCATGACACATAATCAAAAATATTTCTCTTCATGTTGTCCCACCAATAATGCTCCTTCAAATCTCTATACATTTTAGTGCTACCAGGGTGTATAGTGAAATTACAGCTATGTGAATCATCAAACAATTACCTTTTTAGATCAGGTATATTAGGAACACAAAGTCTCTTTCCAATTTTTGAAATTCCATCTTCATATAAGAAGTCACTCAATCTCCCATCATTCACAGCTTTAATCTTCTTTTGAAACTCCGCATAATTGGTTTGAGAACTGTTTATCCTTTCTAGTAAATATGGTTTGGCAACCATTTGAAAAATAATCGATGTTTCACCTTCCATGATTATTTCCATATCTATCTTTACTAGATACATGAAAATAGGATCTCGTTCAACTCTAATCTTGTTCAAAACTCTAGGATTCTTTTTGCTCAAAGCATCGTCCACCTTTTTTCCTTCCCTGGATGGTAGTGTATAGTGAAATAATAATCCTTGAGTAGTTCAAGCCATCATCTTTTCCTCATGTTGTGTTATTTCTATGAGAAAATGTATTTGAAACTCTTGTGATCAGTATAAATCTTACATTTTTCACCATAGAGACAGTGTCTCAAAATCATCAAATAAAATATTATATCTACTAACTCAAGATCATGAGTGGGATAGTTTTTTTCATTAATTTTTAGCTATCATGATTCATAGGCAATAAAACTATCATTTTTCATAAGAACACAACCTCATCCTTTCTTTGAAGAATCACTATAAATAATAAACCCATCATTCAACAATGGTAGAGTAAATATAGGATTATTGACTAATATTCTCTTTAGTTCTTAAAAAAATTATTCACACTCTTTTTTCCAAACAAATTTAACCCCTTTACTTGTGAGCTTGGTTAATGGGTTAGCCAATCGGGAAAAATTCTGGACGAAACACTGATAATAACATACTAAACCAATAAAACTACATACCTCGGTTATACGTGTCAGTTCTGGACATTCTTGGATTGACTTTGACTAAGAAGGATCAACATAGATTCCATCGTCAGAGGTAATATGGCCAAGAAAAGAAATCTCTTGAAGCCAGAATTCACACATGCTAAACTTCCCATATAATTCATTTCTTCTAAGAGTATTTAGGATAATGCATAAGTGATTTTCATGATCTTCGTAGCTTTTGGAGTATACCAAGATATCATCAATAAATACCACTAAAAATTCATCAAGATATTCCTTGAAAACTCTGTTCATCAGATCCATGAAAATAGAGGGTGCATTAGTCAGCCCAAAAGGAGTTACCGTAAACTCGTAATGCCCGTACCTGATTCGAAATGCAGTCTTTGGAATGTCTTCTTCTTAAAACACAACTAATGATATCCAGATCGAAGGTCAGTATTTGAAAAATATTGATCTCTATGAAGTTGTTCGAATAAATTATCAATGCGAGGCAAGTGATACTTGTTCATTATTGTTATAGCATTGATCTCCCTATATTCAATGCACAACCTCGTAGATCCATATTTCTTCTTAACAAAAGGAACAGGGGATCTCCATGGAGAAACACTAGGGAAAATAAATCACTTATTACTCAATTCCTCTAGTTTTTTTAGTTACACTAATTAAAAAGTGGCTATTCTATAAGGGGTCTTCGACATGGGCCTTGAACCAGGAATTAAGTCAACGGAAAACTCAATTTCTCGTTCTAGAGTATGTCTAGGTAAATCCTCTGGAAACACATCAACATATTCTTGGATAGTAGGTAAATCCTATATTTGAATATTTCTTTCCTCACCCACAATTATTTAATTCTCTTCCACCCTAATAATTGAATTTAATTGAGCTACTGGGGGTGGATCTATATAAGAATCAGATTGTGACGTTTCTTCTCTAAAGATAAGGTACTCCTTATCATCATCGAGAATTGTAACCTCCTTCTTCCTACAATAAATTTTCGCATCATGGTCCGAAATCCAATCTATACCGAGGATTATATCAAATTCAATGATTGGTATAACGATGAGATCAGTAGATAAATAATGTTTATATTCCCTAATGGGGACCGATGCACAAAACATTGTTGTAAAGATACTTCCCTTAGGAGTTTTGACGGACAACTCCCTTGTTAAATCAAATTGGAAATATCTAATTTTCATAGAAAATGGGTAGATGTGAAACAATGCAATGATCCAAAATCAAATAAAGCATTGTATTAACTTGAGGAAACCATTAAATTACCTGCCACCATGTCTTTGAGAGCTTCAACCTCAGCAGTAGTGATCGCATAAGCATGGCCTTGATACCTTGGATTTTTCTAAGGTAAGTTTCTTTGGTGCTTAGGACATTCATTTACATAATTCCCATTTTCTCTACAATTATATCATTCAACATTGGTAGCCTCTTTCTTCCCTTTTCAATACCATGTTTGGAGGCCTTTTTCACCACACTTGTAATAGACTCCCATTCCCTTCAGGAAAGTACAAGGGTGTTTCTTCCCATATTTAATACATGATGGATATTCAAATTTTCCCTTATTCCCCTTATTTTCATTTCCAATGTGTTCAACATATCTCTTCTTTTCTTGATTTGCTTTAAAGTTGTAAGACTTAGAGAATTCCTTTTCTATCTTGATAACACATGAGAAAATATCTTCATACGATGAAAAGGATTGTGTGACTAATGCTCGACAGAGAAAAGGTTTTAACACATAAAAGAGTCGATAAATCTTACTCCTTGGGTTACACATATAATCTGCAGCATGCCTTGCTAACCTTGTAAATCTAGCTTCATACTTTGAGACATTCTCATCCTCTTTTTTCCTCAGACTCAGAAACTGCCTTTCCATATCTGCTCGATGGTCATGAGGAAAGTATTTTTCTAAGAAAATTTCTTTAAAATCCCTCCATTCTATACTTGATACTTCTTCATCATCCTTTGTGTTTTGAATCAATGACCACCATTGATCTGCATCTCCTATGAGGTGATAAACTACCATTACAACTTTTTCCCTTTCACTACTCCCAAAAGCATGAAATATTTTCTCGAATGAACTTATCCATTGCATAGCTACAAATAGATTTGTAGACCCATTTAATGTTGGTGGTTACTTCCTCATGAATAGGTCTAACATTGATCCTCTACGTTGTGGATCAGGGTGCTTCATACGATTAAAGTTATTATTCATAACCTGAATGAGTTGTCCCAGTATGGTGATAAGCTGATCAAAACCAGTTGCTTCACCAACCCCACTAAAATTATTGTGAGTAGGAGGTAAATCCCTACATGGATTATGTGCATTGATATGGTTTACATTCCATCCAGTAGGCACCATTTATAAATAATGGCATACACTAGATTAGTTTATGAATCACAATACATAATTCCAAACTTGTAAAACACTTAACATAAATTGAACATTTTATGGATATAATCCATAATCATAAAAAAAATGTTTTCTTTGAGAAGGTATATACTCATAAATCCTTGATAATAGGTTTTAAATAAAATGATAATTATCCTAAGAATATCCCCCGAGAGTGTCGTAACAAATAGTGTAGTAAGGACCATTGTCGTGCACCAGTTCCCATTCGAGTCTAGCTCAAAGCGGTGTTTTTGGGTTTTACCCCTAGGTACATCTGTGCCAGAGTCGCCTCTACCTACTCGTATCTAGAAAAGGATGTATTTCTTTGGAAACTCACAAAATCTCTACATTACCAAAATTCTAGGATGTTTTTCTATATTAATCCTCAAAGTTTATCTTAGGGTAACGTTATCTAATCAGAGTTTTTCAAAATATAGTTTCCATGGTTTGAACTAAATATCCTATGATACCAACTTTAATGCCTCGACCCCAATTACCAAGATTTGTTTCATTATTATGTAACATTTTTTGATCACAAGGGATCAAATATTGAAAGACTTATCAGTTTAGTATCTTTGGAAGTAATAGATACATTCATAAATTTTACATTACATTATATAATGAAAAAAACTACAGCAACATTGTCTCCATAAGAAACACCCATATCCCTTAGACTATCCATGAAGGTCCACCATAATATACTTCTTCACAACCTAGAAAAAATAAAACATAGAAAGGGGGGATCTCAGATGCTCAGTATGAATAATGATATAGCAGAAACATTCTTAAATAAGCATAAATATTTAAGGCAATGTATAAGACTAAAAAACCCTTTTAAACTAAAACTTCATCATAATAAGGAAAATATAAATCAAAATAATGCAATTTACTTATTCACATGGATATTCTTCTAGTCGAATAATCAAATGAAATATAAATAGACAATTTCCTAATAATGGAATGTATAATGTGCGACCTCATAACCACACAGTCAAGTTTTTGTGTCAAGACTACAAAAAAGATTTTTTCAAGGCCTTGTGCCAAGACAATAGTCTGTCTAATGATACCTACCGATGCATCGAGGATCTATAGTGGGCTCCACCCGTCACTTACTAATACCAATGCCTTCCTCGTATGAAAAGGTTTAAAAATAACATAAACATTCGTATTAAAAATAGCATACATAATGTCATTAATTTATCCATAAACTATGAATGGTTTGAAATAAAACATCCAAAGTCAAAAATATCACAAAACCTTCAATACAATATGGAATATTTGTATCATAATAAATCCACTTCAAACAAGTTCAAAATCCATCAAAGGATGTTGAAATAGATGAAATGAAAACTATTTGAAATAAATACCTCTTAATATTTTGGAACCATTTAAAATAAAACATTTATCATTTAAATATTCTTATAATCTTGTAAGGGAATCTTTTAAAATGTTATAAAGGTAGAAAATAGTCGCACCCACCATATAAGTTAAAAAAACATTCTTACCTTAATTTTGTCGAAAAGGTCATAAAGTACTTTGTTTGGAAAACGACAGAAAGATTCCTTAAAAAACATAAGGTCAGATAAGGGTATAAATGACTTTAAAACATATTATATGAAATAGTAAAAATGTTTTGAAATATATTTTTAAGAAACATGTATGTGGATGATAAAGAGGTCCTAGTAGATAATTACGTATAAATGACCTTGAATAATGAAGAGATTGTATAATTAACACTTAACTTGTACTTTTACTTGGTCAAGGGTATGTTTACCTCCTGTATAATAGTTAAATAATTGCTGTTACATTATCCAATAACCATATACATAAATATGACATCATATATGATCTTCTATTATTTCTTTGTTAATAATATTTTAGTATTATCGTCGTTTCGGGTGTTAACTTATTCATTTTTCTTTATATGTTTTGTTACATAAGATGTGTTTTTTATGGATAGGATGTATTTGATTCATATCCAGAATGATATTATGTTCTTAAAAATTATTTTTAATAATCAAATGGAAATTATTCTTGAATGGTTATGATGGGTAAATGAATCTCATTGCGTTCATGGAGACAGTAATCCGTACGTACGCACGAGCGATAATATCATTATATTGATGGGGATAACGTATGTAATTGGATGGTATATCATATATACGTTATCATTCACATTATATATTTATTATTTTCATCAATTATACATAATTATCATACCCATCCAAATAGTTAAGTGTTGAATGACAAACTACACCACGACGTGGAGATAGTAAGTCGTACGTACGCACATATGGTGAATTTGTCATTTATAGAATGGATAGAATAATGAATATGGTTGTACCATATTTATAATAACATCCAAGTATGTAGAAGGCACTGGAGATTTTATTTTAGTATGGAAAAACAAATAAATAAGAAGTGGAAGAAGAAGAAGAAAAGAACTTGAAAGAGGGTGGTGAAATTATTACCTCTTCTTCAGGTGTTTCCTTTTTAGTTGATCAGAAGGGCTCCATAGGTTGGCTTCCTGACCAAAGTAATGCCTCTAGGTTGAAGTGAGGGAAGTTGGGAGGATATTTGGGCATGGTTTGGCCAAGCCAAATGGCTTTGTAGATGTGAATTTTAGAGAAGGGGAAGTGCTCTTTTATAAGAGGGGTGAGAGGAACCTTAGGAAAAGATTGAAATATTATTTTATAATAAATTCATATTCAGTTTAAAATGGCTAGAAAATGATTTATTTCTAGGATATGGTGGGTATTGGTAAAAATAATTTAAACCAGTAGGTTTTAGACAAGTTTAGGTCACCAATGTAACCTTATCATTTAGATTTAACTCTTTGTTAAATAGTTTGACATTTACCTTGTCTCTTTTTATTTTTATACTATATGGTTAATAAACATACTATAAACTTCCAATAGAACCCTAAGTGGTTTATTATTTATATATATATAACCTTATCAATTTCCTTTTTCCTAACCTTATATTTTTAGGATTATTATATTAATTAATAATATAGTATTGGTTTTAAAAACTCATTTATGTCAATTTTGACACTATTTAGTAATTGATTTTTGTTAAAGTCCTAGAAACTTTATTACTTCTAAATAAACTCCTTTAATCAACAATAAATTGTCATATTAACCTGTAAAATTAATTTAATTCATCAAAAGTCTCAATTTACCTTTATTTGGGTATTTATAATATGAATTATATTTATATTTCATTAATAAAGTAATTACGCATCATCATTGTGTCATAAAAAAATTAAATTATTTAATGTCTAAAAATTATAAATAAAATAAAATTATGCAGGAAATAGTTTTAGATTTCTATTGAATATTTATAGTCGAATTTATATTATTTATAACCATATATTAAAAATGTTTTAGTTATTAAACATTGAATTTAACACTTTTAACTCTTCGTTAAATTAAATAATAATAAATGTATTAATCTAATCCAAGTGGACCTAAAGGATAATATTTTATTCCTAAGGTTGTTTTTGGTTGAAATACACTTATTAAATAGAATTAGTACATGTGTTTGGGTAATAATAATATCATTTTTACCTTTAATTACACTATTTACTTTTAACTGGGATAAATAAAAGTCAAAAGTTACTATTCACCAAAAATTATTTTCATCTTATTGAATAAAATTTTAATTTCTGATATCAACCGTGTCTTTTGGACTTCCAAATGAGAAGAGAAGGGAACAATATTCTATTGAGTCCTTCATGAGGCAACGTCCACCTTCTTTCTGTGGGTCTTCTGATCCACTTGTTGTTGAACAATGGATCAGTACCATTGAAAAGATATTTTCCATACTTCACTGTTCGGAACATGAAAAAGTAATTTTGGATATTTATCGTTTAGAAGGTGAAGCAGATCAATGGTGGACTATAATTAAGAATATGAGGCCCTGAGATGAAATTGAATCCATGGAATGGGATGAGTTCAAGAACTTATTTTTCAATTAGTACTTCCCTCGTATTCTTCGAATAAAGATGGAAAAGGATTTCCATGAGCTTAAGAAAAAGGATGATGAATCTGTTAGTATATACGAAGTGAATTTTACAAGGCTTGAAAGGTATTCATCTGGCTTTATCATCCATCCTGAAAGTAATGTTTATCGATTCTTTAGTGGCTAAAAATCAAGTCTTCGAAGGGCATTCGCTATAAGAGACTTCAGTAGCTATGAAGAAATTGTGTGTTGTGCTATCATGGTAGAAATTGAAGTTGGTGTTACATATCCATCTCATGGTTTTGACAAGAAATGAAAGATGGAGTTCAAGGAGAAATCTCAGAAAAATGTTGAAAAGAAGATAAATGTTTCTTTATGCTCAAAGTGTGGAAAGAAGCATGGTGGAGATTGTCTTAAAGGGACTAGAAAATGTTTTAAGTGTAGAAAATAAGGTCATCGAGAATCTGAGTGTCAATGTAATGGAAAAAGGGTTACTAATGATGTGAATAAAGAAATGACTATGGAGAACGCACCACCAACACTTCGATGCTTCAAGTGAAAGGAAATTGGGCATTATGCTAACCAATTCCATAATCCAAGGGTTAATGATGATCAACGTGAGCAACCTCTTTAGGAAAAGGACAATGGGAAGTCACATGCGATCAATATTAGAAATGTTGAGTATGACAATGATGTGGTGTAATGATTATGTGTTTATGTAAATGGATTCCAAAATAATGTTGTGGAATCTCATTTATAGTAATTGTGGAACATTGGAATATCTATGTAATTTTTTATTGTGGTTTTCAATAATAATAGGGTAAAGATAACCATGAAAAGTGATTAAAATATTTTGGAAAGTATATGAAATGCGTATAATGAAGGGATAAGGAGAAAATTATATGTTTGATAGTATTAATGAGCTCATGAATGATATGAGGACAAAGTGATATCATGGTTTGAGTATATAGATTTTTGGGATTTTGTTATGTAGAAAGAGTTAGCTTTTGACAGCATTCATGTTTTCACTAAGGTTCAATGGGTATTAATTTTTCAAGAGAATACATGATTAAGGTATTCACATGCCTAGAATGTGACCAACAAGATATATTTTATGATATATGGGGGATAAATGATGGTATTCACGTGCTTGTTATGTGACCTTTCAAGTAATTGTTTTCATTATTCTATGAAATTGGACAGATGTATTATGGATAAGCCTAAAGATTAGAATGGATTATGTTGGACATCAGATAGTATTATTTAAGGATAGAAATTGTTTTTCGATTTTATTTATGGAATGCTATAATAGTATAGTTTTTGAAAAAGGACAACCTGCAGAACGGGTGACAACCCGTCGCGCCGGACTAGGCTGTGGGAATCGAACCCACAATCAAAGTGCAACAGGACTTTATTGCATACCATTGGCCTATAGGAAGTCCCTGGTTAGTATAAATTAGTTTTAATTTATTAATTGGTATGATATATGAAGTATAAGTCCATTTTAAGAACCATATATGATTAATCTCACTATAGATGGACTTATGTATATTTAATAACTTTTTTTAACCTTTTATTTGAGATAGATAGAATGACCCACCGTTCTATCACATGATCTCCTAACGCTTCACGAATGAAAAATTCAACTTCATTTCTTTAAGAGATTAAGTGGAAATTTTTCAAGGCATGAACAATGGTGATATTGTACCAAAATCAATTAAGTATTTATTTTAATTCAAAAATTCTTCAACATTAGGGAAATGATGATGAAAACCAAAAATTTTGTCCTAGTGCTCTCATATCTGATGAATTAGATGGTCCCTTAGATCATCATAAATTTTTTGGCTTTGTGGCTATTGGATTTATCATAGTCGTGTCCTCTACCACTCTCCATCAGAACTTAATGGTTAGATTTATCTTCCATATCCATATTTTCACCTATGTTATCCTATGTGGAAACCCAGTGATTAGTTAATTTGGGTAACCGTTATGTTTCATGCTTTAGTTTTTAAAGAAAATTTTTGGTATTACTTTTTACAATGTGGGTTTCTATAAAAGAAACTCTCATGTAATAAACCATTTATCACCCCGGCGAATTTTGAGAGCGAAATTCATTTTAAGGGGGGTAGAATGTAACACCCAGATATTTTATGAGATATATTATTTTTAATTTATTTCATATCATTTGCTGTACGATACACCAAGACTATCTTGCGCTATACGAAACACCATATTAGCTTGTAGTATATGCAACACTATTCTTGGATTGTGTTACACACAATTTCAAGTTCATTTGATAGTACTTATTCTACGAAACATTGAGTGTATATATATATATATTCAATGTATAAATGAAATATGGTTGGATTTTTTCATACGAAAAAATAAAGGTGTCTTTCACTACACGCAACCCTGACTTGGATTGCGTTACACGCAATCACGACCTTCCTCGATAGCGTGTGTTGTATGCAATACCGGGTTTCACTAAACAACAATATATTGTTATAATATTAATATGGACTAGACTCTATGAATAGTATTAACTAAATTTTGAATTTTATAACATTATTATTCATCTTACACATTTTCTAAAACATGGTATGTGAACAAAATAAATTTTTCTGGTAAAATAAGTATTTTTCAAAAAATGCAGTTTTGTCATCTTTTGATGGCGCGCCCACTTTAAATCTAGTTTCTCACTGGTTTATAAGTTCAATTTGAAAAAATAAAATTATTATTTGGAATAAATATATAAAAATTTACTTTGGATAAAATTTTCATATTATTCTGATAACTTTCATATTTTAATGAATAGTAAAAACACGCTATATTTTAATTAAAAACAAATTTTTTCATCGTAATAATTTATATGGTTAAATTATAATATTGAATGATTTTAAAGTATAAATAGAATATATTTTTACCATTTAATATAATTTATTTCATTATCATTGATTTTACATTGAATTCATAGGTAAAATCATTTCAATCTTTTGCAATGTTTTAACTTTTAAAACCTATTTTCTTAACAACAGGATTAATTTTAAATTAATTACTACAACTTATGTGTTTTGAATTTTGAAAAATGGATTCCATATTTTAATTTAGTGGGTACAAATTATGTTAATAGGTTACTTTTTTTTTTTTGATATTATGAATAGTAACTACGGTAATTTTATTTACTACAGTTAAAGGTAAATCGGGTAATTAAGGGTAAAAATAAGATTATAAAATTACCCTAACACATGCCAAAATTATATTTGTTGAATAAAGGTCCACCCATTTCACCTATGGGTCGGATTAGATTCATTTTATAGACTTTTGACTATGAAAATAATTTAATTATTATTAAAACCAAAGAAAGTGACAACATGTCAGTCTCTTAAATCTTATAAGTATAATAATTTTAATTTAGTGATAAACTTCGTGAAACATCGAATATGAATATTCTACAGAAATATAATAAAATTATATACATCATGAAAATTTGTTTATAATTTTTATGGATTAAATATGTATCATTAAAGGTGACACAATAGTGATGTTGAAATTATTTTATTGATTGAAATATCAAATAAATGGTTTTAAAAATATTAAAATAAATATTACATGAACTATTTAATGTGCTCAACTAATTTTCTAGACACATATGACATGTTATAAATCTATTAAATCTTTTATTTCAAACATATATTTTGTGGGGATGTTATTTAAATTCAAATAAATAAATAGCGTCAAAATTGACACTATTATTATTTTATAAAAATAACATAATATAAAATTGTTTAAAAATCACAAAAATATTGAAAATTTATAAACTAAAATTTATATTGTCGAAAATTTCATAAATTATTTAATTATGGACAATTCACAACACATAAGTAATTATTTATAAAAATTTAAAATTTAGAATCTTATTACCACTAATAAAATTAAATAGATTAAATAAGGATAAATCAAGTTGATAATGTATAAAATAAATTCCCAACTTGTCTAACTTTTATTGGTTGATGATATTACAACCCTATATCATCTAATATTCGTATTTGAGTCATTTTGGAGGTTTTTATGTGGGGTTGGAATTTATTATAAATTAATATTTCTTATAATTCCAAAGGTGCCCCTCTCCTTCCTTATAAAAGGGCACCTCCTCCCTCTGCTCCTCACACCATTTTGAGCCTTGAATATCGTCACAACTCTACCCATTTCACTTACCCACTTCCCTAGAAACATTATAGAGGGACTGGACTTCTCAAAAGACCAACTCTAGTGCCCTAAGAGGAAGTTCAAAGGAGGTACTTCGAGAAAGTGGTAATACCTTCTAGCGATTCATTCGAGTTTCTTTCTTCTTATACTTCCTCTTCTATATTGGTTTCATTATGAAGTAATAACATCAGTATCCCTCATATAATGATATGTTATTATAAATATGAAACAACCCTATTTCACCTTCTATCCATCCTAAGGAAAACGAAATCACCGCGCGTGCGTACGTATGGAATACCGTCTCCACACCGTGGTGTAATCTGTTTTTCCACCACCACCTTACATGGATGGGTATAATGGTGTAAAGAATAACTAAATATGATTATTATATCATCATACTTATTATGAGATATTATATCATTCACTCCAATTCCATTCAACAAATATGGGAACGATATAATCGCTCGTGCGTCCGTACGGATTACCGTCTCCACGACGCGATGAGATTCATTTTCCATGTTAACAATTAAAGAATGATTATAAAGTATATATAATAATTAATAATGAAATATATGAAATAATAATTCTACTGGATTTAGTTATATATATATGTATGTCATCTGCTTAATTCCATTCAATTCAATAAGGAAACTAAAACAATGTTCATGCGTATGTACGGCCTACCGTCTCCATGAACGGTGTATTTATTTCAATTTATCGATCTATTATATATATAAGTATATTATGAATATATATTAAATATAAATAATGTTTTACATTCTGGAATTAAGTAATCATGATCTAAGTAATCATATTAATAATTACAAGTCAAAACACGGATGATAAATAAAACGATTTTACCCAAAACGCTACTTTAATATGAATTTAAAAAAGAACGGGTAATATAAAGTCATAAGTGAACCATATATGATATCATAACAATTAAGATGATTCTGTAATAATTCAATGACATTATTTAAATTATTATACAGGATGTTCGGATACGTACGAAGCATATCGGACCTAAGGTAAGGGATAACTTTTCCAATCTCGTTTTTATTCGAGATTGTTTATTCGTAAGTATTTACTTGGGTTATATTTATCATCCATGTACCTATTTTCTAAAAATTGTTTCATGTATTTTTAAAGTCATTTTTACCAATTTTTTACTTTTACTATTTGGTATGTAAGGAATCTTTCTTTTCTTTACCATACGAGGTACTTTTTGACTTTTCCGGCAAAAGTACAAGAAGAATGTTTTTTTAACTTATATGGCATGAATGGATTTTTATGGTTTTATAACACCTTATTTTTATGAAGATTACTCTTCAAGATTTCATGACTATTTTCAAAAAAATCCTTTTCTTTTAAAATTTCATGGCATTTTGTGAAAAGAAAATGATTTTTATGAAGAAAGGATATTTTCCTCAAGAATTCTTTTCAAGTGTTTTATCAAAACCATTTTCCATCTAAGATGACATTATTTCATATGAGTATGTTTCAGGTATAATATCTCTATGATTTACATGGTTTCACTTTTCTTATGATGAAATGATATCCATTTGTTTTATATGTATTATTTTATGATGGGATGATGTTTATGAAACCCATTTTTATTCTTTGGATTATGATGAATGATTTATGTTTATGTTGTGGCACAGGTAAGAATGATTTCAATATGAGATGGGTGGGACCTATATCTCCCTCAAATGCATTGGGTAATGATTTATATCTCATGAGATATACATGGATGGAATGGTAAGTAAATATGTTTCAGTAATACAGGGCTTGAATGCCAAGTAAATCCTGTTCAGTAACGGACTTTGTCCACTAAGATGGTCTTGGAAGCAATGCCTTCTCTACTATGGAAATCATAACATGTGCTTAATGGTTTCCACAATTACATGTTTTAATCCCATTCCATTTTATCATGATTGATGTTCCCTTATGATCTATGCCTTACGTACTTCCATTTTTTATGTCATTGCTCAAGATTTTGATGTTTAAATATTATGTTCATGTTTTGAAGTTCAAATGTATATGGTTTGTTTTATTTTCTCCATTCTTACCCTTACTGAGCATTTGAGGTCACCCTTTATATGTTTTCTTTTCCCCAAGATATAAAGAAAGGTTTTAGGGAAAAAAGGGAATATCTTTATAGGAGATGTTGAAGATCTTTCACTGAGATTAGAAGATTATATTCGGAGTTTCCAAAGACACCAAACTATTACGGTCCTTATGTGTCTATTTTTGTTATGTATTAAGTATTCCAAAAAAGTAATGTAATGTCCAAGTACATCAAGCTTTGGGTCTCTACGGTTGCTATCAGAGGAAAGGTTTAGTAAACCTTTGGAAACTAGGATATGAAAACCTTAGTGAGATCCCTAGAGATATTTCTAAGGTGTGTCTAGGGATCTCCCTAAGGTTAAGTATAAGTATAGTTTATAGTCTTAGAATTATGGTAATGATATTAGAATTAAACCTAAGATGTTAGATATCGATGGTACTCCCCCTTTATTATGTTGTTTTCCCTAGCATGATTTTTCCCTCTTACACTATTCTTTTTGGGTTTTAGACGATGGCTGGAACCCGAAGGAACCATGTTGATCAATGTAATAGATGATGTAATGATTGTCCTCTTGAACTAACCAACATTATGGGATATGGAGTGAAAAATCATATTTATATACTTACACAATATATGAATTATTCTGGACTTCCAAATGATCAGAGAAGGGAACAATATTCTATTAAGTCCTTTATGAGAAAACGTCCACCTTCTTTTAGTGGGTCTTCTGATCCACTTGTTTCAGAACAATGGATCAGTACCATTGAAAAGAAATTTTCCATACTTCGCTGTTCAGAACATGAAAAATTCATTCTGGCTATTTACCATTTAGATGGTGAAGCAGATCAATGGTGGAATCTAATTAAGAATACAAGGCCCCGAGATGAAACTGAATCCATGGAATGGGATGAGTTCAAGAACTTATTTTTCAATAAGTACTTCCCTCGTATTCTTCGAACAAATATGGAAAAGGATTTCCTTTAGATTAAGAAAAAGGATAATTAATCTGTTGGTATATATGAAGCAAATTTTACAAGGCTTGCAAGGTATGCATATGGATTTATCATCCAACCTGAAAGTAAAGTTGATCGATTCTTCAGTGGCTTAAAATCAAGTCTTCGAAGGGCATTAGATATAAGAGACTTCATTAGCTATAAAGAAATTATGCATTTTTCTATAAAGGTAGTAATGGAAGTTGGTGTTTCATATCCATCTCATGGTTTTGACAAGAAACGAAAGATGGAGTTCAAAGATAAATCTCAAAATAATAGTGAAAAGAAGATAAATGTTTCTTTATGCTCAATGTGTGGAAATAAGCATGGTGGAGATTTTCTTAAATGGACTAGAAATGTTTTAAGTGTGGAAAATAAGGTCATCGAGTAGCTGGGTGTCAAAGTATTGGAAAAAGGGTTGCTAATGATGTGAATAAAGAAATGACTGTAGAGAACTCACCACCAACACTTCAATGCTTCAAGTGCAAGGAAATGGGGCATTATACTCATCAATACCCTAATACAAGGGTTAATGATGATCAACGTGAGAAACCTATTAAGGCAAAGTACAAAGGGAAGTCATATGCGATCACTATTAGCAATGTTGAGTATGACAACGATGTGGTGGAATGATTATGTGTTTATGTAAAGGGATTCCAAAATAATGTTGTGGAATCTCATTTATAGTAATTTTGGAACATTGGAATATCTATGTAATGGTTTATTGTGGTTTTCGATAATTATATGGTACCGGTAACCATGAAAAGTGATTCAAATATTTTGGAAAGCAGATGATATGCGCATAATGAAGGGATAAGGAGAAAATTAAATGTTTGATAGTATTAATGAGATCATGACTAATATGAAGACAAATTAATATCATGGTTTGAGTATATAGTATTTTTGGGATTCTGGTATATAGAAAGAGTTATCTTTTGACAGCATTCATGTTTTCACTAATTTTCAATGGGTATTCATTTTTCAAGAGAATACATGATTAAGGTATTCACAAGTCTAGAATGTGACCAACAAGATATATTTTATGATATATGGGGGATAAATGATGGTATTCAAGTGCTTGTTATGTGACCTTTCAAGTAATCGTTTTCTTTATACTATGAGATTGGACAGATGTATTATGGATAAGCCTAAACATTGGAATGGATTATGTTGGACATCAGATAGTATTATTTAAGGATATAACTTGTTTTTCGATATTATTTCTGGAATGTTATAATAGTATAGTTTTATAAAAAGGAAAACCTCCAGAACGGGCGACAACCCATCACGTCGGACTAGGCTGTTGGAATCGAACCCACAACCGAAGTGTGACAGGACTTTATCGCATACCACTGGCCTACAGGATGGCCCTAGTTAGTATAAATTAGTTTTAATTTATTAAGTGGTATGATATATGAAGTATAAGTCCATTTTAAGAACCATATATGATTAATCTCACTATAGATGGACTTATGTATATTTAAAAACTTTTTCAAACCTTTTATTTGAGATAGATAGAATGACTCACCGTTCTATCACATGATCTCCTAACGCTTCATTAATGAAAACTTCTACTTCATTTCTTTAAGAGATGAAGTGGAAATTGTTCAAGGCACGAACAACGGTGAAATTGTACCAAAATCAAGTAAGTATTTCTTTTAATTCAAAAATTATTCAACATTAGGGAAATGATCTTGAAAACCAAAAATGATGTCTTAGTGCTCTCATATTTGATGAATCAGATGGTCCCTTAGATCATCAAAAATTTATGGCTTTGTGACTGTTGGCTTTATCATAGCCATGTCCTCTACCACTCTCCCTCGGAACTTAATGGTTAGATTTCTCTTCCATATCTATATTTTCACCTATGATATCCTATGTGGAAACCCGGTGATTTGTTAATTTGGGTAACCGTTACGTTTCATACTTTAGTTTTTAAAGAAAAGTTTTGGTATTCGTTTTTACAATGTGTGTTTCTATAAAAGAATCTCTCATGTAATAAACCATTTATAACCCCAACGAATTTCGAGGGAGAAATTCATTTTAATGGGGGTAGAATGTAACACCCAGAGATTTTATGAGATATATTATTTTTAAATTCTTTCATATCTTATGTTGTACGATACACCAAGATTATCTTGATCTATACGCAACACCATATTAGCTTGCAGTATACGCAACACTATTCTTGGATTGTGTTACACACAATTTCAAGTTCGTTTGATAGTAGTTATTCTACGAAACATTGAGTGTATATATATATATATATTCAATGTATAAATAAAATATGGTTGGATTCTGTTATACGCAACAAAAATGGAGTCTTTCACTACAAGAAACCCTGACTTGGCTTGCATTACACGTAATCATGACATTCCTTGATAGTGTGTGTAGTACGCAATACCGGGGTTCACTAAACAACGATATATTTTTTTAATATTATTATGGACAAGCCTCTATGAATAGTATTAACTATATTTTGAATTTTATAACATTATTATTCATCTTACACATTTTCTGAAACATGGTATGTGAAAAAATAAATTTTTCGGGTAAAATAAGTATTTTTCAAAAAATGCAGTTTTGCCACCTTTTGATGGCGCACCCACATTAAATCTAGTTTTTGATAGGTTTATAAGTTCAATTTGACAAAATAAAATATTTCTTTGAAATTAGGATATAAAAATTTACTTTGGATAAATTTTTCATATTATTCTGATAACTTTCATATTTTAATGAATAGTAAAAACACGCTATATTTTAATAAAAAACAACTTTTTTCATCGTAATAATTAATATGGTTAAATTATAATATTGAATGATTTTAAATTATAAATATAATATTTGTTTACCATTTAATATAATTTATGTCATTAGCATTGATTTCACATTGAATTCATAGGTAAAATCATTTCAATCTTTTGCAATGATTTAACTTTTAAAACCTGTTTTCTTAACAACATGATTAATTTTAAATTAATTACTACAATTTCTGGGTTTTGAATTTTGAAAATTTGATTCCATATTTTAATTCAGTGGGTCCAAATTATTTTAAAAGTTGTCTTTTATTTTTTTGATATTATGAATAGTAACTACGGTAATTTTTATTTACTGTAGTTAAAGGTAAATCGTGTAATTAAGGGTAAAAATAAGATTATAAAATTACCCTAACACATGAAAAAATTCTATTGGATGACTAAAGGTCTACCCATATCACCTACGGGTAGGATTAGATTCATTTTATGTACTTTTTACCATGAATATAATTTAATTAAAATTAAAACCAAAGAAAGTGACAACATGTCACTCTCTTAAATTTTATAAGTATAATAATTTTAATTTAGTAATAAACTTCATGAAACTTTGAACATGAATAGTATACAGAAAGCTAATAAAATTATCCACATCATGAGAATTTATTTATAATTTTTAGGGATTAAATAATTATCATTAAATTTTACACAATAGTGATGTTGAAATTATTTTATTTATTGAAATATCAAATAAATGGTATTAGAAATATTAAAATAAATATTACATGAACAATTTAATGTGATACAATAATTTTATAAATACATATGACAGGTTATGAATATTTTAAAGCTTTTATTTCGAACATATCTTCTGTGGGGATTTTATTTAAATTCAAATAAATAAATAGTGTCAAAATTGACACTATTGTTATTTTATAAAAATAACATAATATAAATTTTTTTTAAAAATCAAAAAAATATTTAAAAATTATAAACTAAAATTTATAATGTCTAAAATGTCATAAATTATTTAATTATGGTCAATTCACAACATATAAGTAATTATTTATAACAATTTGAAATTTAGAATCTTATTACCACAAATAAAATTAAATAGATGAAATAAGGGTAAATCTAGTTGATAATGTTAAAAACAAATTCCCAACTTGTATAAATTTTATTGGTTAATTATATTACAACCCTATATCATCTAATCTTAGGATTTGAGTCATTTTGGAAGTTTTTATGTGGGTTTGAATTTATTATAAATTAATATTTCTTATAATTCCAAAAGTGCCCCTCTCCTCCCTTATAAAAGGGAACCTCCTACCTCTCCTCCTCACTCCATTTTGAGCCTTGAAGCTCGGCCAACCTCTGACCATTTCACTTCCCCACTTCCCTATAAACCATATAGAGGTACTGGTCTTCTCAAAAGACCAACTCTAGTGCCCTAAGAGAAAGTTCAAAGGAGGCACTTCGAGAAAGAGTTAATACCTTCTACCAATTCATTCAATTTTCTTTCTTCTTATACTTACTCTTCTTTAGTGGTTTAATTATGAAGTAATAACATCAGTATCCCTCATATACTGATATGTTATTATAAATATGAAACAACCTTATTTCACCTTCTATCCATCCTAAGGAAAATGAAATCACAGCGCGTGCGTACGTACAGAATACCGTCTCTACGTCGTGGTGTAATCTGTTTTTTCCACCACCACCTTACTTGGATGGGCATAATGGTGTGAAAAATAACTACATATTATTATTATAACATCATAATGATTCTAAGATATTATATCATTCACTCCAATTCCATTCAATAAATATGGGAATGATATCATCGCTCGTGCGTACGTACGGATTACCATATCCACGACGCGATGAGATTCATTTTCCATGTTAACAATTAAAGAATGATTATAAAATATATATAATAAGTAATCATGATATATATGACATAATAATGCTACTGGATTTATTTATATATTTATATATATATATATATATATATATATGTATGTCATATACTTAATTCCATTCAATTCAATAAGGAAACGAAAACAGCGTTCATGTGTACGTACGGCCTACCGTCTCCATGAACGGTGTATTTCATTCCATTTATCGATCTATTATATATATTTATATTATGAATATATATTATATATAAATCATGTTTTATATTCTCTAATTAAGTAATCATGATCCAAGTAATCATATTAATAATTACAAGTCAAAACACGGACGATAAATGAAACGATTTTACCAAAAACGCTACTTTAACATGAATTTACAAAAGAATGGGTAATATAAAGTCATAAGTGAACCATATATGATATCATAAAAATGAAAGTGATTCTGTAATAATTCAATGACATTATTTAAATCATTATACAGGAGGTTCGGTTACGTACGAAGCATATCAGACCTAAGGTAAGGGATAACTTTTCCAATCTCGTTTTTATCCGAGATTGTTTATTCGTAAGTATTTACTAGGGTAATATTTATCATCCATGTCCTTGTTTTCTAAAAATTGTTTCATGTATGTTTAAAGTCATTTTTCCCATTTTTGACATTTACTACATGTTATGTAAGGAATCTTTTATTTTTTTACCATACAAGGTACTTTTTGACTTTTCCGGCAAAAGTACAAGTAGAATGTTTTTTTAACTTATATGGCATGAACAAATTTTTAAGGTTTTATAACGCCTTATTTTTATGAAGCTTACTCTACAATATTTCATGACTATTTTCAAAAAAAATCATTTTCTTTTAAAATTTCATGGCATTTTGTGAAAAGAAAATGATTTTTAAGAAGAATGGATATTTTCATCAAGAATTATTTTCAAGTGTCTTATCAAAACCATTTTCCATCTAAGATGACATTATTTCAGATGTGTCTGTTTCAATTATAATATCTCTATGATTTACATGGTTTCACTTTTCTTATGATGAAAAGATATCCATTTGTTTTATATGGATTATGTTATGATGGGATGATGTGTATTAAACCCATTTTTATTCTTTGGTTATGATGAATGATTTATGTTTATGTTGTGGCACAAGTAAGAGTGATTTCACTATGAGATGGGTGGGACCTATATCTCCCTCCAATGTATTGGATAAAGATTTATATCTCATCAGATAGACATGGCTGGAATGGAAAGTAAATCAGGTTCAGTAATACAGGGCTGGAATGGCAAGTAAACCTGGTTCAGTAAGGGACTTTGTCTGCTAAGATGGTATTGGCAGAAATGCCTTGGCTACTATGGAAATTATAACATGTGATTAATGGTTGCCACAATTACATGTTTTATTCCCATTCCATTTTATCATGATTGATGTTCCATTATGATCTATTCCTTATGTACTGCCATGTTTTATGTCGTTGATCAAGATTTTGATGTTTAAATATTATGTTCATGTTTTGAATTTCAAATGTATAAGGTTTGTTTTATTTTATCCATTCATACCCTTACTGATCATTTGAGCTCACCCTTTATATGTTTTCTTTTCCCCAGGATATAAAAAATGGTTTTAGGGGAAAAAAGGGAAGATCTTTATGGTAGATGTTGAAGATCTTTCACCAATATTAGAAGATTATATTACGAGTTTCCAAAGACACTAAACTATTACGGTCCTTGTGTGTCTATTTTTGTTATGTATTAAGTATTCTTCAAAAGTAATGTAATGTACATGTACGTCAAGATTTGGGTCTCTACACCACATCCACTTAAAAACCTAAAAGATCATGCCCAAGAAAACTACAACCCTAATCCCTGCAAAACCTTGAACCCTCAGCCCCAAAGAACCCTAAACCCTCATTCCCAAAATACAGTAAACATTCAGCCCCAAAAAACCCTAAACCCTCATCCCCCAAAGTACCTCAACCCTCAACACCATGAAACCCTACACCCTCATTCCTCCAAAACCATCATCCCTCAGCCCCAAAAACCCTTCTACCCTCAACCCCAAACAACACTACACCCTTAGTCTTAAAAAATCTTCAACCCTCATCCCTATGAAAACCTAAATCCTCAGCCCTAAAAAATATCAACCCTTAACCTCAAAAAAACCTCAACTCTCTTCCCAAAAAACCCTCATCTCTCAGCCCTAAAAAAAACATAAACCCTCATCCATAAAAAACCCTCATCCTTAAACACCCAAATAATAAAAAACCCTTATCCCCATAAAAACCTCAACCCTAATCCCTAAAAAACCCTAAACCCTAAACCCCCCAAAATCTTAAACCATCATCCCCAAAAAATACTCAACCCTTATTCAAAAAAAAAATCAACCCTCAGCCCCAAAAAACCATTAACCATCAGCCCCAAAAAAAACCCAATCCCTAATCCAAAAAAACTCACCCCTAAGATCCAAAACACACTCAAAACTTAACGCCAAAAAACCCACTGAACCCTTGGCCCCAAAAAACCCTCAACCCTTATCCCTAAAAAACCTAAAAACCATAGCACCAAATAATCCTAAACCCCCTACCCCCAGAATCCTCTACCCTTAGCATCAAAAACCCCTTATCCCAGAAAATCGTAGATACTCATCCCAAAAAAACCTAAACACTCAGCACAAAAAAATCAAGAACCATTATCCCAAATAACCGTAACCCTCATCCAACAAAATACTCAATACTCACCCCCCAAAAAAACTCAACCCTCATCCCCAAATGACCCTCAACCCTCTGCTAAAAAAAATCCTCAACCCTCAGCCCCAAATAACTCTCAAACCTAATCACCTAAAAAACCCTAAATCCATAACCCTAAATAACCATTAACCCATAGCCCTATAAAACCCACAACCATTAACCCTGCAAATCCCTAAAAACTCATACATAAAAAATACTTGACACTTGTCCCCCAAAATACCTCAACCCTAAGCCCCCAAAAACCCAAAAGCTCATCCACCCCAAAACCCTAAATCATCAACCACAAAAACCCCAAAACCGCCCTTCAAAAAAAATGACACTCGCAGACCCAAAAAATACCAAAATCTCAACCCAAAAAATTCTTAAACTCTCAACCCCCAAAACCCGAGAACTCTCATCCCCAAAAAAACCTAAACCCTTATCCCCAAAAAACCATAAACTGTCATCTTTAAAAAACCATAAACACTCTACCCAAATCCACCCACATCCCTTATCCCCAAACAACCCTAAACCCTCACCCTACAAAACCCTTGACCATCTTCCCCCCAAAACCCTAATCCCTCATCCCCCCAAAATTCTAAACCCTCATCGAAAAAACCCTCAACCCTCAGACCAAAAAACCCTAAAAACAGTCTAAAAATTATCCAACCTCAGCCCCCAAAACCATCAACACTCAGACTACAAAACCCCTCAACCCTCATCCCAAAAATACCCTCAGTCCTCATCCCCCAAAAAATGCTCTACCCTCGTCCCTAAAGTTCCCTTGGCCCCAAAAATCCTTCAAACCTCAACCCAAAAATATATCAACCCATAGCACCAAAAAAAACCTCAACTATAATCCCCCAAAACACTCAACACTTTTCCCCAAATAACAATCAACCCTCATCCCCAGAAATTCCTTAACCCACAGCCCCAAAAAATCCTCAATACTCATCATAGAAAAACTCTCAACCCTTATCCCCCAAAACCCACATACCACAACCTAAAAAACTCCTCAACCCTCTACCTCAAAAAAATACTCAACACCAATCCCCCAAACCCCTTCTGCCCTCAGACTAAAAAAACCTCAACCCTCAACCCCCCAAAAAAACCTAAAAACTCATCCCCAAAAAACCATAAATCCTCATCCTCGAAAGACCCCCAACCCTGAGCCTCCATTAATCCCCAATCCTATTCCCCAAAAAAAAGTATGTCTCATCTAAAAATAACCATCATTCTCAAAAGACCCACAACTATCAACCCCCAAAAAATACTAAATCCTCACCCCAAAAACCCATAAAACCCTCTTCCCCCAAAAACCCTAAACCCTCATCCCCCAAAACCCCCAACCCTTAGCCTAAAAAAACTGAACACTCGGTCCCAAAAGACCCTTAATCCTTAGCCCCAAAAAACCCTAAACCCCCAGTACCAAAAAACCCTAAACCCTTAGACCTAAAAAACCTTAGGCCATTAACTCTCAGTCCCAAAAAACCATTAAACCACATCCCCAAAAAACTATAAACCCTCTACCCCCAGGAAACCTGATACATTAAACCCTAAAAATCCATCAACCCAAAGCCATAACAAAACCCTCATCCCTCATCCCTTAAAAAAATAACCCAAAGAACCAAAAAAAACCATTAAACCTCAAACCAAAAAAAACCTTATACCGTAAACCCCAAAAAAAACCACAACCCACATACCCAAAATACCAAAAACCTTAATCCCCCCCAAAACCATCAACCCTTAGCCCAAAAAAAACTTAACCCCCACCCCCATAATCCCTCAACTCTCATCCCCAAAAAACCCACAACCCTCAACCCCAAAAAACATTCCCCATCAACCCCCAAAAAAACCATCAAACTTAATCTATAAAAAACACTAAACCCTCAGCCCTAAAATACCTCAACCCATATCGCTAAAAAACCCTAAACACTCAACAATAGAAAAACCTAAACCCTTAAACACACAAAAAACCTAAACCCTCATCCATAAAAAACCATAAACCCTCATCCCCAAAAAATCATAAACCCAATGAGCTAAAAAACTCTTAACCCTAAGCCCCAAAAAATCCTCAACCCTCATCAAAAAAAATCCCTAAACCCTTATCCATAAAAAACCCTCAACCCTCTGCCGCATAAAACTCTTTTCCTATGGCCCAAAAAATCGTCAATACCCAGCCAAAAAAAACTCAACTCTCATCACAAAAAAACCCTCAACCATAAACCAAAAAAACCTTATACACTTATCCAAAAAAAACCTCAACCCTGAACCCCAAAAATCCCTAAACCCTCACCCCTAAAAAACCACTCGTCCTTCATCGCCAAAAAAATCTTAAACACACAGCACAAAATTACCCTAAACCCACAAAACCAAAAAACTAAACCCTTAGCCGAAAAAACCCTCAAACCTCATCCCAAAAAAACTCTCAACCCCACCCCCCAAAACCCTCATCCTTTATCCCTAAATAAACCTAAACCCTCTTGATCAAAAAATAATCATCCCTCAATAGCAATAAACCCACAGCCCCCATCTCCAATACAACCAAAACCCTCATCCCCCAAAAAATAAATGATGCTCATCCTCAAAAGACCTCCATCCTAAATACCAAAAACCATCACCCGTATTCTCAAAAACTACAAAATCTTCATCCCCAAAATTCCCACAACGAACATCCCAAAAAAAACCTCAACCCTTAGTCCCAAAAAACCATCAAACATAGAAAAAAAACCCTATACCCTCATCAAAAAAAACCCTTTACACACAACCCCAAAAAACCCTCAAACCTAATCCCCAAAGAAACACCAACCCTTCACCCAAAAAAACTCTAAAAACAAAAACCTAAGATACCCTCAACCATCATCCCTAAAAAATCCTCAACCCCCAAAACCCCTATACCCACAACCCCAAAAATCCTCGACCCTCTGCACTAAAAAAACAATTAACCCTCAGCCTAAATAAACCCCTCAGCCTCGTCCCTAAAAAACACTCCACCCAATTCCCCAAAAACCCTACAATAATGATTCCTAAAAAACCCAAAACCCTTGGCTCTAAAAGACCCTCAAGCCTTAGGACCAAAGACCTCTCAACCCTCGACCCAAAAAAACACTAAACCTTGAACGCAATGAAACCCTCATCCCTCGGCTTCAAAAAACACTAAACCCATATCTCCAAAAAAACCATAGAACCTAGGCCCCAAAAAACATAATCCCTTATCCCCATAAAACACTTAATACTTATATCCAAAAAACCATCAACTCTCAAAAAAAAACACAAAAACATCATCCCCAAAAAATCCTGAACCCTAAGCCCCAAAACCGAAAACCCTCATCTCCAAACCCCTACACCCAATTCCCTAAAAAACCCAAAACAATAAGATCCAAAAAAAACCACAACACTCATAGTGAAATAAAAATCAACATTAAAAACAAAAAAAACAAAACCTCAGTACAAAAAAACTAACCCCTAATTCCCAAAACTCTTAACCCTCAGCCCTAAAAAACATTCAACCCTCATCCCCTAAAAAACCCTCAAACCCTAGCCTCAAAAAAAACACCCAACCTTAAGCCCCAAAAAACCTGCAACCCTCATCACTAAGAAACACTATACCTTTAACCCCAAAAACCCCTATTAGCTTAGATGTAAGAAACCTCAAACATTATCCTCCAAATAACCTTAAACTCTCAACCCCCCAAAACCCAAAACCCTCACCCCCAAAATTCCCCAAACCCTAAGCCCTAAAAAACCATCACCCTCATCCCAAAAAACCCTAAACCCTCAAACATGATTCCTATAAAAACCTAAACACTCATCCTAAAAATACACTACACCCTCATCCCCAAAAAACCCTCAATCCTCATCCCCATAAAACCTTCAACCCCTATCCAAAAAAACCCTAAACCCTCACCAAAAAAAAACATAGAACCTCATCCCCAAAAACCCATCAACCCTCTCCCCTAATAAAATTAAACACTCAAACCCAAGAAAACCTAAACACTATATCCTAAAAACCCATAAACCCTCATCCCCGGAAAATCCATAAACTATTATACACAAGAAAACCTTAACCCCCATCCCCAAAAAACCTCAACACACATCCCCACAAAACCTTAAGCCATCAGCACTAAAAAATATTCAACAATCAACACGAAAAAAACCCTCAACACTTATCCCCGAAAAACCCCTCAACCCTCATCCACAAAAAACCCACAATCCTCATCCCAAAAATACCTAAACCCTCATTTCTAAAAACCATTCAACCCATAACCCCAAATAAAACTAATTTCTAACCGCCAAATAACCCTAAACCCTGATCCCAAAAAATCCCTCAACCATTAGTCACAAAAACCCCAAATCCTTAGGCCCCAAAGAACCTAAACCCACATACCCAAAAAACCCTAAATACTCAGCCTAAAAAAACACAAAACCCACAACATCAAAAATACCTAAAACATGAGATCCCAAAAACCATAGACCCTCACCCCCAAACCAACCTAAATCCACATCCCTAAAAAACCCAAAACCATCATCACCAAAAAACTCTTAAATCTCATCACCCAATAAATCCTAAACCCTCAACCCCAAAAACTGTAAACCCTTAGCCCAAAAAATCCTAATGCCAAAGATCTAAATAACCATAATCCCCCAACCCCAAAAAACACTAAACCCTCATCCCTAAAAAACCCTAAACCCTGATCCCTAAAAACCCTAAATCCTCATCCCCAAATAACCCTAAAACCACATCCCTCAAAAACCCTAAACTCCAATCCCCAAAAAACCCTATAACTTCATCCACAAAAAAATTCTAAACACTATGCCTGCAGAAACTCCTAAAACATCAACCCCAGAGTACCCTAAATGATAAACTCCAAAAAACACTAAACTCGCACCCCCAAAACCATAAACCTTCATCCCCCAAACCCCTATACACTCATACTCAAAAAAACCGTAAACCCTCAACCCCAAAAACCATAATCACCCATTCCCAATAAAACCTAAACCCTCATCCCCCCAAAACTCTAATATCGCATCCTTAGAAAACCCTAAATGCTCCGAACCAAAAATCCAGAAACCCTAATCTTCAAAAAAACCTAAACCACCATCACAAAATATAACCCTAAACCCTCAACAACGAAATATCCTAGACCCATATCCCAAATATATTGAAAAACCACTTCCCATAAAAACCCTAAACCCTTGTCGCTAAAAAAGAATAAACACTCAGCAAAAAAGAAACCAAAGACCCTCAATACTAAAAAAACCCTAAACCATTATGCAAAAAACCCTAAACCATGATTCCCAAAAAACCCTTCACCCTTAATCCTAAAAAACCAAAAACCACCTTCCCCAAATAACCCCAAACATTCATTCTAAAAACCCTAAACCCTCATCTCCCAAAAACCTTAAACCCTCACCCAAAAATCCCTAAACACTCAGCCACAAAATACCCAAAACCCTTACCCCCTAAAAACTAATCCTTCAACCCCCCCAAAACCCTAAACCCTTCACTCAAAAAAAACCTAAAACCTCATATCCAAAAACCCTAAACCCTCATCCCAAAAAATCCCCAAAATCTCATCTCCAAAATAATCAAAACCCTCAACTGAAAAAACCCTAAAAACTCATCCATAAAGAAACCAAAACCCTTATCCCTAAAAAATATTAAAAACTCATCCCCAAAAAAAGGAAAACCCTATGCCGCAAAAAGTACCTAAATGAACAACCCCAAAAAACCCTAAATCTCTATCCTCTAAAACCCATAAATCCCCAGCCACCAAAAATACTAAACCCTTAGCCCCCGAAAAATGAAAACCCACATCCCCCCAAAACCCTAAAACAACAACCCTAAGAAAAACTATTCCCTCATCCACAAAAACCCCTAAAAACTAATCCCCAAATAATGATACCCTCAACCCCCATAAACCCTAAAACCTCATCCCCCCAAAACCTAAAACCTCATCTCTAAAATCCTAAACAGTTGGCCCCCAAAACCCAAAACCATCATCCCCAAAAGCGGATAAACATAACCCTAAAAAACTCTAATCAATCATCAACAAAAAAATTGTAATGAATCATACCAAGAAAACCATAAACCCATAGTCCCAAAAAACCCTAGATCCACAGCCCCAGAAAACCAGAAACTCTAATCCCAAACAAACCCAAAACCCTTAACAAAAAAGAAACTGATACCCACCATACCCAAAAAAACTAAACTATAATACCTAAAAATCCTCAACCCTCATATAAAAAAACACTCAACCATCATCCATAAAAAATACAAATCCCTCATCCCTAAAAAACATAGAACCCTAATCTCTAAAAAACCATCAAACCCCAGCACCCAAAAAAACAATGACCCTCAGCCCAAAAAAAACTCTCTACCCTTATCCACAAATAAATGTCAACCCTCATCCCTAAAAAACCCTCAACCCTAAACAACAAAGAAAACCCAACCATTAACCCAAAAATTCCCTCAACCCCCATCCCCAAAAAACCCACAACACTCCGCACCAAAAAACCCCTCAACCCTCAACCCCCAAAAAAAATTTTAACCTTAAACCCCGAAAACCCTCAACCCTCATCCCCAAAAGACCCTCAAAACTATAACAAAGAAACCTAAAAAATATTCCCCAAAAAACCCTCACTTGAAAAAAAATCATCAACCCTCATCCATAAGAAACCCTCAACTATGGGCCCCAAAAAACCCTCAATCCTTTACCACAAAAAACCCACAACCCTCTTCCCCAAAAAAACCCACAAACCTCAGCCCCAAAAAACCCTTCAACCCTCATACCATAAAAATTTTCATCCCTCATCCCAAAATAACCCTAAAACATCAGCCGAGAAAAACCCTCAACCTTCAACCCCAAAAAACACTCAATTGTTATCCTAAAAAAACCTTAAAGACTTTGGAAGAAAAAAACCATCAACAATTAATCCCTAAAACCACCCAAACCTCATCCCTAAAAAACACTCCACCCTCATCTCGAAAAAACACTAAACCCTCATCATCAAAAAAATAAACCCTCATCAACTAAAAAAATAAATCCTCATCCCTAAAAAAACCCTCAACCATATTCCCCAAAAAACCTCAACCCTCATCCCCAAAATAATCTATACCCTCAGCCACAAAAAACTCACAGCCCAAAAAAAAGCCATCAAACCTTATCCCAAAAAATCCTTAAACACTCAATACAAAAAATCCCTAACCCTTAGTCCCAAAATTATGTGAGATTCATGGGGATAACTGATCTTCATGGTGTTGGGTAGAAGATGAAGGATCGTGTTTTGGGATAAGTGTCTAATGATGGGTATGTATTTTTGGTGCAAGTAGTCAACAAATTATATAAATAGTGTGACCTACTACTTAGAAAACACACTAATTGAGGAATGTAATTTAAAATCCCCACAGTAATGAACTTGTGTTGAGGTACAAAATTATTGGATTTATGATCTTGGATCACTGATCTTATATATAGACCATCAAGGAAATAATGAACAAGAGAAAGAGGAACAATTGGAACAATCCTCACACAATAGAGTTAAACAAATAATAATATCTCCATTACAATATTGAATGAATTAAAAGTTCCATGGAGGTGGATATTAATAGCTAAGGTGTGATATAACATTCAAGGGTCTATTACCCTAATATTATAAAGGCTACACCATCCTTGTCCCATTAAATTCCAAAATATAAAGTCGATCAAATGATTTTTGGAAAAGTAAGACATGAATTTCCACCCATAGAACACCTAATTTTAAATTGAGTAATTAAACCACCCGATATGAATTCAGCATCCCAATATTCAATTTATAATATCCATGTCAGCAAGCCTTCCAAAAATTCGTGCAACAATTTGTCCTGGGCTTCAAACATCTCATTTTGGATTAAATAATAGTGATAAAAACCCCATTTCCACTTCTATTCATGCACCGTGGGTTTATTCCTTTTAATGTAGTGACATGGGCTCCCATTTATACATAAAGTATCTTTATCCTTCCATGTATAATTGTCCCTTAAAAATCTATCTCTGCACATGACATCAATCCAATGACATCTACCAGTTTCATGTCATCCTCCCCCTCTTGAAAATGAGTCATCTTTGACTCTTCATAATCTTCATCAAAATATGTGGAAATGTTAGAAACATTTACATTAAAAATGATATTGTGCTAAAATTTTAGTGAGATCTTATAATCAAGCATATCATTGTATGGTTTATCCCCATGAATCTTGATCATTGTTTCCTGAACCTCTCTATTCTCTATAATGATCAAATTTTTCCACTCAATGAATTCTATTTTTTCCCTTAATTTTTCATTAAACTCGATATATTTTCTTCTGTCATTATCTCATCTTCCATCATTCTATCATTTTTCATTTTCTATCATTTTTGTCTCATCAATAAATTTTTTATTCTCTCTCATAACTTGATCTTAAAAAAAATGGGGACATAGAGAGGAGTGTTATAGGTTCCCCTCATAGTATAAGAGTGATATATTAGAAAAATATCATTTACCACATGTCAATCATACTACCATAATCAACCTAATAGAAAATACAATTCTTTCATAGGAACAACGCCACAAAATACCTCATCATTGTATTTACCAATTGGGAGTAATACCTTCACCTATTTTATAACATTTAGATCTCAATAATCATTCAACCATAGAAGTTGGTAAGGATATTGTTTCTTTAATGTTAGGAGTCACAACTTATCCACCAACTCGATGATCTCTATAAGTCTACGACTTCCTATATCAATGATGACACTACATATCTTCCCATTGATTTGAAATATAGTTTGGAAATGGTTCTCCCTATTCTCCATAACATAATAATTCTTTTGACCACCCAAAACATACCTTGTATTGAAAGTATCACCTTATGAAAATTCTCTATTCTCAATTTTCAGGGAATCCTATGACTGATCCTTCAAGATCTATCCATCAGTTACCAATTCTCAATACTTTTTTATAATAATGATGATGTAGATTAGGAATTAACTAGAAATGTGACCCCTTACATGAAATTTTAATCATTAAATGTCCTGATTTCTCATTTGTTTATCATCAAAATAAGGTTTTTTAGGTGGATAATTTTTTTTCACTGTTGCAAAAAACAAAATCTTTTGGATTTTATGATTATCTAATATCATTCCATAAATTCTTCCAAATAATGAAAGGGTATGTGGGATTCCTCATTTTTCTCCTAATTTTCATTTCTTGCTCGACATTGGTGTCTCGGTGGATCATATCATGTATGCCCATTTGATGGTACATCTCCACTTGATAGAAAATCACCTTATTGGACATATGAAAAAAACTATACCACAGTTGTCTCAATATCCTCTTTAATGTATTCTCAAATAATTATAATAATCAGCTGCTTGATTCAATCTTCAACACTCATACTCCCTTGGGTGAGTCACTATTGTTTGTTTTGAAAATCCCAATTATAGTTTAAGGGAACACGTCGCTTTCTCAGGGAAAATGCCATTCTTACACAAGTGTTAATAGGACATCTACTATATCTAGAACTCTTCAGTTTCATTTTATCCCACAAAATTGAAGAACAATTATAAAATTCAAGGGAAGAAAATTTGACATTTTTCTCCTCATAATATGCATGACATGAATACACTTTCTAAATATGTATCTCCCACTCCAAGTACACATCCAGGTCACTCTTTCCATGAAATGTGGGGACATTCACCTTAATACCTCCAATGATTTAATCACCATATGGTCTCCTTTTTCCTCCTCTAGGTTTTTTGGAACATCCTCCTCAATTTTGGTACATTCCCAAAGGAATCATAAATGTTAACCATCTATTCCTCCATGATGTGGGGGTGACATAGTGTCAGAGGTTGAGGTGGGTTATCCTGGATTTTACTTGTGATTGTTTGATTTTAAAGGATTTAAATCCTCTTAGATATAACCTCAAACTTCCTATCAAGAAGATTATCAAAATGGATCACTAAATATTTTATTTTTAGTTGTTTGTATTTTGGTTCTGGAGATATAATTTGGCTTCCTTTATCGCTAAAATGAGAAATTAACTTCGCACAATTTTTTCCATGACAAGTAACACAAACGAAAACACACAGAGGTTGAAACACACAAAATGATACACAAACACACACTCACACATGTTCACACAAATACACACTAACACATGTGAACACACACACACACATAAAAATACATACTCACACATAAAATATGTACACATACACACAAAGGATATAAAACTCATACATACATAGAAACACACTAAATCATACAATATGTACACAAAAACACATACACAGGGATACACAATCACATTCACAAGATGTATACACACATGTTCACATTAATACACAATTGGGAATGTTTTTTAATTATTTATCTCCACTCTTATCACTCAATTAAAATCCAAATATATTATGAAATCAACAACCTAGTTTTGGGTGAGTGCACGCCACCAATCCTCCATAGATAAAGATTTTTTTGGGGATGGTTTTAAACTACCCATTTTAGTGGTAAAGTTTTAAAAAATGGTAATGAGTGGAAAATAGGGTAGAAAAGATGGGTAAAAGGTGAAAAATGTGGATGTATATAATAATGTGGGTGTTCCCTAATTGTGCAAGATAAGAATAATTAATAACAATATAATCCAAATATGATTTGGTTTTGAGCAGAATCATTTAGAAAGTGATTTATGGAATTATAAAGTGCTAATAATGTAATGAATGAATATATAAAGAAGTAATTTTTTATTTTTCAAATCTCAGCAAAAGGATTTGTACTTAGAATGTAAAATCATAAGATGATGAACAAAGAGTAAGATAATATTTTTTTAATCCCTCAAAGATTTAATGAACTTTATTTTATAAATAAAAAAGGGTTATATGAGAGAATTTAATTTTTTTCAGATACAAATCACATATACTAAATTAAATTTAAAAGGGCGATGGAAGAATAATTAGATCAATGTGAAAATATTTCAATATTTCACATCATAGAACAATTAGAGATGTTTTCAATGAAAATGGGGTTTTATGTATTTTTGGAATGGGTTTATAATGTGGAAAGATGAGAAGGGTAATGGATAAGTGAAATGTAATTGAGGATATTTATTCCTACCATGTCAACCAGAGCTCAGATACCTACTGATTCGAGACACTTGGTGTGGTATAATCTTCATAGAATAGGGTGGTGGATGAAGGATGGGGTTTAGGACTACGTGTCAGATGATAGGTATGGATAGTGTGTTCCAGTAGTAAGCCAATGCTATATAGAGTGTGACTTATTACTTATACAATACACTCATGGGTGGGAAGTGAAGGAAAAAACAAACAAAAAATCATGTCAATTGAGGCATTCAATTGGGGGAATGTGATCTTGGATCACCAATATAATCTATAGTCCGAAAAAGAATTATTTCACAATAAAAATGGGAATAATCTAACCAATCCTCACACAATGGAGATTAAAAAAATCATAATCTCTCTATTACCATCTTTAATGAAATACAAGTTCTATGGGAGTCTATTTATAACTAAGGGATGAAACAAGATTCAATGGTATAATACACTAAATTAATAAAGGATATACCAATATTGTGCTAATAAAGTCAAAAATATAATATTTAACAAAGGATTTTTTATAAAATTAGTACATTCCTTTCTACCAATATCCCACGATATTTGACATTGAGTAACTAGAATACTGGATTTTTCTTTGGTGTCCAAATATTCCCTTCTAGAATCTTCATGTGTATGAGGCTTCCAAATATTAATGCAACCATATGGATTTTGCTTCACGCATCCCATTGGACATAAATAAGTGTTATAATAGTCATTTTTTAAAATTCCATGCATTCACCATAGGTTTGGTCCTTTTAGTGAAGTGAGATGGGTACCCATTTCCACTTATAGTCTCTTAAATATTTCTTTCATAATTGGGTCTAACAAATCCATATCGACACATTCCATCAAGTCAATTTCATAGACCAATTTCATATTAAGAAAAAACCTCCACCCTAAATAGGTAAAAATTCATCAACCCTTAGCACCAAAAAACCTAAACCATCATCCCCCAAAAAACCTCAACCCTCAGTCCCAAAAAAACCCCAAAACCCTTATCACCCCCCAAAAATCAACCCTCATCCCTAAAAAACCCTAAACCCTTAGACCCAAAATAATATATACCCACATACCTAAGAAAACCTGATCTCTCTACCCAAAAAACACTAAAACCTCAACCCCAAAGAACCCTCAACCCACATCCCTAAAAAAACCTCAATCCCCATCCCCATGAAAACCTAAACACCAATCCCTAAAAAACACTAAACCCTCACCCCAAAAAAACCCTAACCCTTAATTATCCAAAAACCCTCAACTCTCATCCCCAAAAAGCCATTAACACTAAGCCACCAAAAAACACTTAACACTCAGCCCTAAAAAAACCTATACTGTCAGCCCCATGAAACCATCAACCCTCAACCCCAAAAAACCTAATCCTCAACCCCAAATAAAACCCATAATCCTTATAAGTATCATAAAGAAAATTAACCAAAATATCTTTAACCCTCAACACCAAACCCCTAAACCCATAGATGTAAAAAACCATAAATCATTAGCCCCAAAAATACTTTGAATCCTCATCCCCCAAAATCTACGATCCCTCATCCCCAAAAAACCATAAACAGTTAGTCCCAGAAAACCATAAACACTCATCCCTAAAAAACCATGAACACTCATCCAAAAAAACCCAAAACCCATATCCCCAAAAACATCGATCCCTCATTCCCAAAAAACCCTAAACACTTAGCCCTAAAAAAACCACAACCATAATCCCCAATGAACCTTGAACCCACATCCTTAAAAAACCCTAAACCATCAGCCATAAAATACTATGAATCGTCAGCCCCAAAAAACCCTAAACCCTCACCCCCCCCCCAAAAAAAACCCAGACCCATAGCCTGAAAAAACCTTGAACCCTCGTCCAAAAAATAAATTGAACAGTCACCCCCAAAAAACCCTGAACCCCCATCCCCAAAAAACACTAAACCCACATCCCCAAAAAATCATAAACCCTTACCACTAAAAAACCCCTAACCCACAGAAATAAGAAAATCAGAACCCTAGGAACCATTAATCGCGATACCCTAATCCCAAAAAAAATCCTCAATCCTTTACCCAAAAAAAATTAAACCCTCATCACCAAAAAACCCGGACCCCGCCCTAAAAAACCCTCAACCCTCTTCCCAAAAAAACCCTCAACCCTCAGCCCCAAAATTCTCTTAACCCTCAGTTTCAAAAAATTATCAACCCTTATCCTAAACAACCCCTTAATACTCAAAACCAAAGAAACCTCAATCATCATCCCTAAAAACCCTAAACCCTTAAACAAATAGAAATGTAATCCCACATCTCAAAAATAACCTAAACCCTCAGACCCAAAAAACCTTTAATGCTAAACCCTAATAACCTCACAACACTATCCTACCAAAAACCCTCACCCATCAGCCTTAAAAATTATCCCTAAATACCCTCAAACCTAAGTCCAAAACCCTAATCCCTCGGCCCCAAAAAATCCTTATCCATCATCCCCAAAAAAACCTCGACCCTCATCCATACTAAACCCCAAACCATCATCCCCCCACAACCATCAACCCTCAACCATAAAAAACCATCAACCCTTAGCCTCAAAAAACCCTTGAACCTCATCCCCAAAAAACCCTCAACCCTCCACCCCAAAAAACATTAAATCATCATCCTAAAGAAACGAAAAACTGCAGCCCAAAATAACCCTAACCCCTCCTCCAAAGAAAAACCAAAATACTACGCCCCAAAAAACCCTAGACCATTAGCCCCAAAAAACCCTCAGCCCAATTCCCCAAAAAGAAACCTCAATCCTCATCCCAAAAAAACACTAAAACCCCAGTCCCAAAAACCCTCAACCCTCATCCACAAAAACCCTCAACCATCGGAAACAAAAACCCTCAACCCTCTACCATTGAAAACCCCTCAACCCTTATCCACAAATAACCCTCAACCCTTATTCCCAAAAAATAATTATTCCATAGACCTAGAAAATCCTAAACCCTAATCCCCAAAAAAAACCTAAACCCCTAGCCCTAAAAAATGTGAAACCTCATCCCTAAAATACCATAAAAACTCATAATAAATAAGAACCCTCATACCTAAAAAACATTGAACTCTCATCCCCAAAAATCCCAAAACCCCTAGCACCAGAAAAACCCAAAACCCTTTTTCAAAATAAAAATCATGAACCCTCATCCCCAAAAAACCTAAACCCTTAGCCATAGAAAAATATAGAACCCTTTCCCCAAAAAATAATTATCCTTTACCCCTAAAAAACCTAAACCCTCATACCCAACAATCCCTAAACCCGCATATTTGAAAAATCCGGATCCCACAACCCCAAAAAAATGATGAACTATCAATACAAAAGTACCATGAACACTTATCCCAAAAAATCCATCAACCCTTAGCCCAAAAACCCTAAACCCTCATCCCTAAAAAACCCTAAACCTTCATCCCCAAAACCCATCAAATATTATCCCCCTAATAAACCCTAAAACCTAAATCCCAAAAAACCATTATCCCCAATCCTAGAAAACAGTAAACCCTCATCCCCAAAAAAACATCAAAACTTATCCCAAAAACACCTTGAAAGATTGTACACAAATAACCCTGAACCACCATCCACAAAAAAACCTAAACCCCTAGCTAAAAAACCCTCATCTCTATGCTAGAAAAACACCTAAACTCACAGCTCCAAAAAAACCCTCAACCCTCTACGCCAAAAAACCCTAAACCGTCTATCCAAAAATACTTTGTACCATCAACCCCAAGAAACCATCAACCCAAAGCCCCAAAAATCCCTCAACCCTTATCCCCAAAAAACCATAAAACCTCATCTACAAAAAACCCTCAACCCTCAGCCCAAAAAACCCCTAAACCCGCAACCTCAAAATACCATAAACCCTCATCTTCAAAAAGATACTAAACACTCATCCCCAAAGAATAATTAACCCTCAACCCCAAAAAACCTCAACTATCATCCCCAAAAAACCTAAATCATCATGTCTAATAAACCCTTAACCCTCACCCACACAAAACCATCACCCCAAAAAACCCTAAACCCTCAACCCTAAACCCGCAACCCTAAAAACCCCTAAACATTAATCCCCAAAAACCCTAAAACATCAGGCCTAAAAAATTATAAACCCTCATCCCAAAAAATAATAATCCTCAATACACAATAAACCTTAAACCCTCAACCATAAAAAACTGAAATCTTCCAGACCAAAAATAACCTAAACAATCAACCCCAAAAAACCCTAAACCCTCTGCTCTAAAAAAAATCATAAACCCTCATCCCAATAAACCCTAAACCCTTATCCCAAATGCTATAATCCCTTATCCCCCCAAAACCCTAAATAATAAACACTAAAAAATCCTAATCCCCCTACCCCAAAATAATAAACCCTGATCCCTAAAAAACCATCAACCCTCAACCCCAAATAAAACTCTACCCTCATCCCCTAAAAATCCATCAGCCCTCAGCACCCAAAAAACCATTAACAGTCATCCCCAAAAAATCATCAACCCTCATCCCCAAAAAACCATTAGCCCTAAGTCATAAAACACCCTCAACCCTGATCAATAATAAAGCATCAAACCTCTAACAAAAAAATACCTCAACCTTAAGCCAAAAAAACCCTCAACCCTCATCCTTTAAAAAAACCTCACCCCTCACCCCCAATGGAACCTCAACCCTCAACCCTAAAAAACACTTAACCCACAACCCAAAAAAAAACCATCAACCATCGGCTCTTAAAGGACCTCATCCATCATCCCCCAAAAATCCTCAACCCTCATCCCTAATAATCCCTCTACCATAATCCCTCAAAACCCTCATCCCTCATCCTTAAAAATACCTCAACACTCATCACCAAAAAAACTAAACCCTCAGCCCAATAAACCCTCAAACCTCGTTCGAAAAAAACCTTAACCATAGGCCCTAAAATCCTCAATCCTCAACCCCAAAAAACCTTAAACCCTCATCACTAAAAAAAATTCAACCATCAGGCCGAATAAACCGTCAACCATTAGCCACAAAAAACCCCAACCCTATGTCCCAAAAAACACTAAACCCTCATCCACATAAAACCTCAAACTATTATTCCCAAAATTCCATCAACCCTAATCCAAAAAAAACACTAATACCTCATCCTAGAAAAACCTAAACCCTAATATCCCAATACCCCCAACCTTAATTCACATAAAACCCTCATCCCTTATCCCTAAATCCCTTAATCATCTGACATAAAAAACCCTCAACATCAACCCCAAAAAACCCTCAAATCTCATACCCAAAAAAAATCAACCCACATCCCCAAAAACCCTAAACCCTTATCCCCTAGCCCAAATAACCCTCTACCCCCCCAAAACACTCAACCCTTAATCCTAAAATTATCTCAACCCTCATCCCAAAAAATCCCTCAACCCTCAGCTCCAAAATTCCCTCAACACTGAGCCTCAAACAATGATCAACCCTTAGTCCCAAATATCCCTCACCCACATAATCAAAAAACCCTCATCCCTCACCCCCAAAACCATCAACTCTAATCCCCAAAAAACATCAACCATTATCCATAAAAAATCCTCAAGAATCATCCCCAAAAAAAACTCAACCATAAGCTCGAAAAACCCTCAACCCTCAGCACCAAAAAAACCTAATCCCTTGTCCCCAAAAAACCCTAAACCCTTAGCCCCCCAAAAATACATTCTACCCCAAAAAACCCTACACCCTCTTCCCTAAAAAACCTCCAATCCTCATCCCCAATATAATATATATCATATAAAATAATAAAACATTAATCACTAAGATGAAATAAAACCTTTAAAATTTTACCCAAAAATTACTAACCCCTCAACCCAAAAAACCCTAATCCCTCACCAACAAAAATATTTTATCACTCATCATAAAAAAAATTAAACCTCATCCTAAAAAAACCCTAATATCTCATAAAAAACCCAGATCCCTCAACTCAAAAATGTTTTAATCCTTCAACTGCCAAAAATATGAATCCATCATCCCAAAAAAAACCATAATCCCTTAGCCAAAAAAAACCATAAAACCTCATCCCTAAAAACCCTAATCCCTGATCCTCAAAAAATAATCAACACCCTCAAACCTCATCCCAAAATTCCCTATACGCTCATACCTAAAAAACACTCAACCCTCAACCCCAAAAAACACTAATCCCTATAGCCCAAAAAACCATCAACCCACATCCCTAAAAAACCCACAAATCTCATCCACAAAAAACCTCTACCCTGTTTCCAAAACAACTCTAAACCGTTATCCCAAAAAAACCTAGTCCAAAAAAAACCCTATACTATTTGTGCCAAAAAACCTTGAAACCTCATCCAAAAAAATACATAAACCCTTAGCCCAAAAACCCTCAACCATCATCCCCAAAAAATCCTCAAACCCCTGACCCAAAATAACCTAAACCCTTATCCCCAAAAAAACCCTATAATGTCAAATATAAAATCCCCTAAATAAACTTTTTAAAAACCCTCAAACCTCATCCCCAAAAACCTTCATCCCTCATCCCAAAAAAAACTCAACAATTAGCACAAAAAAACCCTCAACCCTCATCCCCAAAAACCGTAAATCCTCATCCCCAAATACACCTCAACCATCATCCCCAAAACACCATCATCCATCATCAATAAAAAACAATAATCCCAAAAAAACCTCAATCCTCACCTTGAAAAAAAACAATATACTCTCCCCTAATAAATCAAAACCCTCATTACCAAAAAATAATAAACCCTCATCCCTAGAAAACTGTAAACCCCCATCCACAAAAAACCATAAAACCCCATCCCCAAAAAACCTTGAACCCTAAGACCTAAAAAACCCTAAACCATTAACCCCAATAAACTATAATCCATCATCCCAAAAAAACTATAATCCATCATAAAAAAACTATAACCTCAACCACCCAAAACCCAAAACCCTTATCCCCCAATAGCCCTAGAAACTGATCCTCAAAAAACCCTAAACCCTCGGCCTAAAAAACCCTTAAACTATCCGCACACAAAAACCTAAACCCTCATCCCACAAAAATATTAACACCTCATCACAAAAAACCATAAATCATATCCCCAAAAAACCCTTAAACCTTATCCATAGAATAAACATAAACCCTAACCTCCAAAAACCATAAACACATATCCTCAAAAAAACCATTAACCCTTATCCATAAAAAAGTACTAAATCATCATCCCAAAAATACCTAAACACTTTGCGTCAAATAAAACTTAACTATATTCCCCAAAAAACCATAAATCCCTCCCCAGAAAACCCTACCCTCTTAGCTGCAAAAAAATATAAACTCCCAATCCCCCCAAAAACCTAAACCCTCATCCCGAAAAAATCCTAAAACTTCATCCCCAAAAACCCTAAACCCTCATACCCAAAAAATCCATAACCATCAACACCAAGAAAAACCTTAACCCCTCATCCCAAAAAGGATAATTCATCATCAATAAAAAACCCTAAACCCTCATCCATTAATAACCCTAAACCCTCATCCCTAAAAAACCCTAAAATATCATCCCAAAAAACCCTAAACCCATAGACCAAGAAATACTAAACCATCCACCCCAAAAAACCATAATACCTCAACCACAGAAAAACCTAAACCATTATCCCCAAAAATATGTAAACCATAATCACTATAAAACCCTAAATTCACATCCCAAGAATCATAAACCACCGACGCCAAAAAATCCTGAACCCTTATCCCCAAGAAAAAACCTAAACCATCATCCCAGAAAATCCCTCAACACTAAGCCCTAAGAAACCCTCAAACCATAGAAAAAAAAACATAAACCCTAATCACTAAAAACCCAAAACCCTTAGCCCAATAAAAAATAACCTCCAGCACCGAAAGACCCTAAACCCGCATCCCCAAAAAACCCCTAAACCCTAATCCCTAAAAACCCTAACACTTAGCCCCCCAAAAAAGCCCTCATCCCTTTACACTATAAATCACCAAACCCTAAATCATAAAAACCCCACAACCATCAGTCATAAAAAACTCCAAACCCTCAGAATCAAAAAATCCTCAACCCTCATAAAAAAACATCAACCCTCAGTCATATATAAACCTCAACTCTCATCCATGAAAGAACCCTAAACCCCCATCCCCAAAAAACCTAAAACCCACATCCCCAAAAAACCATCATCCCTCCACCCTGAAAAACCCTCAACCCTCATCCCACAAAACCGATAACCCCTATCTCCAAAAAACCCTCAAAACGCATACCCCAAAAACCACAATCCCTTCTCCCCAACAAAACTCAATCCTCATCACCAAAAAACCATTAAATACTCACCCCAATCAACTCTAAAACCACTTCCTCAGAAATCCCTCCACGCTCAAACCTAATAAAAATTCAACACTTAGTCCTAATAAAACGTAAACCCTTTTAAAAAAACCCCAATACTTATACCCTGAAGAAAACTAAACCCTCATACCCTAAAATCCCCTAAACAATCATCCCAAAAAAGTACATACACTCAACCCCAAAAGATCCAAATACCTCGGGCCTAAAAAAATCCAAACCCACATCCCCAAAAAACCATAACCCTCAAAAAAAACCTTAAACCCTTATAAAAAAACCCTCAAATATTAGCTACAAAAAACCATTAATCCACATCCCCAAAAAACCCTAAACCCCAAACAACCATCAACCCTTATCCCCAAAAAACACTAAACCCTTAGCTACAAAAACTCCTCATCCCTCCGCCACAAAAAACCCAAAACCATCAGCCCTAAAAACATCATTCCTCAGCCCAAAAAACTCCAAAACGCCAATCCCCAAAACCCCTAAACCAAACTCTTAAATACCCAAAACCCTCAACCCCTAAAAAAACCCTCAACCCACTGCTTGAAAAACCCACAACCCTCAGCTCCAAACAACTCTTAACTCTATTCCCCAAAAAATCCCGAACCCTCATCCCAAAAAAACCCTCAACCCTTATCCCCAAAAAACCCTCATACTTTTTCCAAAAAACCCTCACCCATCAATCCCAAAAAATCTTAAACCATCATCCCCCAAAGAACCCTAAACCCTCAGGCCCAAAAATAAATAACCATTTAGCCTTAAAAATCCTAAACCCTCAGCACCAAAAAATCCTAAACGCACTTCACTAAAAAACACTAAAAACTCATACACATAATACTATAAAAACATTACAACAATAAAACCTTAACCCTCATGAAAAAAAAACCCTAAACTGTAAGCCCAAAAAAATCTTGAAACCTAAGCCCAAAGAATCCTCAACACTCAGCCCCCAAAAAACCTAATCCCTCATTCCCAAAATCCCTGAACACCCAGCACCAAAAAACCTTGAACCCTTAGCCCCCAAAAAAACCTTAATCCACATCCCCAAAAAACCCTAAACACTCAGCCCCTAAAACTAGATTTCTTAGTCCCAAAAAATATAAAGTCTCAACCCTAAAAACCCTAATCACTCATAACCAAAAAATATTAAAACATAAGCCAAAAAATCCAAACCATAATCTATTCAAATATCATCAATACTCATCCCCAAAAAACCCTGAACCCTTTTCCTAAAAAAACCCTGAACTCTCAGCTCCAAAACCTCAGATGTCTCATCCCATATAAACCTAGAACACTCATCAATAAAAAAATCACGATACCTAAAGCCTTTAAAACCCTAAACCCTTAGAACCCAAAAACCCGGAACCCTCAACCCTAAAAAACCATGAACCATCAGTTCCAAAAATCATGAACCCATATCCCCCAAAAACATTGAACCCTCGATCCCAAAAAATCATAACCCCTAATCACTCATAAAACCAAAACATTATTCCCCAAAAAACCACAGTCCCTCATCCCTTAAAAACCACATATCACCATCCCCAAAAAAACCCTCAACACTTAGCCACAAAAACCATCAACCGTCATCCCCAAAAAACCATCAACCCTCACCCAAAATACACAAACACTCATCCCCCAAAAATTCTAAATTGTAGCCCCAAAAACTCACAAATACCATACCCCCAAAAACCCAAAAACCTCTTCCCCAAAATCCTCAATCCTTCAGTACAATAAAAACCTGAACCCTTATCTAAAAAAAACCAAAACCCTATGTCCAAAAAGGACCTAAAAACTCAACCCTAAAACTCCTAAAACCATATCCATAAAATAACACTAAACCCTCAGCTCAAAAAACATTAAGCCCTCATCCCCAAAAAACCATCAACCATCATCCCAAAAAATACCATACACCCTTATCCTAAAAATGTAATGCCCGGACCCTAGTAACTAAGAGTAGGTGCATTATTACATATAATTGGAATGATACAATGAATCATGTCCTGAAAGGCCGATCAATTTTGTATCCATGGAAGTACTAGATACATACATAAGTTTTACATTACATCATGAAATAAAAACAACAAAAACATCTTGTCCCATTTGAACACACTTATATTCCTTATCCAATCACTATAGGTCAACCATAAAATACTTCTTCACATACTGAGAAAAATAAAACATAGAAAGGGGTGATCGCAGATTCTCAGTAAGGATAACAATATAACTGAAGCATTTTCAAATAAGCATAAACATTTAAGGAATTGTATAAGAATAAAACATAATCCTTTTAAACATAAACTTCAGCATAATATGGAAAATATAAATCAAATAATTCCATTTAATTATTCACATGGATATTCTAGTAGTGGAATAATCACATGAAATATCAATAGCCAATTTCATAATGATGGAATTCATAATGTCGTACATCATAACCATATAGTCAAGGCCTCGTGCCAATACTACAAATAAGATTTCTTCAAGCACTTGTGTCAAGACACTAGTTTGTCTCATAAGACCTACCAATGCATCGAGGAGCTATAGTGGGATCCACCCATCACTTAGTAAGTACAATTCATTCAACTTATGAAAAGGATGATACATAACATAAACATTCGTATAAAAACTATCATACGAAATGTTAATACTTTAACTGTAAACCATGAATAGTATAAAAATAACACATCCATAGTCAAACATATCACAAAACCTTCAATACAATATAGAAGATTTGTATCATAATAAATCAGCTTCAAACAAGTGTAAAATACATCAAATGATGTTGACATAGATGAAATCAACACTATTTGAGAGGAACATCTCTTTATATTTTGAAATCATTTAAAAGACACATAATTATAAAAGAAGAATTTTATTTTGAAAATATTCTTAATATCTTATAAGGGAAGCTTCGAAGGTCTTATAATGGTGAAAAATAACTGCACCCACCGTATAAGTTAAAAAAACATTCTTACCTTAATTCGTCGAAAAGGTCATAAAGTACCTTGTTTGGAAAATGACAGAAACATTCATTTCAAAAAAAATTATAGAAGGTACAAAAAAGGGTATAAATGACTTTAACCCATAGTATAGTAAATAGTAAAAATGTTTTGAAATATATTATTAAGAAACAAGGATGTGGATGAAAAAGACATCCCAGTAGATACTTACGTATATACAGCCTCAGATAAATAAAGAGATCGTAAAATTAATCCTTAACTTGTACTTTTCCTTGGTTGAGGGTATGTTAACCTCCTGTATAATAGTTCAATAATTTTTATTAAATTTTACAAGAACCATATACATAAATATGATGTCATATATGATCTTTTAATATTGTATTGTTAATAATATTTTAGTAGTATCATCGTTTCGGGTGTTAACTGATTCATTTTCGTTTATATGTTTTGTTATGGAAGTCATGTTTTTATGGATATGATGTATTTGATTCATTACCATAATGATATTATGTTCTTAAGTATTATTTTTTAATCATAAAATAATATTTATTCTTGAAAGGTTACGATGGGGAATGAATCTTATCACGTTTGTGGAGATGATAATATGTACATACACACGAGCGACAATACCATTATATTGATGGTGAAATCATATGTAATTGGATGGTATATCATATATACAGAATAATTGAAATTTTATATTCATTATTTACATCAATTATACTGATTATTATACCCATCCAAACAATGATGTTTTGAATGACTAACTACCCCACGACGTGGAGACGGTAAGCCGTACGTACGCACGTATAGTGACTTTGTCATTTATTGGATGGATAGAATAACTAATATGGTTGTACCATATTTATAATAACATCAAATTATTTATAATGTACTGAATTTATTATTTTGGTATGGAAAGAACAAGGAAACAGAAAGTGGAAAATGAAAATAGCTTGAAAGAGGTGATGAAATTATTACCTCTTCTTCGAGTGCTTCCTTTTGATTTGATCAAAAGGGCTCCTTAGGTAGGCTTTATGATCAAAGTAAGACCTATAGGTTTATGTAAGATTAGTTGGGAGGATATTTGAGTAGGGTTTGGAAAATCCAAAAGGCTATGGAGGTGTCATTTTGAGAGAAGGTCAAGTACCCTTTTATAAGATATGTGAGGGTCACTTTGGGAAAACCTTGAAATATTATTTTATTATACAATAATGTTCGGTTTATGATGACTCCAAATGGATTTATTTCTAAGATAAGGTGGGTATGGGTCAGAATCATTACAACCAAAAGGTTATATATAGGTTTAGGTCACCATATTAACCTTATATTTTAGATTCAACTCTTGGTTAAATAATATAACTTTTACCATGTCTTCTTGCATTCTTACAATATATGGTTAATAAACAAACTATAAACTACCAAGTGAACCTAAAGTGGTTAATTAATGATATATAGATTATTATATAAGTATTTTGGACGAAACCTATATTTTTAGAAGTACTATATCAATTAATAATATAGTATTTGTTTAATAAACTCAATTATGTCGATTTTGACACTATTTGGTATTTTGTTTTTGTGAAAGTCAAACAACATTATCACTTTGAAATAAATTTATTTAATCAACCCTAACATGTCATATTAACATTTACAATTCTTGGATGTCATAAAAACTATAAAATTATATATATTTTATTATTTATAATATCCTTTATTAGATTCGTTCATTAATAAGGAAAATACTTCATCATTATTGTGTCTTAAATAAATATATTTATTTTATGTCTAAAAATTATAAATAAAATATCAGGATGTAGGAAATATTATTAGATTTCTAATTACTATTTATAGTCTAAGATATACATTATATTATCTCATATAATAAATGTTTTACTAAAAGATATATGTTTATGTTACATTTTCCTTATATTTAAAATAATTTTTATATTGTCATTTTCACATACAAGTGGCTACATGGGGTCCCAAAATCGACCCACGGATAACCATGGTAAGAAATTTATCATACAATAGGGATAGGACACGTGTTAGGGTAATTTAATATTATTATAATATTGTTTTTTTACCCCTATTTACCGGATTTACCATTTAACCATGGTAAATAAAATATTTACTGAAGTAACTATTCATAATGTCTAAAAATAAAAGTTACCTATTTACACAAGTTGGACCCCCTGATTCCAAATATGGAATCCATTTTTCCAAATTCAAAACAAGAATTTTCATAAATTAATTTAAAATTAATTCCTGTTGTCAAAACCAAAAAGCAGGTTTTTAAGAAGTAAATCTATCGAAATATTGACACGTGTTTATGTACAATTTAAATGTGAAATTACATAAAATGACTTAAATTATATTAAATGATAAAAATAAAATCTAATTATACTTTAAAACCACTAAAATTTATAATTTAACACTATAAATTGTTTCGATTAAAAAAGTTGTTCTTAAATAAAATTTAGTATTTTTCACTATTCATCAAAATATGAAAGTTATCAAAAAAATTCCAAAAATTCACCCTAAGCTAATTTTCATATTCTTAATCCAAAAATGAAGTCCATTTTGAAAAATAAAATTTATAAAATTTCAAAAAGTTGGTATTACTATTCATAATGGCTAGTTTGATTGGTCATGTTGTGTTAGAACTCGAAGTTATGTACAGCGCAAGCTGTTGTATTATTCAAAGAGAATCATACTGTGGAGGCTTGTGGTGTTTCATTATCCCCTCATTCAAATAATTTCATCCTTGAAATTTTTATAATACTACGACACAAAAAAAATGAGTGAATAATAATATTAATTATTTAAATAACAATATTATTAAAATTGATAAATACCACCTTTTCAGCAGTTTTTATCGCTGATAAACTAATACCATTATAAGTACTAAAAAATATCTGATAAAAGGGGTATTTATTAGGACATAATTTTTGGGGCTGATAAAATACACTTTTAACATTGTTTCGTCTATCGCAATCAAAATTGTAGAAAGAATGAATAAAAATGAGTGAATAATAATATTAATTATTTAAATAACAATATTATTAAAATTGGATTATACAATCTATTTAAACTACACAAATATAAAAAAATGAATTTAAATAAATTAATAACATAACATACAAATATAATAAATATATTAAAATTTAATAAATAAAAAAGAAAAAAATATTAATCATATATATTATAATCATATTGAAAATATTAAAATTTAATAAATTAATATGTAACAATAAATTTTAAAAAATGAATAAATTCAAAAATTATCAAAATTGAATAAATTATACAGAATAAATAAATACAAAAAATGAATAAATTAAAAAAATTAAAAAAATGTAAACTCTTAACATTAATTACATAAATTACAAACACATAAAAAATGAATAAAAATAAATAAATAAATAATATTAGTAATATGAATTATATAAAAAACTATTAAAAATGAATTATATTAACAATTTTAATGAAAAATAATAATAATTCATTTAAATAAGTAAATTATAGAAATTTCAAACATAATAAAAATATTAAAACCTAATATATAAAAATGAATAAATATTAAAGATATAAATTAAAAATATGTTCAAAATATTAAAAAATTATAAATAAATATATAAAAATAAATATTAAAAGTGAATAAACTCCATAAATATTAAAACTAAATAAATTATATTAAGTAAATGAATATTAAAAATGAATAAATTATAAAAAAAATTAAAATGTGAGTTCATAAGATTAATTACATGAATTATAAACACATAAAAAATGAATAAAAATAAATAATTAATTAATATTGATTATATAAATAAAAAAATTACAAAAAATAAATTTCATTTATTTTATAAATTATAATAAACTTTAAAATGAATTTAAATAAATAAATTATATAAATTTCAAACATTTTATTAATATTAAAACAACAAAAATAAAAATGGATACCTATTAATTATATAAATTACAATCATATAGAAAATGTTAAAACCTAGTAAATTAATACGTGTAAATAAATATAAAAAAATTGATAAATTATTAAAATATTAAAAAATAATAAATAATCAAAATTAATAAATAATATTAAATTTAAGTACATTAAAAATGAAAAAATACAATTGAATAAATTTAAAAAATTAAAAACTGAATTCGTAATAATAATTACATGAATTTCGAACACTTTAAATATTAATAAATTCAGAAAATAAATAATATTAATTATATAAATAATAAAATTTTTAAAATTTTATTATATAGACTCATTAAATTATAATGAAATTAGAATATTAAATTAAATAAATTAATTATATAAATAATAAAAATTAAATAAATTCCAAAAAAATTAAATATCAATATATATGAAAAATGAATAAATAATATTAAATAAAAGAATATTAAAAATGAATAATGAAAATTGGATAAATTACAAGAAAATTTTTAAAAAGTAAATTCATAACATTAATTAAATGAATTACAAACATATGAAAATAGATAAAAATGAAAAAATAAATAATATTATTATTACCAAATACTGTTATATATATTTTATTGATTGTATATAAAAAATATAGTTAATTATAAACATTTAGAATTTTTAATAATAATCAAAAATATAATAATTTAATTAAATGTTTAAATATTTTCTAATATGATTTAAAATATGCATTACAAATTAGTTAAAACTTTTTGGGGTCCATTACCCTTTATTAAAAAGATAAAAGGTAGAGAAAAAAAAGAGAATGGGGTCAGAAAAAGTATTCTTGTCCTTAATCAAAAGTAGGTTACAACTCATAAGTCTACTGTCAGTAAAAAAGGAAGAAAAATATAATTTCTTGGATTTTCCTATTTCACCCATGTTCTGAGGATGTCAGACTCATCAATGGTGATGTCGACCCCTCCTCCATGACTTAATTAGTGAAATTACTATTTATATATGTGCATATATTCATATGAAATGTATAATATGTGGGTTGTATAAACCCCGTACATGATGGGATGAGTCGTAGTTCATTACCCCAACCCATTTAAATTATGACTAGTGACATCCATTCCTTCATCTAACTGTACATTCTTTGTTTCTACCTGATTAATTCCAGTATGTATGTAATATAAATTATACATTATTTTTAGTTATAAATATAAATAAGTATAAATTAATTTATATTTATATATGTTGTATTTATAAAAATATAAACTTATTTCTATAAAAATCATATTTAAAAAAATATAAAAATGTATAAATAAATTAAAATTTTCATAATACCTTTTAACATTACTATTTTAGTAGCTATAAATGTATCCTTTTATCACATATTTTTTATCAATGATAAAAATCATCCTTTATCATCATTTATAATGAGAAAAAATATAAATAGGATTTTAACAGTGTAGATAAAATCCACCACTGAATAAATAAAAATATATAGTATTGATTATGATATGATGTGTACAAGGTGTTAAAAAATGATTTTACTGGATATAGGGTTGGCCCTGGGGAAGCTCCAAAAGCCCCCGGGAAAGGGCAATAAAAAAAAGTTCAAATAACATACATACAAGGGAATAAATTTCACTATTTTATTGTATCACCCTATAAAATAATGGAATCGTTATTGGTCTTGGTCTTGGGAAATGAAATTTTTAGGGATGGTTCTGATTAGATGTTATATATATTTTCATCTATGAAGATTAGTTCATACTAATATCAAGCATTATAATTTTTTTAATGATTGATTATCAATACAAGAAAGTTTGAGAATAATTTTAAATCATTTGAATATCTCTCTTTAATTGACATTGTAACATCCTGATATAAAATAAATAAATTAAAAAAATTATTATATATTTGTTAATTAATAGGTGGTAAAAAATTGTTTTTGAAATTTATTTATTATCTAAAATTTATTGTTCACTTTTAATGAAATATTATAATACATTCTTATCCCATATCAAATAGAAATCAATAATCATGGTTATCAAATTGTGTTTATTACAATGTTTTATATAAATTTTTTTCAAACATTCATATTTTCCCTATGAACTCATCATGATTTCATTGGATTGATTAAATTGATTAAATCGATGATTCTTTAGATTTTCAGATATTTAAATTTAACTGGATATGAATACGAGTGTATTTATAATTGAATTTAAAAAAATATTAATCATCATCATTATTATTCTCATCATAATTGTTTCTATTATGGTTGTTATTATTATTATTATTTTTATTTTTATTTTTATTCTTATTATTTTCCCCCAAGGTGAAGATGGGTTGGACGTGTCCCTACAGGGTCTCAGGGAGGTCTCGGATTTTAGTATCCTTGAGTAGTTATTCCAACATATGTTTTATTGTTGGGTAAATTTGTAATATTCCCCTTTACCCCACATCAATGTAAATTATTATTATTATTCGTATTATTATATTAGACTTGAGGGATGAAAAATGGGACCCCCACAATTTCTCTTCCATCTCAATACTATATAATCAATAAGATTCAGTGCTACTCTTTATTAGTGTAAAAAATAACATACTAATATAGAATAATATTTTATGAGTATTAATTAAAAGTGATAATGAACATACCCTTTATTAGTGCTAATAAATAACTGATAAAAGAAAAAATTTATCAATTCTTATTTTATCACCGATAATGGGCTCCTATATTAGAATTGTAGTTAAGATAGAAAAATAGAACACTGAATAATTTAATTTATATATAGATATTTATATATTTTAAATATAATTTATGTACCAAAAAATATATACATTTATAAAAATAATATATAATATAAGACATTATACATCCAGCCCCACAGAACGCACATGACTAATGAATTCCCCCTAGTACTTGAACTCGGGAGATCTAACCCCCAACATGTATAAATATTTAAATGTATATTTAAATATTCTTTATTTGAAAATAAGTACATATATTTATATAATTATTAATTATAAATTTGAACATTATATAATTTATTTATATAATTTATCGAATTTTTGGGCTATTTATGTTGGATGATGCAGCTGCTCAAGTAGGAAATGATGTTGGTGATGTCAAAATGATGGGGTGAAGACCCATGTACACGCTTTCTTAGTGAAAGAATAAATTAGGCGGGCATCGAGGCAGGATGATTGGGAATTCTGCCCATGTAATGGATTTCACGCTATTGGGCCTCCGGGCCCTAAAATTGTAATAAGTCATTTATGGAGTGGGTTATCCCTTGGTGGGGGTGTGACCTATACATACTGGATTAGGTGTGTGTGTGTTATTTCGTTTACTTGCAAACTCTAGGAGCATAATAATCTATATAAATTCATAAATAGAGTTTATTTTTGAATTTACACATTTATATTAACTGTAAATAATTAAAATATTGTAACAGCTCTAGAAAAAGTGAAACATAAATGATGAAATGTTACAACCCATGTCCACAAGGGGAAACTTTATATTTGAGGTCTTGTATTTTATGAACTCCATAATTGATCATTATTTTCTTGTAGTGGTATCAGGATGGGTGACCTATGGTGATGTTTCTTAGGGTGCGTGTGATTAAAGACAAGTAGAACTGAAAGAACATGTGTTGGCGTGTGGGGAAAATCATTAGTCTGATAAGTGACCTTAGTGGGTAACAACTGATGATGGGTTAGGAAGATAACCAATGCATTATAGTACACCCATGTGGTTAGATGAACAGTTTTATAGAATATGGAGGATGGGCCATGGAAAATGGTATTAGATCCAATAACTTATCTGAAGTTCATAGACACTACCTCAGTTTAAGGTGAAGGTTTCATAATGAGTAAACTGTGAGTTAAAGGGGTAGAGAGTGTATCACCATTGGAAAATTGAATTATAAAAGACTAAATGTTACTACACATTTCCACAAAGTGCACCTTTATTTTTTGGATCCTATTTTATAAGAACTTCATGCTTAACCATGTTTGTCTTGGTGTAGTGAAAGGAAGGGTGACATCCTAAGAAGTTTCTGAGAGTGTTTATGAGTGAGGAAATATCAAAATGAATGTGTTGTTTATTCATTTAATATTTCTTAATATTTATCTGTATTTATTTTATTAAAATTTATTTATTTTTTATATTTATCTATTTTAAATGTTTATTCATTTAATGTTTTTTTAATTTATTCATTATTATGGTTATTTATACATTTTTAAATATTATTAATCAATACTTTAATATGTATGTAATTTATATTATTAATATTTATTCATTTTTATTTTAATATATTTTTATTTAAATATTTATACAATTATTATTTATTTATAATTAATTAGTACTATATTGTAAATCTTGTGATTTAAAATTAATTTTTAATATTTTTTTATTTTAATGTTTATTAATTTTTAATATTTTATGAATTTATATAAATTAAATTATCAATTATCTTTTAAATATTTCTGAAATTTATTCATTTTATAATTAATAAAATTTACTAATTTTTAATATTTTTTCATTTATTATTATCTATACATTTTTAATTCTTATTCAATATTGATTTTTTTTAATTTATTTATTTTTATTATTTTTTGATTTAATATTTAGATAATTTATTCATTTTCTATATGTTTATAAATTTTTATTTATTAATATTTAATATATTTAATAAGTTTATAATTTAAAATTTTAAAATTTATTAATTTTTATTTTATAATTTTTAAAATATTTATGAAGTTATTACTTATTCATTTTTAATTAGTAATTTTTTGTAAATTTTTTCTTATTAAAATAATATTTTTATTATTTATTCATTTTTATTTTAATATTTAATCATTCCCAATATTTTTGTGACATACATAACTAATAATATTTATTATTATTTTTAATAATTTTTTAGTTATATAGTTAATATTATTTATCAATTTAATAACAAATATTCCCTTTTTAGTTTTTTTATAATTTATGAATTTTTATTGTTTTTATAATTTATTAATTATTAATATTTATTACTATTTATTATAAAGTTATTTTTTGATACTGATTATTCATGTTTATATAAACAGTAATATGTCATAATTTTTATTTTTAATTCCTAATTTTATTAAAATAGTATTAATTCGATCAAAATATAAACTTTATCAGTGATAAATTTAGCACAGATAAATCCTTATTTTATCAACACTGGTAAAAATCTATTTTCATTTTAGTGTAGAAAAATGCATCTTTTGTGAGCGCTTTTTAGTCCCATTGATAAACCCAATTGTGTCCTTTTAAAATAACCCTAATAGAGATCTCTATTACACATGTCATTTGACCTTTTTGTGAAAGCCGAACTCTATTGTGATCTCATAGGACATTTTGGACAAATCCAAACCCTCAAAATTGAAGAAATGTTATTTTAATCTTATTTTTTTGTATCTCTCAAATTATTTAGAGAAAATGCATCACGATGTTTTTTGTTATTCTTCCGAAAGAGTGGTGGGTGTGGCACCCCGAGTAATATTATGGACTCACACTCGCATTTTCCACACCTTGAGATTCTTCTTTTTTAGGTTGTTATTGTGGTTATTTTTATATTTTTCTCCTTCCCTGGTCTTTTATACCTCCCTTGTCTTGTTACATTGGTCTATTTTCTACCCTTCATTGGTTTCAAAATATATGCGTATATAATGAAAATTCATTATTTGGTATAAATTTGATGCATATGTGGTTTTTATTTTAATGAATTAGGTAATCTATGATGATATATTGAAAATATATTTATGTTAAAATGTTAACAATTGTGTTTAGAACCCATAGTTCTTATTTTGGGTTTTTTAAGGGAATTGAAATATATAACATTATTTCTTTTGTTATTTGAGGTTTCAAGTTGGATGATTGAGATGATTTTTTAAAATTATGATGCATGTAATTATATTTTACATTATTTTATTCTTATTATTATTTTCTTAATTGTATGAATATTTAAAATTAGAAAATTTCTATGATATTTTGAAATGGTTTATAAATGATAAGTTAAATAACTTAAAATGGGATTTCAATCCATAGTCCTTTGTTGTAATGTGTTTTTGTAATTTTAAAATTCATTATTAGAGTGGTTTGTCTCACATTATCCCTTTTTACACTATATAAACATTGAGAAAAATAAATAATTTGTATTGAAATATGTTTTACACAAAAATATTGTTATATATACCCAAATACTTATCTAGCTGTAGAAAAAAAATTCTTGTTCACTTTGATAGTGACTCGGAGTAAATTATAACCTTCATTGAATCCATTCCAAAAATAGAATGAATTATAATATATTCCTTATAAGAATAAAAAAAGAAGTTTTGTTATAATTTTTATTCATATAATTCATCATCTTCAAATTTTATAACATGTTTTTGATGCAAAATTAATTTATATCAAATATGAAAACTATATGCGTGTGTGTGTGTAAAGAACAGCCTTTCAAGAATCTAAGCTCATACAATATGTGTATTTATTTATTTAATGTTAAATATAAATATTATTTAATCAAATAGGATGGATATAAATAAAAATTGATGGATGTCAATCATATTAAAAAGGAGTAAGATGATAGGGTTATAGAATTCATCATGTTTACAAAATATCATTCATATTACCATTCTCAAATCTCATGTTTATGTTAATATTGTTTTTATTAAAGACTAATTAGTCCCAAGGAGTTGAAAAAACACTTGATCTATTATGAAATATATCAAAGTTATAAATATTTTAGTAAACACATGGAATAATTGAATGTAGCTAGTAACTGGGATGATATTGTGGTTCGTGGATCATCTAATATGATTACATGTGTGAAAAATGATAAAGATCATATCAATGTTATGATTACAATTGAAAAATATAATTAAGATTATATAGAGGACATGAAAATAACTATTTAAGATAAACTTCACTATTGTCAAATGTTGTTCGTGAAGTTAAATAGATACGAAAAGACTCCAATGTATGATAGTAATACTAAATATAAATCTTTTTGGGGAATACTGAAGATATATAATTTTAATGCTAAAAATGGATGGAGTGACACTAGCTTTACTGAACTATGTTCTCTTTTGAATGACATGCTATTGAAAAATAGTGAGCTTTCGTGATGAATAAATAATTCTAAATAAATTTTGTGGGAATGATCTCTGAAATATTTCATACCTATCCAAAATGATTTTATTTTGTTTCACAATGACCATGGATCACATAAAAAAGGACCTAATTGTGGTTCTTATCGATAGAGGAAGGATAAATCATTTCTATAGAATATTATATGGTACCTATATATCATTACACGGTTTAAATACCTATGTGTAAATGATAATACTAAAAATAAATTGACGTATCTTTTATATAAAATAAAAATTAAAGATGAGAATCATCATCAACCAGAAGACTCTCCTCAGTGGAATAAAATTAATCTTGAGTATCCAGAATTTTAAATCGGTCCAAGAAACCTTTGTCTTGCATTATCAATAGATGAAATGATTCCTTTTTGTGTAAAAAGTAACACCAAAAGATCATGGTCAATTATCAATGTAAATTATAACATTCCACCATGTTTATGGATGCAAAAAAAAATACATTATATTTTCTCTATTTATCTAAGGTCTAAAATAACTAGGATATTATATTGATGTTAATTTTCATCCACTGATCGGTGATCTAAAATTAATGTGGGGTTAATGTGTTATATTTTTTGATGCTTATATGAATTAAGATGTCATATTAAGAGTCATGTTGTATGGGATGGTAAATGACATTCCTACTTATGGAAATATTTTAGGATATAACATTAAATTATTTCTAGGGCATCCATTTTGTGAAAAAGGTACACACTCAGTTTGGTTGAAACATTCTTTATAGACAAAAATCACATTTTTTACCAGAATTAAATAAATATTGATATTGTAAAACATCATTCGAAGAGAATTCAAAAGAAGGTAAACACCATTTCACTAACATGTGATCAAAAGTTTGATAAAGTAAAGGATGTAGTTTCTTTTTTTGGAAAACCATTTTAAAAAACCTTATGAAAACTAGTTCAAAAAAGGGATCTTTTTTAATTACCTTTAAATATTTGTTTATGTTAGATATTTTCATGAATTAATTCACATTGAAATAAGTGTGTATGATATTTTCATTGTAAAATAAACAAATTAACTAAACAAAAAAAGTATTAAATTAAGGATGTGTGGTATATAATTGACATGGGTATATATAAAGTGTTAGTACTAATATATCGTAAAAGGATTAATTTTATTCCACCTTCAATTTACACTCTTTATAAGAAATATAGTTATTAGGTTTGAAACATCATGAAGAATATAATGGTTCCAAATGGGTACTCATTAAATATCATGATTATCATGTTAATTTCTTATGTAGATTTAATGGTCCTAAAATAATGCGACATTCTTATTTTGCAGTACGAAATAATGTGTGTAGCTTTATGTTTCATTCTACCTTTTTTTTATACTCAATAACAAATCATTTTTTATTTTTTAAATCTATATACAGTAATGTTATTGACCTAATGATGTTTCCAATTATCAGAAAAGATATTTTTATCACATTATGTGAATTGGAGTTGTTCTTCCTACTATAATTCTATAATATGATGGTTCACTTAAAAGTTCAATTGGTTAGAGTGACCATGATTTTTGGTCCTATACATTATATATGGATGTAACCCATTACAAAATATACGATTATTTTCAAGTATACATAAAAAATAAATGTGATTCGAAAGGTTATATTTTAGAGTAATATATTGTTGATAAAGTCGATGAATTCTGTCTTAAGTCTTAGATCCTATAAACATAAATTTGGAATTATTCTATCATCGATGAAAACCACTAGAAGGTCATATATCATTTAAATTGGGAATAACCCTTTCATTAGTACATCACAATTATTTGATGATGATCCGAATACATATGGGGTCTTATATTCCATAGGGTACCATAAGGAGGGGATTTGGATACTCTATAGAGAGGTTATATCCCTTTAATATTCAATGAAAAAAAGAGAGTTTAATAACATAGTTATTTTTTTAGTAAAGATTGTGTTACTAAATAATATTATTTGTTGAATACTATATTTATATAGTCTAAATAAAAATTCAAACTACTTCTGTAGATAATGGATTCTCCAAATTCTGATTCTCCCAATCCTAAGGAATAGTATGTTTCATCAAATTTTTATCATACTAATCTAAATAGATAACATATTGACAATTTAAAATCTATATAAATGGTTTCATAAAAACAACCAATGTCTAAGAAAATTTAGGAGTATCACAAAGTGACATTTTTAATAAAATTTATTAAGGAATGAATGCAAGGAATTAAATATGAGGATATATGTAATGGTAGTATCTAGTATATTGACCCCAAAATGTATAAATTCATTAGTTACATTAGGTTCACCACTTGAATGCATGTGATGATTAATGTAGATAAACAACACAATATTGTTCATGAATTGAAGAAAATAATTTGGGAATATATTTGGGTAACATTATGATATAATTTTTCTATTTTACTTAAAAATAAAATAATGAAATGTTTATTTACTGTTAATTTTCCCATATAGAGTGAATTTTTATCACGTGATTATCAAATGAAATTTGTATTATAACCACACAATACTTAAAATTGATGTTTTTTATCCACACATGACACAAATTAATGGAAGATCATTTTCTTAGGATGTCACAACAATTTGAGGTTGTTATATAGGTGTAATACCCTGACCCAAGTCACCCAAATTCGGTGCATTATTTTAATACATTGGCATGATTATAAGGAATCAAGTCCTGAAGGATCGATTAGTTTAGAAGTCTTGGAAAATAGATTACATACATGGACTTTACATTAAAATTTATAACATAAAATACATCATAAATAATCCATTGAGAGTGCCATTATTCCCCTATCTTAACCCTACATATTAATCATAAAACACTTCTTGGCATCCTGGGAAAATAAAACATAAGAAATGGGTGAGCTCAATTTCTTAGTAATGATAAACAGTATAGCCTAAGCTATCAAAAATAAACATAAACTATTAATAAAAGGTAGAAAACTAAAACAAAATACTTTTAAAACCTCGTCTTCAGCATAATATGGAAATAATAAATAAAATAATTCCATATAAACATTCACATGGATATTATACTAGTTTAATATTCATATTTAAAATCAATAACTAATATCATAATGAGGGGATACATAATGTTGGACATCATAACCACTACATCAAGGCCTCTTGAAATTGCCATATGTAAATATTCTATCAAGGCCTTGTTCCAAGACACTAGTTTGTCTCATGAGACCTACTGATGAATTGAGGGGCTATAATGGTCCTCTCCAATCACTTAAGTCTAATACATTCATCATATGAAAAGGGTGAAAAAATCATAAACTCTCTTATAAAAACTAGAATATGAAATGTTAATACGCTAACCATAAACCATGAATGGTATTAAAATAGCACATCCATAGTCAAACATATCATACACCTTTCAATACAATATGAAATATTTTATCATAATAAATCAATCATAATTAATAATAAAATCCAACAATGGATGTTGACATAGATGAAAATAATATAACAAAATCATTAAAACTCTTTTAGAGAAATATCCCTTTGTTTACTTTGAAAACATTAAAAGTTGCAGAATTTATAAAATAAGATATTTAAAATACATTTTTGAATCAAAGTGTCTCATACCACTTTGAAACTTTTGAATGTAATTTTTCATTTTAAAACATTTATGTTCATATAAATAAATCATTAAAACCATTTTGAAAACATAGACATTAATGAGAAAGGTTTAGAAGTATAAATATTTAAAACATTTATAACGATGTTTTAGTTAAATTTTCCCTTACATAAAACCTTAAAAATATTCCTTTTCAAAACATTTTTAAGAATCAAGTACATGAATTATAAATATGACCTAGTAAACACTTATGCATAAACAATCTTATATAATAATGAGATTTCAAAGTTAACCCTTACCTTAGGTCTGATATTATCGGTATGTGTCTGAAACTCATGTATAATGGTTTTGAACATATTATTAACTTTTAACATAATCATAATAATATTTATGAAATCATATATTATTTGGTTTATGAATATATATTACTCATTTATTAAAAATTCCAATTTAATGCAACATTTCAGGTAATAATTGTTTTCATTATTGCATGTGTTTTGACTTGTATTCTTGATCGTATTACATATATCATAGTTTACTCACATAAAAAAGGTATAATATGATTTATATATATCATATATACTCATAATATAAATTAATATAATAGATAAATATATGAAATGGAATGCACTGTTCATGGAGATGACAGGCCGTACGTACACATGAATGTTGTTTCCATTTTCTTATCTTATTAAATGGATATAAGTGAATGATATATATGTAAACATATATATATTATTATAGTAGACTTATTATTTCATATACTTCTTAAATATTCATACTATTTTTTTATAATTATTCTTATATGGTGAAAGTGGAAGATGAGTCTCATCACGTCGTAGAGACGGTAAGTTGTACGTATGCATGAGCGACGATGTCATTTCCTTAATGATTAAATGGTATGGAATTGGATGGAATTTGAATTTTACATAAATAATATAAAGTTATATTTATTATTTAATTCATTTATGTTCATCATTATAATTTTCAAAATAATTTATAGATGAGAATAAGTTTACACCATGATGCGGAGACGGTAAGTCATACGTACGTACGCATGGTGATATTTTTTTCATAGGATAAGAAATAGGAGGAATACAATTTTTCCATAATAATAAAAAAATCTCATAATAAAATAGATTATGGATTTATTATTTTATTATGGTAACAACATAGTAAGATGACGTAGAAGAAGAAAAGAACTTTGAAATAACGGATAAAATGATTACCTCTTCTTCGGTTGTCTCATTTTGATTTGGACAAAAGGACTCCTTAAGTTTGTTTTATTCCCATAGGGTGGACTCTTAGATAAAGTTAGGGAATTTTTAGGAGGTTTGGGTAGGTATTTTCCAAGCCAAAGGGATTTTTAGTTATTAATAAAAGAGAAGGATAAGTTCCCTTTTACAGGAGAGGTGAGGGACACTTTAGGAATGTCTTTAAATATTAATTGATTATAAATTTATTTTTGGTTTATAATGGCTCTAAAATTATTTATTTAGAGTATATGATCACTATGGGCCTAAATCCTCTCAACCAATAGGTTTTAGACCTGTTTAGGTCATGAATATAACCTTATATTTTAGCTTTAACCCTTATTTAAATAAGTTTACTCTTACAATGTCTTCTTTTATTGGTATACTATATGGTTAATATAGTTACTATAAAATTCCAAGAAAATCTAAAGTGGATAATTAATGATATTGATAACACTCTATAAGTAATTTGGACTAATATTATATTTTTATGACTTTTATATCATTTAATAAAATTGTTTTTGTCTTAAAAATTCATTTATGTCAATTTTGACACTATTTAGTATTTTTTTTAAAGTCATCAAAAATTTATTACTTCAGAAAAAATCATTAAATCATCCCTAAAATTTAAATTTTATCCAAAACATTCTTGGATGGAATCAAAAATATAAAATTACATTTATTTTAATAACTATAATACCATTTATTTTAAGCATTTATTTATAAGGTAATCATTTCCCCATCTTTGTGTCATAAATAAATTTATATATTTAATGTCTAAATATTATTTTTTAAATACCATGATGTAGGAAATATTTTTATAATTATAATTACTATTTATATTCAAATAGATAATTTACATAAACCAAATTAATTTTTTTAGTTAGGAGATACATCTTTATGTTATATTTCCCTTTTCTTTAAATTAAACATTCTAAAAGGTCATTATCACACCCAAGTGGCTCCATGGGGTCCAAAAATCTACCTAATGATGCCCAGGTTCTTCCATATATCATCCAATATGATTATTACATGTGTTAGGGTATTTTTTTATTATTATAATATTTTTTCCATTATTTACTGGATTTACCCTTTAACCTTGGTAATTTAAAATATTTACTGAAGTTACTATTCATAATGTCCAAAAATAAAAGGAACCTATTTAACAAATTTGGACCTTTGGATTCAAAATATGGAATCAATTTTTCTTAACTCCAAACAAAAAATTGGTAGAAATTAATTTAAATTAATTCCCATTGTCAAAACCAGAATGCAGGTTTTTAAGAAGTAAAAACATCAAAATATTGACATGCGTTTATGTCCAATTTCAATGTGAAATGAACACAAATGAATAAAATTTTATTAATTGATAAAAATATAATAAAATTACACTTTAATACCAATTAAATGGACAATATAACTATATAGATAAATTTGATGAAAATGCAGTTTTGAATTAAAATGCAGTATTTTCCACTATTCATTAAAATATGAATTTTATTACAAAAATAATAAAAATTTATGTAAGTTAAATTTTTATGTCCCAATTCTAAATAATAATTTAATTTTGTCAAATTTAATATATAAATTTGTCAAATATTGGATTTAAAAATGGTTCTCCATTAAAAGGCGGAAAAATTGGATTTTTTGAAAAATAATTGTTTTATCTAACAAATTGATTTTGTCCTTATATTAAGTCTATTAAAAAAATAATATGAATGTTAAAATTATATGTGATATATAAAATTAAAAATTATGTTAATACTTTTCAAAATCTCTGTTAAACAACCAATTTGATAGGTCATGGTGTGCTCGAGATATGTGTTGTGTGTAGCACAAGCTTTTCTTGGTGTAGCGTACAACACAAGATAACTAATTTATTGAAAAATAATACTGTGGAATAATGGGGTATTACATTATCCCATTCTTTAATAAATTGCGGCCTCATAATTTTCAAATTTGGGTTCGGTAACTATGGTTTGATTATTCAAAATCCTTTTATTGCAATTCAATATCAGAAAAATTGGTTGATAAAACATCCAATTTAAAATATAGAAAGAAAAGTAAGAAGGATACCTGAAATAACATATAATAAGATTCCATGTACAAAAATATGGATATGGATGAAAAAACTAATGATCATGTTTTGATGGGAAGTGATAGAGAACATGATTAGTAAACGGTTAACAACCATACCGGTATAAATATCTGATGATCCAAGAGGCAATATGATTCATCAAAATAGAATGTACTAGTAAATATTTTTTTGGTTTTCAAGGTCCTTTCCCTGATGTTGAAGAACATGAGAAGAAATACTTACTTGATTTTAGTACAATCATACCATTGGTCATGCCTTCAACAATTTCGACTTCATCTCTTATTCAAAGAAATGAAGTTGAATTTGTAATTCCTGAATTGTTGGATGATCATGCGATCCATAAATAGAATGATAGGTCATTCCATCTATCTCAAAAAAAGTTAGAACAATTTACCACATTTTCATATGTCCACCTATAGCATGATAAAACAATAATCTAACAAACTTCAACCAGAGTATAACTTATTCTATCCATTAATGGATAACCTTAGAATCCTTCAAAAAAACTGAAAATCTATTAATTTAGAAAGAGTTTAACCAAATCTGCTTAGCATTTATCTCCCATATCTCATAGGGAAGTTATTGGTTGTTACATTCCAGACATGTGAACACCTTCATCATGTATTCTCTTATGTCATGGTAACAACCTGAATTATCATATATCTTTATTGAAAGCATGCATGTTTCCTTGTTCTAAAACATAGTGGATTATTTCTTAATTCTCAAAAAGTTGTGAACTTATTCTAGGATATAATAACCGTCTTATCGAAAAATCCATAATTAGTCTCAAGAAACTAGCATCATCTTATTTACATATTCAAATCCAAAATATCTTTATCCAAACATCATTATCTAGACATAAGGAACATATATTTACCTTAATCATATGGTCTCCAAATATAATCTTACTCTTAATCAATTTTCTTGTCCTTTATAACTATTCAACATATTCTTGAAAATCTATAGTGAAAAAAATAAACTGAATACTCCTTATATAATTAACTATTCATAATTCTTGTATCCAAATACATAAATACTTTAATCATTCCAATTTAATGGTTGGCATGTAATAGGCCCTTCTTTGGTTTTGAATTATATTCTTATGTCTGGGCATTGTGTTGAGTAATTCCCATGATTTCCATAGATGAGGCAATGAACTCCATAATAATTTTTTTCACTTTATGACACTTTTTCCCATAGATAAAATGTATTCCCCTCCATTGGAGGTATTCCTCAAGGTTCTTCTTCCCTTCCTCTTGACATGCAGTAAGCCGAATCTTATTTCCTCTATGCTTCATAAAATTTGAACATTTATAAATGATCATCTTCCTTTTATACAATGTGTTAGGAATGTCATCAAATATGAAATTCTTAATCATATATCATGATAACTGATTCTGCATAATCACAATATCATTCTCTCCAATCATTATATAATTTTGTTACTCAAAATCACCAGATTTTCCTTCAAAATCAATGTTAATCAAATTCCTTCTGGTTTCCTCCATTAACTAAGACCAGAAACCATAGGGTGAGAAACACATATCATTGAAGAAAACCACATAATAATGCGAAGGAAATGTTAATCTATAGTAAATTAGGTTTAATCCATGGTTATCCATGATCATTACCAAAATTCTAGGGGGTTCTTCTGTAATTATCTTCAAAGTATATCTTATGGTTATGATCAATAATCTTGGTTTTCTAAATCTATTTCCAAAGTTGTTGCTAAACTTACTCTGATACCAACTGTAATCCCCAACCCTAGTCACCCAAGGATGGTGCATTATTTTAATACATAGGCATGATTACATGGAAACAAATCTCGAAGGACCGATCAGTTTAGCAGTCTTGGAAAATAGATTACATACATGAACTTCACATTACAATTTCTAACATAAAACATAGCATATATAATCCATTTATGACACCATTATTCCTAATTATTAACCTTGAATATCAATCATAAATCAATTCTTGAAATCCTTGAAACATAAAACATAAGAAAGGGGTGACCTCATATGCTCAATAAGGATAAACAATATAGTGGAAGATATCAAAAATAAGAATAAACTTTGGAGGGAAGGTAAAAAAACTAAAAAATCCTTTTAAAACATTATCATCAGCATAAAATGGAAAGAATAAATAAAATTATTCCATTTAAACATTCACATGGATATCTTACTGGTTGAATAATCACATTTAAAATCAATAACTAATCTCATAATGAGGGAATGCATAATGTCGGACATCAAAACCACTACGTTGAGGCCTCATGCCAAGACCATACAAAAATATTCTATGAAGGCCTTGTGCCAGGACACTATTTTGTCTCCTGAGACATACTTATATATAAAGGGGATACTATATACCCCACCCATCAATTAATAAGTCCTCTACATTCCTCATATGAAAAGTGTGAAACATAAAATAAACAATAATATTAAAACTAGAATAATAAATCATAATTAATTAAACGTTAACTATGAATGGTATTAAAATAACACATCAACGGTCAAACATATAATAAACCCTTCAATATAGTATAGAATATTATATCTTAATAAATAAATATCAATTAAGTATAAAATCCATCAAAGGATGTTGACATAGATGAAAATAATCTAATAAAATTATTAAAACTCTACTAGAGAAATATCCATTTTATACATTGAAAACATTAAAAGAAAAAAAATTATCAAAGAATACATTTAAAAATATTTTTTTGAATAAAAGTGTCCCATAACACTTTGAAACTTATTGAAATGAATTAAAAATTTAAAACATTTATTTCTATATAAATAAATTGTTAAATCCATTTTGAAAACATGGACATTAGTGAGAAATGTTTAGAAGTATAATCATTAAAATATTTATAATGATGTTTTAGTTAAAGAGTCACTTAAATAAAACATTAAAAATATTCCTTTTGAAAACATTATTATGACACATGGATATTAATGATAAATATATCCCAGTAAACACTTATTCATAAACACTCTCGAATAATAATGAGATTTCAAAATTAACCATTACCTTAGGTCTGATATTCTCCTTATGTGTCCAAAACTCCTGTATAACAGTTTTGAAAATATTATTAACTTGTAACAAAATAATAATAATATTTATGATATCATATATGATTGTTTTATGACTTTATATGAATCGTTTATTAACAATTCCATGTTAATTCAATGCTTCGGGTAATAATTGTTTTCTTTATCGCATGTGTTTTGACTTGTTATTATTAATCACTTATACCATGATTTACATAATTCCATAACTTATAATATGATTTATATATCATATATACTCATAATATAAATATATATATATATAATATATATATATATAATATAGATATATGAAATGGAATACATCGTTCATGGACACAGTTGGTCTTACGTACGCATGAATGCTATTTCCCTTTTCGTATCCTATTGAATGGAAGTAAGTGAATGACATATATGTAAATAAATATATATATATATATATATATATATTATTAAAGTAGACTAATTATGTCATATATTTAATAATTATTCATTATATATGTAATCTCATGATCATTCTTGGATGGTGAACATGGAAGATGGGTCTCATTGTGTCATGGAGATTATAAGTCGTACGTACGCATGAGTGATGCTTTAATTTCCTTAAAAATTAAATGGTATAGAATTGGATGAAATATGAACTTTATAGAAATAATATCATGTTATATTTATTATTTAATTCATTTATATACATCATTATACCTGTATAAATAATTTATAGATGAATGAAATTTACACGACGGTGTGGAGACGGTAAGTCGAAAGTACGCACGCATGTTGTAAGTATGGACACACGGTGAGAGTGTTTTTCATAGAATGGGTAAAAGGAGGAACATAGTTTTCCCATAATCATAAAAAAAATATTTTCATATAGTATATTCTATAGTAATTATTTGAGTACAGTAAAAACTCGGGAATGGGAAGTAGAAGAAGAAAAGAACTTTGAAATAAGGGACAAAATAATTACTTCTCCATCAGGCGTCTCCATTGGATTTTCACAAACCGACCCCATAAAATAGTCTTTTTCCCATAGGGTGGCCTCTAGGATTGAGTGAGTGATTTTTGGAGGAGGTTTGGGCTGGTTTTGTACAAGTAAAAGGGATTTTGAGGTGTGAATAAAAGAGAAGAAGAAGTGCCTTTTAATAGGAGAGGTGAGGGAAACTTTAGGAATGTCTTGAAATATTAATTTATTATAAATTTAATTTTGGTTTGTAATTGCTCCAAAGTGATTTATTTATAGGATAAGATTAGTATGGGTCTAAATCCTCTCAACCAATAGGTTTTAGATATGTTTAGGAACTACCACAAAACTGGGCAAGGCCAATGCTACCCCTTTATCAGCTCTAACGAAAAAGCACTGATAAAGGGGGGGCCTTTATCAGTGCTTTTTTTAGAGCTGATAAAAGGACCCCCTTATCAGCACTTTTTTTAGTGCTGATAAAGGCCCCCCTTAATCAGTGCTTTTTTTAAGGCTGATAAAGGGTCGATTTCAAAAAAAATTAAAAATATATTAATATATAAATATAGTTATATAGTTATATTGATATAAATATAATATATATTTTTTAAATATATTTTAGATAAGTATAAATGTACATTTACACTTAATATACTTAATATATAAGATATTTAGTGAAAATGGATTCTTAAAAAATTAAAAAAAATATATTTAATTAATAATTTGATAATTATTATGGAGTAATAGTCATTTAATAACAATTTGAAGAATAAAAAAATTAAAAAAATTAAAAAAAGATCCAAAATATGTTGAAAACGCAACTCAAACTTCAAACGGCCATAACTTTTGATCCGGGTGTCCGTTTGAGCTCTACCACATATCAAATCGAAGCCTGTGACGAGATCTACGTCGTTGCGATTAGGGATCCCCCGGGTAAGCATTTTTTTGAGGCCAAAATAGGCCCAGAAGGCCTCCAAAACTGAGTTTTTAGTCGGGGTACCTAGATTTTTTAACATTTTGTGGATTTTCAACCTCGTTTAAGGGGGTATTATTAGATTTTTTTGGTGGGGACTGAATTTATTCCAAGGTATTACATTGATATTGATATTATGTCTTTGAAATTTTATTGTTTTTTATAATGCACTGCTATTTATAATCAAATATATAACTATATGTACATATTTTTTATATATTAACACCTAAAAATTAAATTTTTCAAGTAAATAATTCAACATATTTACATATAAAATATACTAGCTTTATCTAAATAATAACTAATATCCGTTTTATTTAAAATACCAATATATGAATATTTATATAACTAATATATATTAATATAACTATATATATATTAATATAACTATATATATATTAATATAACTATATATATATTAATATAACTATATATATATATTAATATAACAATATATATATATCAATATAACTATATATATATATATTAATATAACTATATATATATTAATATAACTATATATATTAATATAAATATACATTACTGTACGAATAATTATAATGAAATATATATATAAATAAATAGATATATCATGAATAAGAGAAAAAATCAATATAGGGTAGTGGAAAAGGCTTTAGGTGCGCATGGGGGAGGTCTCGAGATCAAATCCGGGTGGAGGCAAGGGCGCGCGCGCAAGGGTTATTTAAAGGGTGTAGGCGGTGCGGGCGGGCACTGGATGTGTAGGAAAGCGCTGATAAAGGGGGTATCAAGCGCTGTAAAAATCCCTCCCGCAAGATTGGCAGTATTTTTTTTTATTTTTTTTATTTTTTTATTTTTATCAGCACTAAAAAAAAGCGCTGATAAAAGGGGTCTTTATCAGTGCTTTTCGGAGCGCTGATAAAGGGGACCCCCCCCCTATCTTCGCTGGCTTTATCAGCGTTTTTCTAGTGTTGATAAAGGCCATTTTTAGCGCTGATAAAAGCCATATTTGTAGTAGTGAAGCAAGGAATTTAACCTTATCACTTGACTTTCACCCTTAGTAAAATAAGTTTACTCTTAACATGTCTTCTTGTATTTTTATACTATATAGTTAATATAGTTACTATAAAATGCTACGACAAACTCAAGTGGACCATTAATAAAATTTGTAACACTATATAAGTCAGTTGGAAGAATCTTATATTTTTATGACTATTATATCATTTAATAAAATAGTGTTTGTCTTAAAATTTTATTTATATCAATTTTGACACTATTTACTAATTGATTTTTGTTAAAGTGATGAAAACTTGATTCCTTCGAAAAACAGAATTAAATAATACATAACATGTCATGTTTTTCCAAAAAATTAATGGATGGCATCAAAAAGTTAAAATTACATTTATTTTAATAATTATAATATCATTTATTTCAATCATTCATTAATAAGGTACTCACTGAATTATCATGGTTTCATAAATAAATTTATTTATATAATTTCTAAAAATTATAAATAAAATACCATGATTTAGGAAATAATTTTATATTTCTAAAGACTATTTATATTCCAAAATATAATTTATATAAACCAAATTAAAAAATTTTTAGATAGGAGATACATGTTTAGGTTATATTTTCCTTTTTTAATTTAAATATTCTAAAAGGTCATTATAAAACCCAAGTGGGTCCATGGTGTCCTAAATATACATAAGGATGCTCATGTTCAGTCATATATAATCCAATAGAATTACAAAAAAAATTAGGGTAGTTTTGTATTATTATAATATAATTTTTACCCAAATTTACCTGATTTACCCTTTAACCATGGTAAATAAAAAAATTTACTGAAGTTTCTATTCATAATGTCCAAAAATAAAAGCTACATATTTACACAATTTGGACCTTATGATTCCAAATATGGAATCCATTTTTCCAAATTAAAAACATTGAATTAACATAAATTAATTTAAAATTAATTTCCATTGTGAAAACCAGAAAGCAGGGCTTCAAGAAGAAAAAACTATCAAAAGACTGAGATGTGTTTCTGTCCAATTTAAATGTGAAATTAATTACAATGAAAGAACATTGAATTAAATGATAAAAAAATAATAAAATTAAACTTTAAAACAAATTAAAATAAATATATAACTATATAGATATATTATATGAAAAGGAATATTTGAATTAAAATTCAGTATTTCCCACTATTCATTAAAATATGAATTTAATTAGAAAAATACCAAAACATTATCCAAACTAAATTTTTATATCACTATTCTAAAGAAGAATATCATTTTTTCAAATTGAAAATTTAAAAGTGTCAAATATTTTATTTAAAAAGGGTTCTCCATTAAAAGGAAAAAAACTATATTTTTTGAAAAATACTTCTTTTATTTGAAAAATCGAAATTTTCATTATATTATATATAAGAAAAACAGAATATTAATGTTAAAATTATTCATTATATTTATAAAATTATAAATTTGGTTAATACTATTCATAACAGCTTTTCAAACAGCTAATTTAATAGGTCATGGTGCACTTGGACTAGGTGTTGTTTATAGCGCAAGCTTATCTTGGTGTAGCAAAAAACACAAGATATTGAATTTATTGAAAAATAAAATACCATAGAATTATGGGGTGGTACATTGTACCCTCATTCAATAAATTTAATCCACAAAATTTTCAATTTTTGGTTCCGTAACTAAGGTTTGATTCTTCGAAATCCCTTTATTGCAATCTGACATCGAAAAAATTAGGCAATAAAACATCCACTTTAAAATAGAGAAAGGAAAGTAAGAGGGTTACTCGAGATAACATATACTAGGATTCCATATAGGAAAATATGGATATAGAAGAAAAAACAAATGATCATGGACGAATAGATATTGATAGATAACATGATTAGGAAAAGGTTAACAACAATAAATGTATAAATATGTGATGATCCAAGGGGCCATTTGATTCATCACAGTAGAATGTAATAGGAAAAAAATTTGGTTTTCAAATCATATCCCTAATGTTTAAGAACATCAGAAGAAATACATACTTGATATCAGTACAATCTCACCATTGGTCATGCCTTTAACAATTTACACTTCATCTCTTATTCAAAGAAATGAAGTTTAATTTGTCAGTCCAAACGTGTTGGAAGACAATGTGATCCATAAATAGAATGATAGGTCATTCCATATATCTCAAAAAAAAGTTACCACAGGTTACCACATTTTCATATGTCCACCTATAGCATGATAGAATGTTAATCTAACAAACTTCAACCAGACTATAACTTATAAAATCAATAAATGGATAACCTTAGAATCTTTCCAAAAACTAAAAATCTACAAGTTTAAAAGAGGTGAACCAAATCAGATTAACATTTTTCTAGAATATCTCATAGGGAAGTTCTTGGTTTTCACATTCCAAACATGTGAAAACCTTCATCATATATTCTCTTGAGTCACGATTACAACCATAATTATCAGATATACTTATTAAAAACATGAATCTTTCCTTGTTCTAAAAAATAGTGGATTATTCCATAAGTCCAATAAATTTGTATACTTACTCCATGATAGCATAACACTCTTGAAGAAAAATCCATAATTAGTTCTCAAGAAACATTCATCCTCCAATTTACTTAATCATATACAAGATATATTTATCCAAACATAATTATCATAACATAAAAACATATTAAGGGTTATCTTTATCTTAATAATATGTCCGCCAAAAATAATATTACCCTAAAATCAATTTTCATGTACATTATAACTGTTCACCATATTCTTGAAAATCCTTAGCAAAAAACATAAACTAAATACTCCTTATATAATTCACTATTCATAAATCTTGGATCCAAATACATAAATATTTCAATCATTCCAATTTAATGGTTGGCATGGAAAAATTCCTTCCTTTTTTTACAAGTATATTATTATGTCTGGGCATTGTGTTTGTTAATGACCATGATTTCCAAAGAAGAGTCATTGAACTATATAACAAGTGTTTCACTAAATAACCCTTTTTCATGTAGACATAACATCTTCCCCACTATTTGAGGTATTCCTCGGGGTTCTCCTTCCCTTCCTCTTGACATGAAGGAAGCCATATCTTCTTCACTCTAAGCTTCTTAAAATTTTAACATTTATAAATGTTCTTATTCCTCTTATGAAATGTGTTAGGAAAGTCATCAAAGATGACATTGTTAATCATTTATCATGTTAATTGATTCAGTAGAATCACATAATCTTTCACACCAGTCATTATCCAATTTTGTTGCTCAAAATCACCAGATTTTCTATCAAACTTCATGTTAATAAAATTCCTTATGGTTTCCTATATTAACTAAGACCAAAAATTATAGGGTGAGAAACACATATCATTGGAGAAAAACACATAATCAAGGGAAGTTACTTTCAATATATTGCATCATAAGTTTAATCCTAAGTTATCCATGATCGTCACCAAAATTCTAAGGGGTTCTTCTGTACTTATCCTCAAATTATTTTTTAGGGTTATGATCACTTATCTATGTTTTCAAAATATATTTCCAATGTTTTTGCTAAACATCCTCTGATACCAACACTAACACCCTGACCACAGTCACCTAGATTCGGTGAATTATTTCAATACATAGTAATGATTAAAAGGAATCAAGTCGTGAAGGACTAATCAGTTTAGAAATCGTGGAAAATATATTACATACATGAAAATTACATTAAAATTTATAACATAAAATACCTCATAGATAATCCATTTCGAATTCTATTATTCTCTTAGCTAACCCTACATATCAATCATAAAACACCTCTTGGAATCCTGGGAAAATAAAACATAAGAAAGGGGGGCTAAGATACTCAGTAAGGTTAAATAATATAGAAGAATATAACAAAAATAAAATAAACTTTTAAGTAAAGGTACAAAACTAAAACCCAAGCCTTTTAAAACATTATCTTCAGCATTGTATGGCAAGAATAAATCAAATAATTCCATTTAAACATTCACATGGATATTCTAATAGTGGAATAATCACATGTAAAATCAATAACTAATCTCATAATGAGGGAATGCATAATGACTCACATCATAACCACTATGTCCAGGCCTCGTGCCAAGACCATACACAAATATTCTATGAAGGACTTATTCCAATACACTAATATGTTTCATGAGATCTACTGATGCATCGAGGGGCTATTACAAGCCCCACCCATCAATTAATAAGTCCAATAAATTCCTCATATTAAAAGGGTGAAACATAACATAAAAACTCGTCTTAAAACTAACATATGAAAAATTAATACATTAACCATAAACCATGAATGGTATTAAAATAGCACATCCATAGTCAAACATATTATAAACCCTTAAATAAAATATGGAATATTGTATCATAATAAATCAATCTCAATTGAGCATAAAATCAAACAAAGTATATTGACATAGATGAAAATAATATAATAAAATCATTGAAAAACTTTTAGAGAAATATCTTATTTTTACTTTGAAAACATTAAATGTCAAAAAAATTAAAAATAAGTCATTTAAAAGTCATTTTTGAATCAAATTTTCCTATTCCAATTTTAATTTATTGATAGGAAATAACATTTTAAAACATTTATGTACATATAAATAAATCATTAAAACCATTTTGAAAACATAGAAACTAATGAGAAATGTTTATAAGTATAAATCATAAAAACATTTATAACGATGTTTTAGTTAAAGAGTACCTTACATAAAACCTTAAAAATATTACCTTTGAAAACATTTTTAAGAAACGTGTATATGAATGATAAATTTGTCCCAATAAATATTTATTCATAAACAATCTGGGATAATAATGAGATTTCAAAATTAACCCTTACCTTAGGTTTGATATTCTCTGTATGTGTCCAAAAATCCTATGTATGGTTTTGAACATATTATTAAATTTTATCAGAATCATAATAATTTTTATGATATTATATATTATTGGTTTATGATATTATATTACTTTTTTATTAAAAATTCCATGTTAATGCAACGTTTCAGTTAATAATTTCTTTCTTTATCGCATGTGTTTTGACTTGTTATTCTTCGTCATATTACTTAGATCATGATTTACTTACTTCTATAATGTATAATATGATTTAAATATCATATATACTGATAATATAAATATATATAATAGATAGATATATTAAATGGGATTCACTATTCATGGAGATGGTAGACCGTACGCACGCATGAACACTATTTCCATTTTCTTATCGTATTAAATGAAAGTAAGTGAATGACATATATGTACATACATACATATATACATACATACATAAATACATACATATATATTTATATATTATTAAAGTAGAATTATTATTTCATATATTTCATTATTATTATTAATATATATATATTCATAATTATTCTCAGATGGTGAATGTGGAAGATGAGTGTCATTGCGTCGTGCAGACGGTAAGTTGTACGTATACACGAACGACAATATCATTTCCTTAATGATTAAATGGTATGGAATTGGATAGAATATGAATTTTTCAGAAATTATATAATTTTATATTTATTATTTAAGTCATTTATATTCATCATTATACCTATTTACTTAATGTATAGACGAAAGAAAGTTTACCCCATGACGTGAAGATGGTACGCCATACGTACGCACATATGTCGTATATTTGCATGAAAGGTGATAGTATTTTTCAAAGGATGGGTAAAAGGAGGAATAAATGTGTCCCATAATCATGAAAAAATTCTTTATATAGTATATTTTGGAGTTATTATTTTAGTATGGTATCAACTTAGGAAGATGAAGTAGAAGAAGAAAAGAACTTTGAAAGAAGGGATAAAATGATTACCTCATCTTCGAGTGTCTCCATTTGATTTTCACAAAATGACTCCTTAAGATGATTTTATGCACAAAGGGTGGACTCTAGGATTAAGTGAGGTAATTTGGGAGGAGTTTTGGGTAGGGGTTGGCTGAGCCAAATTTATTTGGAGGTGTAAATAAAATATAAGGAGAAGTGCCTTTTTATAGGAGAGGTAAGGGACACTTTAAGAAAATATTGAAATGTTAATATATTATAAATTTATTTTCGGTTTATAATGGATCCAAAGTAATTTATTTTGAGTATAATATGAGTATGGATCTAAATACTCTCAACCTTTAGGTTTTAGAAAAGTTTAGGTTATGAATTTAACCTTATCTTTTGGCTTTAACCCTTAGTTAAATAAGCTAACTCTTACCATGTCTTCTTGTATTTGTATACTATATGGTTAACATTGTTACTATAAAATGTCAAGAGAAACTCAAGTGTATAATTAATGAAATTATTAACACTATATAATTCATTTGGCTGATTATTATATTTTTATCACTATTATATCATTTAATAAAATAGTGTTTTTCTTAAAAATTCATTTATGTCAAATTTGAAACTATTTAGTAATTGACTTTTTTTAAAGTGATGAAAACTTGATTCCTTATAAAAAATAATTAAATAATCCATAAAATATAAATTTTATCCAAAAAAATCGTTTATGGCATCAAAAATCTCAAATTACATTTATTTCAATAATTATAATATCATTTATTTCAATCATTCATTAATAAGGTAATCACTACATTATCATTGTGCCATAAATAAATTTATTAATTTGATTTAAAAAAATATAAATAAAATACCATGATGTAGGAATTATTTTTATCTTTATAATGACTATTTATAGTCTAAGATATAATTTATATAATCCAATTTAGATTTTTTATTCTGGAGATACATGTTTATGTTATATTTTCCTTTTCTTTAAATTAAACATTCTAAAATGTCATTATCACACCCAAGTGGCTCCATGGGGTCCTAGAATATTCCTAATTAATTTCATGGTCCACCATATATTATAAAATAGAATTATGACATGTGTTAGTATAGTTTTTTATTGTTATAATATTATTTTTTTCACCCTTATTTACCTGATTTACCCTTTAACCATGGTAATTAAAAATAATTACTGATGTTACTATTCATAATGTCCAAAAATAAAAGGTAACTATTTACCTAATTCATACCTTATGATTAAAAATAGGAAATATATTTTTACAAATTATAAACACAGAATTTTTAGAAATTAATTTCAAATTAATCTCATAGTTAAAACCAGAAAATGGGTTTTTAAGAAGTAAAAATAATCAAAAGATTAACATGTGTTTATGTCCAATTTCAAAGTGTAATTACTATCAATGAACACAATTGGATTAAATTAGAATCAAAATAATAAAATTATACTTTAAAACAAATTAAAACTAAAATATAACTATATATATAAATTAGATGAAAAGGCATTTTTGAATTAAAATGCAGTATTTCCCACTATACATTAAAATAGTGGTTGTATTACAAAAAAATCCAAACTAAATTTTTATGTAACTATTATTAATAAGAATTTTATTTTTTCAAATTGAATATATAAAAGTTTAAAATATTGGATTTAAAAAGGGGTTTCCATTAAAAGGCGGAAAACAACATTTTTTAAAAAATACTTCTTTTATTTGTGAAATTGAATTTTTCCTTTTATTATGTCTAATAATAACATAATATGAATGTTAAAATTATATGGGATATATATAAAATTAAAAATATGGTTAATACTATTCACAATCCATTTTTAAATGGAAAATTTGATAGGGCATGGTGCGCTCCAACTCGGTATTGTGTGTTGCACAAGCTTGTCTTGGTGTAGTATAGAACACAAGCTATTGAATTTATTTAAGAATAAACATACCATGGAATATTTGGGGGGTTACAAATGGTTTTTACCATCTTTAATATGTTTTTAAATAATTTTATATCTTAAAAACTCATTTGAGGCCGGTCGAAGTCATCATCGATCTGCTCTACACACATCTGAAGTCATATTTGTACTTCTATATATACCCCTTTCTATGGCCTAAAACCAAGTGAGTGAAAATATATAATGATATTATTTAAAATTTTTATGTTCATAGAAATAAAATAAAAATTTCAAGTATTGTTAGCTACAATTCTTTCCAACAATTCATCAATTTTATAAATATAATATTAATTAAATTATTAATGTTCATGGAATAGTTGGATTAAATTGTTTTAATAATATATAATATATTATATATTCATATACATCTTTTTCTATAATATATATTTTTTTATTTCAAATTCTATAGATATTTTTTAATACATGAGTTTCCACAAGTTGGAAATTTATCTTTCACAACCACTCAAAGAGGCCTCCAAAATGTATTGATGACCACCTAGCGATCACAGTTGATGGGTTTGAAAATAACCTTTTGTGACCATATTTGGAAGTTTCCATATTTGATATATATATATATATATATATATATATATATATAATTTTTATCATCGGTGAATGCTTGTGGTGGCCACCAATTCCCCTATTTTTTTGAAAAATAATGTTATATAACAATAATAATAATTTTAAAATATCATAAATAAAATACCTATAAATTACAAAAAAATAGTGTCCTATAATAAATATTATAATAAAAATATAACATTATGATTATGAAAAATACATATTCTCAATAAAAAATAATATAGGCTAAACAAATTATAGATGACCCATTAGTCTGACATACGATTACCATCATTTAACTTAAGTTAAAAAACATATATCAAATGGTCAAGTCTAAGAAAAAACATCATATTTTCATAAAATCATATGATAATTATTGATGGATAGTTTGTGACATGTACAAATAGACCACACATCAGTCTGACATGCAATAGAATTGGAATAACCAAAAAAGTAGATTCGTTATATTTTAATGTCTTTAGAAACATGCTTCAAAGTGACAAAACCTAGAATGTTATATCATATTTTCATGAAATTAAAATATAATGAATTCATTTTAATTTTTTCAACGTTGGAATATACCACACATCAATCTGAATAGTGTTTTTCTCAATATTCTCATAAATGTGTTTTTATTTATTTAACAGTAAATAAATTTTACCTTGAAGGGTCAAAACCAATCAAATGATCTCTAATTATCATAAAATCACAAGAAAATGATTTTTGAATAATTTTTTATATGTTTTAAGAGACTAAATTTTTATATGGTATGAAATGATCTCAAAATAACCAAAACTAAATTTTTAAAGATAGAAAAGTCTTTAAAAACATGTTTCAAAAGGTCAATACCTCACTAAAGACCTCAGATTATCATGAAATTGAATATAAATTAATTTAAATTATTGTTTGATTTGTATGAATTGACCTTTCATTAGTTTGAAATGTAGTTTTCTAAAAATGACCCAATGTTTTTTTTTTAGATTTAAAACCAAATAATATGCGTTAAAGAGTAAAAAACATGAAAACAACATCAAATTATCAGGTATCAAATGAAAATGTTTGGAAAATAATTTTTGACTTATAAAAAAACACATCTCATAAATCCAACATGTAGTGAGATAAAAATAAAAATAGTATGTTTTAAATCTATATATATCTTTAAAAAACATGTGCTTAAATATTAGCACCAAATAATTGATCTCATATTTTCATGTCATCACAATAAAATTACCAACATTTAATTTATGAAATCTAGGAATATACCTCATGTTGTTTCGATGTACTACGTTTTCAAAATGATCAAAATTGTATTTTTATAGAATAAAATGATTAAAAAGAGGTTATATAGTCTAAACATAGCATAAAACACAGAGTTTCATGAAATATAAAGAAAAATATCCACCGTTTAATTTTTTTACACTAAGAAATATATTTTACATCAATTTAACTTTTGGTATGCTCAGAATGACAAAAAGTGAAATTTTAATTATTAAATATCCAAATAATGTGAGTAAAAAATTAGGAAAAATTCCTTGGATTGGTGATAAATTATATTATTTTGATCATTTATTAATTTGTGACATGAACAAATAGATTGCACTTATATTTGTGTGTTCAGAATGATTGAAAATACAACTCCTTCGATTCAATCTTAAAAAAGTGCATTAAATGGTTAAAACCTATCCAATGAACTCAGATTATCATGAAATCAAAAGAAAATTACCACAATTTACTTTTTGATACATTGAAATGGATTTTAAAGTAGTCTAAATCAAAATTTATTTTCTTACATGAAATAATAAATCACATGTTAATTTGACTCATGATTTCTTCGTAATGACTAGTGGTGTGTTTTTACTAATTTAAATGTAAAAAAATATGTTAAAGGGTTATATCCAAGAAAGAATCATCACATTGGGAATAATCTCCTATCATGGGGATATTAGAAAATTATATTTTGAACCTAAAATAAATATATTAATAATTTTCACAGGATTTCTTTAGAGAGGAACGTGCTTTGGGTGAGTTCTTCTCTTGTTTAGAAGGTTTAGAATATGAAATAAAAAATTAAATTAGATTTATTTTTAATTAAATTACTAAGGAAGTGGCTTAAGATAAGATACCCCACTCCACACCCATTAAATAATTGTTCCATTTATCTCCTCTATTATCCCTATAGTGAAATGATACCTTATATGATTACGTGCCCTTAATTATTTCTTCTAAATCAGACGGATAAAATAAAAATTGAAATATAAAATATCACTAAGCCTAGTAGTCAGATAACTCCAATCATCCATGGTTCATCACACTTCTTATGATTTTAAAAGTGAATAAAATCAAGGTGTCTTCTGTGTTTAAACCATGGATAAAGTAAGTTAAACAACCCTTGATATATGAACAGAAGATAATTAATATTTAATTATTCAATTCATAAACCGAGGAAAGGAGAATCACCTTAGATTGACCGCAAAGGGTCCAATATTCCATTATAGTAGTTATTACAGAAGAATGAAATAATAAATTACTAAAACAATATATCAAATCTTGATCAAGTAAAAAATTTAAATGACCATATTCCCCATGAATAGATCCTCCTCTCATAAAAAAATGATATGGGGTATTTATATTCCATGGTTTGTGTAGTGGAGTTAATACTTCATGGGCGGAGTTAGCCTTCAGTGTTATTCAAGGTGGAGAGTTTGAAATGATTGAAGTGGACATAGACTTGGATTAGGACATGATGGAATACTATTTTTAGCTATTTATTTTTTAGGATCTTCTAGAACACTTGGGAAGATTCAACAGATCCATAGTTTCACTTATCATTATTAACATAAAATTGATATCAACACTTCAGATTGGAATGATCATAATTTGTCAAGAATAGTAAACGCTGATCTGGTAACTTGAATAAAATGTCATATTTTGTACATTAATCTAGTTTTGATTTATGTGTGAATATATTATGATTTATAGGAATTAATTATGGAGGTTTTAATCTAGTTCTATAATTTACTTTCCACAAAAATTTGAAAGGTACTTCTTGGGTGTTTCTTAGATTGAAATGGTTGCTCTAATTTGAAGTACTTGAATTCACCGGGAATCGTAGAATTTAGTTTGATGTGAAATATAACTACTAGTAATGTTTATAGGTAGGCCTTGGTGGAATCAACCATCATGTGAACTTCATGTATTGGAATCATGGACTCAGTTCTGGTTCTCGACAACTCGGGCATGGTGGATTCAGATGCGAAGAGTCTAGTATTAATTGGTCTAATCTATCACTTGTGATGATGTTCATGGAATTCAAGACTGGCCCTCTCATACTTCACATATAATTAAATACTTCAGTTGGTTTATGATAAATTCTCTTTCAATCAACCCTAAATCAAACTCTAACACATCTCCATACCGATCTTGGTTGTATTTTCATATTGGGTGATCCTTTACGTAGTAAAATATTCATTGAGTCGTTATGTAAAACACCAAGTATAAACTCATCAACATGCACAAAATGGTAGCATTGTGGAGTATCTAGGAATAATTAAATCTTGATTCACACATGGAAAAAAACCCAAGAAAATAGATCCTTGAATAGAATGTTATGGAAATTCCTATCTCTTCCAAGACAACATCAAACAATCTTTTTTAAACAAGCATAGATAGTCATCAATCATCCTTATAACTTTATTCAGTTTATCTCTTCCTTCCTCCATCTTAAAGCATGAAATCACCTTGTTGGGTCTTAGAAAAAACCAATGTCATTATACAATTATTAAACTTATAGTAGTGATTATAGGATACCTGACCGATATTTCTTCATGTTCATAGATCAATGAGAGTTTGGGTGTATTCCTATACTGAGGATTTCAATCTGGTTTAGGGGCGATTCACAAAATCATTTATAGTTCTATTGAATAATGGATCAAATTTTTTTTGTGAAACATTAAACTGGGAGAGACGACATTAAAAATTGAGTTTTTTAAGTCTGGTTCATCAACTTCATCAAGGATTGAAGGTATGAAAGCTCAAGGATGATTTCTAAAGTTGGTTGAGGAACTTGGATTCACAGTCGGTGAGTGATTCTTAGGGTAAGTGCAACCATGAACACTTGAGAGTATTCATATTTTAGCTCACTTTTTCATCTTTTGGTATCTTGAGTATGGTATGAAAGGTGGAGTGACCATGAAATGGGAGGTAGGTCAATAGATGCCTTTCTAATAACTGGATTTCCTTCCTCCTAGTAGGTAGTTGTGGTTTCTCATGGAGTAATTATAGGTTAAGTGACTATGTAGTGGGTGTTAGGTCAATAGTTTCCTTTGAGGTAGTTGTATTTCCTTCTTATCATTGGTAGGAATGGTTGGTTATAGAGTCACAATGGGTTATCTATGCCTTGTGCGGTCAGTTGATGTAAGGAGTGCCCAAATAATCAATCGGTAATTTTAAGGAGGGTGGTTGTGGTAGATTGGAAATTGTAGTTGAAATTAGTTCAAAGGCTTTATGTATCTAGTTGATCGACATAATGGGTCTATGGTTATGTGGTTGGTTGAGTGATCATGTGATCTTCATGTTATAGGTTGAGGTTCTACATCTGGTGAGTTACAATTTTCCTCTTACATATAGTGAACTGACTATTCCCCCTTCATGTGTTAGCTTGAACTACCATGAATCTTGCGGTATGTTATGCCTTTGAATTTTTTTTAGCCTTGGATCCCCAAAATGGAAAATAATACCCACTAAGTATTTCATTGGAATTAGACACTAAATGATATAAACATTTAAAAATAAATAACCAATTCCTTTATAATTGTTAAATCCATGTTTCACAAAAATAATATATTTCATAAAAAATTTAATAAATATGAGATATTATAATTTAATCCATTTATCATTTCAAGTCCAGATATGATGTAAGAAAATAAAAATAAAAAGTAAATTTACTTAAAATAGATAAATTAAAAATTCAATGTCCACCTTCACAATAATACTAAAATTTAATAAATCACTTCAAAAATTAGTTTTAATCCATTCAAAAACTTATTTCCAATTTTCACAAAATTTACTAAAAATGATCAATAATTCGTTGTTTAATCTAAATAAAGGGTAAAATTATCCTTGGAGAAAACATAAAATTTCAAAATTGTGGTCTCCCATCACTCCTCCACTCGTGAACTATTACACTCCAACAAAATGTAATCAATGAAAATAAAAAATAAAAATCAGCAATCCATTAAAAAAAATTACAAAATAAAACTCTAAAAACAGATAAAAATTTACTACTATATGATATCTTTTGAAAATTCATACCCTAACCCCAGCCCCAAAACATAAACACTATAACCTAAAGTTATGTGTGGGTATATATTTATTTAGTTTGATTTTGACTAAAAACAAACCAAAACAAAAAAATTTGTTTGATTTTTATATATAAAAACCCATCCATTTTATAGAAGATTTGTTCGAATAAATGAATTTATAAACATATCAATTTCAGTTTGGTTCAGTTTTTATTATGGATTACCCTAATTTTTTACAATATGCTCTAAATAGATTCATTAGGGTCATCCCTTTCTCACTAGATGTTCCCCCTTAGGGATCTTGGTCTTCCTCTCAGCTATCATTTTCAGTAATGCTCCTGCCTCTTCATTTCATCCCAAAAACTCGATGGTTAGTGGATTTTTCTCTAATATTTCCATCATGGTTGATGTGGTTCCTTTCCAATTTTGATATGGTTCCTTCTGTAGTGGATTCTTCTGGAATCATCATCATCCTCATAAAATTCCTTCATGTTCATTTTCCCCTTATCCTGGCCCAACCTCTATGGGGCACATATTTTTTCACCTAACCCCATGGGTATCCTATAATACCTTGGTTGATATCCTATCAAACCACATGATATTACCCATCAGATACATTATTAAAATAATTAATATCCCCATAGAACAACACATATTAATTCAGTGCATTTTTTTCTCATTAACTCGCACCTTGGGAAACATCATAGGAGGAAATCTATCTTAACACTACTCCAGACCAAGAACACTTAAATGTGGAGTACTAATAAGTTTTCCTCCTTAAAATAATATTGAAACTTGTATATATGGTTAATAAAATTCATAATTTAAGGCTCACTAATACATGGGTGTTATAATCTCCCCCAAAATAAATCAAAATGCCCTCATTGTGGACCCCAAACCTCAAACAAAGGCAGTACATCTGATCATAAGGTTGGGTATTGGTTATAATACAATTTTTAATGACTGAACCGCCCTAGGCCATGAAGCATGTTATATGACCCAATGGGTTTCCTATAATATCATGGTTTCCATTCCAGGAGGCCACATGTTATTACCCATATGGGTCATCAATCAAACTAATTGTTGTCCCAATAGGCCAACACATTTATTCTATGTGTTATGTCATTAGTCACACACACATTGTGAAACTTCCTAGGATTTCATCCATCCAAAGACTACATTAGGCTAAACATGATTAACTATGGTGGTATAATTTAGTAGGATCCCTAAAATAAATGTATTCCTTTTAGACATGGGTAGTAATATTTAGTCTCTTATGTATCACATTTCTAGGGGTGTTACAACAATCATTAATTTCTAACTACTCTAGGATTAACAATCTTCATACCCTAGTTCTATGCTCCAGTCGTTGGGGTTGATATGGTCTTATACCCCAATGGTGGTACTTCCATGGCCTTGGTTGATTCAATTTCAATTCTATAGAATCTTGTCCAGTCCTTGTAACATCTTGTTTCAAACATTTTCATATTTTTTAACCTTGTTTTGATTGTCTTTTTAGATCATTTTCTCGATCATTTTCTTGGATTTTTTAAAAAAATTTGGATTTTTTTGGGGATAGGAATAGTTGGAACATGGTTGGGGAAAATAGTTTGTGTTAGCCAAGGAAACCATGTTCCTTGTTTATAGGTTCTATAAGGGGGCACATTATTAGCCCAAATCATGTGGCCTCCTCACAAACTATACAAGTTTGAACATTGGGGATATCTTGGTTGGTGTGTGTTTTTTAAAATAGTGTGGCCAAACCATGAACCCACATCTAGTAGACCAGGAAGGGAGAATATATTTTGTATAACAATTTGGTCCAGCTATTAAGTACTCTCCATAATCCTAGTAAATACACACAGTTATCTCTAATCATGTGGAATATCCTAATAAACCATGAAACCCATTATTTAATCCCTCTAAAATTATAATTAATATCCCAATCCAACACCTATAAATTCTATTCACACCTAATAGAACATAATCCAACCATTTGTCATATGGTTGTTCTATTAAGGTGATTATGGATTCTCCAACGCCTTTCCACTTAGATTCACGTTTTTTTGGACGCAATTGATCTCTCGCTAGTAAGTGAACCCTCTTTTCCTTGGAATCCTCCATTATTCTCATTTCTATAAAATTGAGAGTTATGAATCCTCATGTCTTTGGTGGTTATAAACGTCAATATGATGGATTTTAGTTCCAGGGATTCCAATTTAATCTTCCACACCTTTTACTCTTCAACTGTAGGTTCTTGTCTCAAGTGGTTTATTGATCTTTTGACTATTGGAATATGGTTCCATAAGGCTATTACCTACTATTGAATCCTTGATTTTATTGCTTATTTGGAAATTTATTTTCAAATTATTTCCATTAATTGAACGAATTGGGTTTTTTATTTCAAAATCCATTAATTTTTAAAATAAATCTCATTTTTAAACTCTTTGATAAATTGGGTGAATATTGTGAATGATGGATTCAATTTAGAATTTATTTGATGATTAACTTTAAGGAAAATTGTTTAAATGAAAAATTATTATGAAATTCGTGCACTTGAAGAAAACTATTGATTTGATTTTGAAATAGAATTGGAACGCTGAAACATGAAATGGGCATTTGAACTATGAATTGATTTGATATGACTTAATTACCAATGACTACTTGATTTATTTTTGAATGGACATGTGAGACTATGTAGTTAATGGGTGAGTGGGATAATTAAGATAGGACTTGGACTCCCTAGATATAGATTGATTTTGAAACATTTACTAATCCAAATTCAGCATGATTTCACTAATGGAGGTGCCAATTGATTATCTTGATGGTTTGAAACATATGTATGTGTGCATACACTTTGAACCATGATGATTTACTAAGTAGTTCAAGGATCCCAAAGCTAGAAACTGATGAACCTGAGAGATTATGAACATGTTACTTGGTTCTGACTTAATTATTATGTTTCAGGGGTTATAGATCTATTTTTCTCTTGCATTTTATTTTCATTAAAATATTCATTTAATATGGTTTTTATATATCATCAATATATCTATTTTGAAACCATTTTTTGATTTAAAATGTGAAATGATTAACCATGAATTATATTTAATTATATTGAAGAATAAATCATTTTTTATTAGAACTTCTTATTTAACATTTAGTGTAACCTACTAGGATTTTTATCTCACACCCAACCATTACCTTCGAGCAGTTGTATATTATGTTATATCAGGTCTAGAAAAAGTGGATGTTCCACATGGAGGTGGAAGATGTGCTTGAGCATGGGACCTTGCGTGATGGTGCGGAATGGTGGAGCTGTGATCTGGACATTTCATAGAGATTCATTGTTTATTATTGATGGGTGTTTTTTCATATATTGGGTGATGTATTACTTTAGTATTTTTATTTGACTGCTTGTGGTACTCTTTTCCCTTTTAAGAGTGTTTGGAATTCTGATTGTACTGTGTTTTATCATCTACTAATATATATTAATTATTTGATCATGGGGATAAATCATTCCCTCTGAGCATTTAGTGATTCTTTGGTGCTAGATACCATCCCATTGAGATCAGGAACACCCTTAGGGTTCTGTAAGTACCAACTTTGGAATTAATATACTGAGGAATTTGGGTTAAATCATGAATAAATGGTATCAAATGAGGTTGAGTATCTTTATTTGATGCCTATATGCACTCTATTATGTATTGTTGGATATGAGGTAGGATTTTCAGGATATAAGGGGTAGTTTACATGTGATTTCCTGGCCACCACTAACCATTTCAAGACTTATTTCCCCATGGGTGTTTGAGAAAAATTACTTTGAGGAATGAATTGATATTATCATAGTATTTTCCCAAACAAGAACTTATTATTTTGAAATCTAATAAATTTGAATTCCATCTGATGGAATTCATGATCCTGTATATTTTATTGATTTTATGATCTTTGTATTCTTGCTGATGTTATTACACTAATTGGTGAAGTTTTATATTCACATTCCCCTAATAATATTATTGAAAATAATGCATAAGGGAGATAATGCTAAACTATGTTAGGAGAACCCTCTAATTAATCATAATCTCATTAAGATTGTGGTGCATAGGGTTCAAGCATTGGGAGAGGTAGCCGCACCCATTTCCCTTATAGATCCAATGTTGGAATCTCAAAGGGATGGAACAATGGATCATGTTATGGAGTTTATTTGGAATAAAACACCATCTTTCTCAGGCTTAAATGATGATCATGAGGAAAATTAATGGTTAAAAAAATTGTGATCCTTTTTGTGTTCTTACCAATTCCAAATGACCTATACTATCGTTGAAGTCGTTCAAAGTTTAAAATTTACAATCCTACTAACTACAGTATACGTGGCAAGCAGGGTCAAACCCACAGGGAAGGTAAATTTGGACACTAGTCTTCTAAAAAACATCGTAAACTCCATTGTTGTCAGCAGTGGAGTGATTTTTCTATTTTTTCACTTTTTATATGTTTTTTTAAAGCAATTTAGTGAAAGAATATTGAAAACATGTATTTAAACTAGATTGAGGCTAGAAATAGTAGAAAACATGGAATAACAGAGATATAGAACACTGATAAAGGACAATCTATTAAAATGCTCGGGGAGTAATCTCCATTCTACTGGATTTTAATGTGCTTCAATTCACTTATAGGTTGATGCAGAGTGCCACTATAAAGAGTATGACTCACCTCCCTCACTAAGAGTTAAGTCACACAATACAACCAATTTAAGAGTTCGCCACACCAAAATTAATCCACTGTGAACAATATGAAAATTAACAGCAAGACAAACTCACCATAAGTATTGAAGTCTTTTGAATCTAATATCTTTTGAAAATTGTTTCCAAAATCAATCTCACCAACTGAATGTGAAATTTTGAAATTAAATCATGGTGGAACAATGCAATTGAATGAATTCAGTATCGATCTCACTAATCAACACTGAATACATTAAAATAATAAAGTGAAATGAGAATTTAATGAAAACTAGTGGAAATTCAATATATCCCCGAACTAGTGACTTAGCTAGACATTATCTCTATTAACACGTATACCAAGATCATTCAATTAAAAAGAGAATAATTAAGAAAATAGAGGATGAAAACTCCCTCTGATAGCATGAACTGTTGCTGCTCCTACCCTCCTTCAGCTCCAATAAGTGGTTCCAGAGTCACCCTCCGGTCTCCTCTCCTCAGCACTGGCTCCTTCAATGTGTTGAATGAATGGGCGTCTAATCCGTTTCCCCCAAAATACTGCTCCTTTCTCTTCTTTAAGTACCCACTATCTTCTGCTTCTCATCACCGAATATCTTCCACCGACTTTGAAAACCCTTCACAAATGCACCGCACAACATGTGTTTTTTTGTGACTAGCACATCGCACTAGTTTTTCCCTCATAACTAACTTCCGCTGAGTTAGATACGTAAACCAGGACGGGGTTTCATTTATTGAATGAACCTGCGTAAGAAAAACAAACAAAACAATAAAGACACTAAGGAATTAAAGAATTATAGTTTAAGACATTAATTTATTAAAAAGTATTTTTAAAAGAATTAATAAACCTTTAAATAATGTTATTAAATAAATTATTTTATTACTATTACTAATACCTAGTAATTATATTTTAATTAATTATAATGAAATGAAATTTTTTATTAAGTAGTTATTATAAAAGATAAATTATTATAATTTATGTATTATAATTTGATCAAATTTGTTAATAAAATAGTTATCATTATTATAAAAAATAATAAATTTTATTAATTATTAATTTTGATGCTAAATTGTTTATAAGTTATTATTACTTAATTAATTAACATTATTAATGTAAATTATAATCATTAAGTTTATTATTATTTTGAAAGTTTACATTATTAACATTTAAATTAACTAGTTTAGTTTAATTATAATTAATTTTATAACTTATTATTAGTATTTTATTTTATAAAAAAAATGTATTATTAAATAATTATTAATACATAATATTAAATTATAACTAATAAGAATTTTAATAATCTATCCTAATATGATTTTAGAAAAAAACTAATAATTAATTAAATAAAATTTTATTCATTTAACAATTTTTTTATAAATAATCTTATAAAAGATATTTATTTTTAATAATTAATGTTATATTTTTTTAGTTTGAGTTTTTATTTTAATTTTGTTTTCCATTATTTAGTTTTTTTAGTTTTTTTTAAATTTCTCCCCCCCCCCAATTATCGGCGCTACATGAGGGGGGTTAGGCTTCTTCGAGAAGCCTCCAGCAGGTGCGGAGATCTCCATATCCACTACACAACAGCAAACCAGCTCCTATGCTCTAGTGGTATCCAGCAACGGCGCAACCCATCCACAGGTGGCGCGACATCCCGGCTTTAGCCTCCAGCGACGCACATCTCTTCTACTTACAGCGGCAGCTTCCTAGCAAAAATCCACGGCGATGACTCCTTCAGTCCGGCAACTCGCGGCTCGGCTCCTCCTCCATCAGCTAAGCAGCGGCTTGAGTCTCTGATGCGGAATAGAAACTCCGGCCCAATGGCAGGCTCCTCAACCCGACAACTGGCTTCAGCATCCCAGTGTCGCTACGAATATCCAAGATTCAGTAACAAACCCTTCAGTGGATGGAGGATTCCAAGTTTCAAAACCAGGTGATTCCTCCTCGCAAATCAGCTATTATGTTTCTTCCAAAGTAGTTCGGACTCAGATCCTCTGCTCAAAATGCCTCTTAGGACTTGGAACCAGACTCCTCCTTGGTGCAACACACAGTAGGTCGGCTCGGTTCTGGTTGCGGCAACATATTAGTGGTGGAGAGAAGAGGCAAAAAATTTGGTATCTTCCAGCGGAGAGTGTGCAGTGAATATTTCAGAAAAAAAAACTAAAATTGGGTGTTTATGATATGTATAATGGTTTGGGTCTATTTTGTTGAGGATATGTGATGGAAGGAGAAGAATAAGACAACAACACTGTGAAGGTGTGAGGATGGAAGGCTGGAGGGTGACAGAAGATGAGGGGAGCATGGGAATAATGCTAACGATGAGGTGGGAATATGAAGTAGGGGAGAAGAAAAGTGAATGGTTACCGATAGGCTTAAAAGAAATTAGAGGTCACCGTTAGTGAAAAAGTAAAGGTCACCGCTCTAATAAAATTAAAGGAGGTCATTGTTAGAGAAAAGAAAATAAGGTTTCCGAAAGAAAAAAATAAATAAAAAATAAATAAAAAATAAATAAAAAATAAAAGAGTCAGCAGTAACGGGGTAACAGTGAGGTGCATGAGAGAGTGTAGCGTCACCGAAAGACTAACAGGGACACTGATTAAAAATAAAAGGATGGGTCAATGTTACGAAAGAAAAATCTAGGTCACCAAAGAAAATAAAAGCTTACCATTACGTAATAAAAATAAAACCGTCACCGGTACAAAAAAATTAAAAGATTACCGGTACAACGAAAAAAAAAAAGGGCCACTGATAGTTTAATTAAAATAGACAGGTCACTGCTAGTATAAAATAAAGATTAATGGTAACCTTAATAAACTTAAAATAAAAAGATAAGTAATCTAAATAAAAAGACTGAAAATAATTAATTAAAAGAAGTTTAAATACCATAAATTTATAATAGGAATTTTATTAAACGAAAACCACAACTAAGATTATTAACGGCATAACACTTAAATTAAGAACTGGATGATTAATAAACTAACACTATGAAAGGATTAAATTAAAATTACTATATGAATAATTACAAGGTAGTAGTGAGTAAAAATGAAAAGCAACGGTGACTCATTATGTTATCGATAGTTATAGTCTACCTCACTAGTAGACTAAAACCAATAAAAAATGAATAAATAATCAAACTGCATACATAAAATTAAATAATTAATATTTTAAAAACTCTTAAATAATTAATTAAACAACTATTTGAATACATAAAATTAAAAGAGAACCACTTTATTTAATTAAAACTAAAATTATTTACTTAATTAATTAGGAGGACGATTAGGGGAGTTAATAATTAAAGGTAAGATATCTTAATGAATCCATTTTAATTAATAAAGTATTAAGGAAAAGTCTAAATTGATTAAAACACGAATAAGGATATTAAAATATTATTTATTATTAAATTCAAATCTATTAAATAGTGAGAAGATTGGCATTAACACAACTAATAAAAAAATAATAAATTTATATAAAATAAGTAAGATTAAAATTATTATTTTAAAGACTAAAAATTAAAAATTAATTATCAAAATTCTTTAATTAACCAAATTAACTATAAAAATACAAAAGAACAACTATTTAGTATAAAGTGATTAAATAATTAATTAAATCATTATAAATTAAGTAAAAAGATGTGGCAAACCATGTAAAAATAGATCCACATCAAATTCCCCCACACTTAAGCATCATTTGTCCTCAAACAATCTCATGTTTTATTTTCTTTGAAAAACAATAAAATGTATTTATGATTAAGATCACACTGTAACATGTTCATCACTCAAAAATAGAGGACAAAACATAACAGCAAGCTTTTAAAAAATGAATTACTAATATGAACGTTGCCTATGAAAAATACTCAGGGGTAAATAAGAAATCAAAAATCATCCATCAAAGAAGATTTCATGCCTCATATGTGATACAACTTAATGAATCACTTCAATCCAAGATCACGTTCTAATTTCAAGAGTGGCATGAGGTAAAACATAAATGGAATTAAGGCCTTAACCACGGAAATTTTTTCTTTGACAGAATCCTAGGTTCCAAAAATAAATTTTTTTGAATCACCTTATTGATACAACCTAAATGATTTCCACAAAAACCAATTTACCCCTTCTTTGTAACGCCCCGACCCCAGCTACCCAGAGCCGGTGCGTTACTTCGTAACATTGGCATGATCACAAAAGATCAAGTCTCGAAAGACCGATTAGTTTAGTAGCCTTGGAAACACTAGATACATTCATAAGTGTTACATTACATCATAAAGTGAAAAACTAATAACAAAGTCATCATAGTCCACACTCATATCCTCTTCTGACTGTCCCTGCAGGTCATTCATAAAATACTTCTTCACATCCTGGAAAATATTAAAACATTGAAAGGGGTGAGCTCAGATGCTCAGTAAGGATAACAATATTGCGGAAGCTTTCATAAATAAATATTAACATTTAAGGCAATGTATAACTAAAACAAAAGCCTTTTTAAACTTGAACTTCAGAATAATATGGCAAAAATAAAATTAAATAATGCCATTTACTTACTCACATGGATATTCTACTAGTCGAATAATCACATGCAATATCAATAACCACTTTCATAATGATGGAATGCATAATGCCAGACTATCATAACCACGTAGCCAAGGCCTCGTGCCAAGACCACAAATTAGATTTTGTCAAGGCCTCATGCCAAGACACTAGTTTGTCTCATGAGACCTGCCGATGCATCGAGGAGCTATAGCGGGCTCCACCCGTCACTTATTAAGTCCAATGCATTCCTCATATGAATAGGTTTAAACATATCATAAACCATAACATAATCGTATCACATAAAACATGCATAAAGGAAACATAACATTTCCACATTTCAATCACAAGATATCAATACAACACATTGATATAATAAAAACGCTTTCAAAACCATTTTCAATACCAAAATAAAATAAAGTTAAAACTTTGTATTTATTTTTCATTAAAAAAAAGATGGCTTGTATAGGAAGCCGAAACTCAAATAATGGTCACAGCGGTGGAGAAGTCGTTGTTGCCGCATAAGTACGGAAAGAAAAACATTCCCTTTTGTCGTTTAGCAAAACGCTTCGTATAAAAAAGATTCCTTTTGAATAAATGTAAAAGTCAAAGGAGTTTATACACCGTATAAAATAAAGTTGTGTATAAAACCAAATATGGCTCAATGAAAGGAGATTGAGACGAAGTCCTTAAAAGATCATTTTTAAAATAAAATAGATCTATTATGTGTATTCACTATAGGTACACATAAAGAAAGTAAAAATACAAAATAGGACATAATAATATCATGACATAATTTGAAAGTAAAAGATTATCCCAAAGAATGGAAGTTGGGTTAAGAAATTCCCTTACAAAGATCATATTTATAAAATAAAATAAATCTATTATGTGTATTCACTATAAGTACACATAAATAATGTACAAATACAAGATAGTACATAATAATATCATGACATAATTTGAAAGTAGGAGATTAACTCAAAGAATGGAAGTTGGGTTAAGAAATTCTCTTACCTTGTGTCCGACTTGATTCGACCGTTCTTTAACCTCCTGAATAATAAACTAGAGTTAATATCTACTTTATTAAGAACCTTTTTCAAGTTCATTATCTCTTTTATATCACTTATTACAATGTTATGAACATTATGTAATTATTTAAGTTAATAACGGTCGTTTTGTCGATCTTTGGTACTTGAGTCAAAAATAGACTTCTTATAATTACGAGTTGTTCATGTGGTGAAATATACATTATATCCAGAATTATATTCATGATTTAGATATCATATATATGATATATATCTAGTATATACATTCATTCATAATGTCACGTAACATTTAGAGGTAAGAAATGAAATGCACCGTTCATGGAGACGGTAAGCCGTACGTACGCATGAACGCTACTTTCATTTCTATTTCGTATTTAATGGAATGAAATCATAATGATATAAATTTATAATATAATTACAGTATAATATAGTGTATAATACCATTTACTCCATCCTTTATACATCCCACATATGGCATTAACGATTCAAATCACTTTGAGGGGGCGGTAGTCCGCACTTCCTAAAATGAAATTATCGCGTTTTACCCATAATGGAAATCATAAAGTATGCCATAAATGAAAAATACAGAAGCATAAGTAAAACATAAACATATTATATATCATATATAAATATAGTGACATCTTAATGGCCACCTTTGAAGGTGTTATATGAGTGTTGAACAATCATCGTTTCGTGAGAAAGAAATTCGCCATCCACAGGAACCGTATGTTCTTTAACCATTAGATGTAGGTGTGTGTAAGTGTAGCTCGAATCCTTCTTATAACAACATCCTAGTATATTGAGGATACTAGTGTTGTTACAAAAGAAATGAATAAAAAGAGTTTATGAGGTTGGAGAAGAAAAATAAAACAAAACAACATTAGAGAAGACATTACCTCAAAATCGGGTAACTCTTTTTGATTTGAGCCAAAGGCTTCCTTGGGAAGCATTATGCCCAAAGTTAGGATTCTAGGAGTAAGGGAGGGAAGTTTGGAGAGTATTTGGGCAGAGGTTGGCCAAGAAAAATGGCTTGAAAGTGTGAATAAGGTGGGAGAGGTGGGGGCCTTTTATAAGAGGAGAGGAGGGGCTCTTTTGGAAAGATTGAAATGTTACATTATTATACAATGATTTTCGGATTCTAAAGGTCCCACACTTATATAATTCGTGGCTAAGGTGATAAGGGTTCGAAATCTCTTCATCCAATAGTCTTTGGACAAGTGTAAGCCTTGGATTTTGCATTATCTTCTCATTTTATTTAAATCGTTAAATAATGAGGTCATCGCCGCATCATAATTATGTCATAAATAATTTAATTTATTTAATGTCTAAAAATTATAAAAAAATACTATGATGTAGGAAATATTTTTAGCTTTCTAATGAATATTTATAGTCAAAATTTGGACTTGTGTAACCCCACTTAAAAACTGTTTTAGTAAAACAACTCATGTTTGTGTCAATTTAATTTTAACATTAAATAAATATATATTAATGTCATTTTCCAACCAAAGTGGCTCTATGGGGTCCCCAAGTTGACCCATGGGTTGTCTTGGTCGGACATGACTCATCCAATAGGAGTAGGACAAGTGTCATGCTCATCTCATATTATTATAACATTATTTGTACCTTAAACTACACTAATTACCTCTAATCGTGATTAAGAACTTAAAAGTTACTATTCACCAAAAAATTATTTTAATCTCATTGAACCACATTTTACTTCTTAATGACAACCATGTATGTCGGATTTTTGAAAATCAAATCACAGAAGTGGTAATATTTCATTTAAACGAAAAATCAGTTATTTAACTACCACTTAGTGGTTTCACTATTCATCAAAAATTGAAGTTTTTCAGAACAATGCCAAAATTTCACCCTAAGCTATAATTGATATTCCGAATTCAAAAATGATGTATATTTTACAAAATTCCAATCATATAAGTTGCATTAATTAATTTTATAATTAATTCCCGCTGTCACAACAAATAGCGTGTTTTTAAGAAACAATTTATATCAAAAGATTGACAATTGTTTATGTCCAATTTTAATGTTAAATTAATTCTAATGACCACCATTGGATAAAATAGTAAAAATATATTCTAATTATACTTTAAAACCACTAAATAGTAGAATTTATCACTATAAATTATTTTGATTAAAAAAAGTTGTTTTTAAGTATTTTTCACAATTCATAAAAATTTAGAAGTTCTCAGAAAAATACTAAAAATTCAACATAGGCTAATTTCGATATTACGAATACAAAAATGAAGTCCATTTTGAAATATAAAATTTCTATAATTTTAAAAATTGGTTATTACTATTCATAACGGCTACTTTGATTAGTCGTGGTGTTTTAGAACTCGAAGTTGCGTACAATGCAAGCTATTGCATTATTGAAAGAGAGGCGTATCGTGGAAGCTCGGGGTGTTACATTCTCCCCTCCTTAAATAAATTGCGTCCTCGCAATTTGAAATTTTTCTTTGAAAATAAAAGGTTGAAAATAGAAAATACCTTTGTGGAAAACCCACATCGGAAATAAGGTTAATAAATATATAACATTAAAAGAAAGCAAGATAAGTACAAAGGTCACCCGAATAGCCCATTCTAGGATTCTATGAAAATATGGATATGGAGGAGAAACAAACCATCAAGGTCTGATGGAGAGTTATAGAAAACATGATTAGGAGAAAGTTTAACTACAACAAAATCACAAACTTGTGATTGGTTAAACGGTCATTGAATCCCTAGTTGGAAAAGTTAACCGACAACATTTTTGTTTTAAGTTACCTTTTATAATGTTGAGGAATTTATTTAGGAGATTTACTAAGAACGTAAGGGAATATACATAATTGTTATGTATACTTTCATTCGTTAATAAATTTTTACCACAAACCCAACTTTTACTCCAAATGGTAACGGAACTCAAAAATATTCTATTTATCCTAATTGTATAAGGTTCCAAATGTTAACATATACCATTTAGATTAGTAAAATTATTTTGTAATAACCAGGGACTTCCTGTAGGCTAGTGGTAGGAAATAAAGGCCTGTCACACTATGGTTGTGGGTTCGATTACTGCAGCTTTGTCCGATGCGACGGTTATGCCCCACCCTGCAGGTTGTCCTTTTCCTAAAACTATAGTATTATAATATTCCAAAAATAATCTTCATAAATTTTTTAACCTTTAACAATACTATCCAAAGATCAACTTAATCCACTCCAACCTTTATAGTTATCCAAAATACCTCTGTCCAGACTTTCTCTAAAAGGTCTCTTAATTCCAAAATCAATTTATCAGATTCCCCAAACAAAGTGAAGTTTCTCTTATTGTCACATACTAAAAATATAATTACCTTCATCATATTAAAACCTTACTGAAATCAACAAGTACTGTAGTACAATCCTTATATATATCACATTATTCTTATAAACAGAATATAATCCTTGAGTCCAAAAGCACCAATACATTAATTATTCCGCTTCAACTGTAGTCACAACATAAGATTGGCCTTGATCCCTTGGACTTTTCTGAGGTAAGTTTCCTTGATGCTTAGGACATTCATTTTCATAATGCCCCATTTCCCTACAATTATAGCATTCAACTTTGACAGCCTCTTTCTTTCCCTTGCAATCACGAGCCTGGTGACCCTTTTCTCCACATTTATAACAAACTCACATTCCCTTTAGGCACGTACCAGGGTGATTCTTCCCACAATTATCACATAATGGAAAATCCTTCTTTCCCTTTTTCCCTTTATCTGTCTCTTGTTCCACCATTCTCTTCTTCTCTTGCTTTACTTTGTTGTCATAAGACTTAGAGAATTCCTTTTCTGTCTTGATAGCACACGAGACAATATCTTCGTATGATGAGAAGGATTGTGATACTAAAGCTCGACGGAGAAATGGTTTTAACCCATCAAAGAAACGATCAATCTTACTTCTTGGGTTACGTATATAATTGGCAGCATGCCTCGCTAACCTTGTAAAGTTAGCCTCATACTTTGCGACATTCTCATCCTCCTTCTGCCTCAGACTCAGAAATTTGCTTTCCATATCCGCTCGATGGTCTCGAGGAAAGTATTTTTCTAAGAACAGCTCTTTGAACTCCTGCCATTCCATGTTTGTTAATTCATCATCTTCCTTTGTGTTTTGAATTAGTGACCACCATTGATCGACATCTCCAGTGAGGCGGTAAACTGCCATGACAACTTTCTCCCTTTCACTACTCCCCAAGGCTTGGAATATTTTCTCTAAGGAATTTATCCATTGCTCAGCTACTATAGGATTTTTACTCCCATTGAAGGTTGGTGGTTGTTGCCTCATGAAACGGTCTAGCATTGATCCTCCACGTTGCGGATCAGGGTGCTCCATACGAGTAAGGTTGTTATTCATAACCTGCGTGAGTTGTCCCAGTACGGTGAGAAGCTGATCAGCACCAGTTGTATCTCCAGATCCACAATAATTATCTTGAGCAGGAGGGCAATCCCTACACGGAGTGCGTGCATTGATACAGTTTTCATTCCTTCCACTAGGCGCCATTTCTAAATAATGGCATAAACTAGATTAGTTTATGAATCAAAATACATAATTCCATACTTGTAAAACACTTAACATAAATTGAACTAATTATGGATATAATCCATAATTATAAAAATGTTTTCTTTGAGGAAGTATATACTCGTAACCCTTCATAGTGGTTTGTAAAGAAAATGGGAATTATCCTAAGCATATCCCCCGGGAGTGTCGTAACCAAGAGTGCAGCAAGGCCCGTTGTCGTGCACCAGTTCCCGTTCGAGTCTAGCTCAAAGCGGTGTTTTCGGGTTTTACCCCTAGGTACATCTGTGCCAGAGCCGCCTCTACCTGCTCGTATCCAGACAGGGATGTATTGCTCGGAAAACTCACAAAATCTCTTCAATACCATAATTCTAGGAAGTTCTTCTATACTAATCCTCAAAGTTCATCTTAAGTCTACGTGCTCTAATCAGAGTTTATCTAAATCTAGCTTCCAAGGTTAGTACTAAACTGCCTCTGATACCAACTGTAAGGCCCCGACCCCAGCTACCTAGAGCCGGTGCGTTACTTCGTAACATTGGCATGATCACAAAAGATCAAGTCTCGAAAGACCGATTAGTTTAGTAGCTTTGGAAACACTAGATACATTCATAAGTGTTACATTACATCATAAAGTGAAAAACTAATAACAAAGTCTTCATAGTCCACACTCATATCCTCTTCTGACTGTCCCTGCAGGTCATTCATAAAATACTTCTTCACATCCTGGAAAATATTAAAACATTGAAAGGGGTGAGCTCAGATGCTCAGTAAGGATAACAATATTGCGGAAGCTTTCATAAATAAACATTAACATTTAAGGCAATGTATAACTAAAACAAAAGCCTTTTTAAACTTGAACTTCAGAATAATATGGCAAAAATAAAATTAAATAATGCCATTTACTTACTCACATGGATATTCTACTAGTTGAATAATCACATGCAATATCAATAACCACTTTCATAATGATGGAATGCATAATGCCAGACTATCATAACCACGTAGCCAAGGCCTCGTGCCAAGACCACAAATTAGATTTTGTCAAGGCCTCATGCCAAGACACTAGTTTGTCTCATGAGACCTGCCGATGCATCGAGGAGCTATAGCGGGCTCCACCCGTCACTTATTAAGTCCAATGCATTCCTCATATGAATAGGTTTAAACATATCATAAACCATAACATAATCGTATCACATAAAACATGCATAAAGGAAACATAACATTTCCACATTTCAATCACAAGATATCAATACAACACATTGATATAATAAAAACGCTTTCAAAACCATTTTCAATACCAAAATAAAATAAAGTTAAAACTTTGTATTTATTTTTCATTAAAAAAAAGATGGCTTGTATAGGAAGCCGAAACTCAAATAATGGTCACAGCGGTGGAGAAGTCGTTGTTGCCGCATAAGTACGGAAATAAAAACATTCCCTTTTGTCGTTTAGCAAAACGCTTCGTATAAAAAAGATTCCTTTTGAATAAATGTAAAAGTCAAAGGGGTTTATACACCGTATAAAATAAAGTTGTGTATAAAACCAAATATGCCTCAATGAAAGGGGATTGAGACGAAGTCCTTAAAAGATCATTTTTAAAATAAAATAGATCTATTATGTGTATTCACTATAGGTACACATAAATAAAGTAAAAATACAAAATAGGACATAATAATATCATGACATAATTTGAAAGTAAAAGATTATCCCAAAGAATGGAAGTTGGGTTAAGAAATTCCCTTACAAAGATCATATTTATAAAATAAAATAAATCTATTATGTGTATTCACTATAAGTACACATAAATAATGTACAAATACAAGATAGTACATAATAATATCATGACATAATTTGAAAGTAGGAGATTAACCCAAAGAATGGAAGTTGGGTTAAGAAATTCCCTTACCTTGTGTCCGACTTGATTCGACCGTTCTTTAACCTCCTGAATAATAAACTAGAGTTAATATCTACTTTATTAAGAACCTTTTTCAAGTTCATTATCCCTTTTATATCACTTATTACAATGTTATGAACATTATGTAATTATTTAAGTTAATAACGGTCGTTTTGTCGATCTTTGGTACTTGAGTCAAAAATAGACTTCTTATAATTACGAGTTGTTCATGTGGTGAAATATACATTATATCCAGAATTATATTCATGATTTAGATATCATATATATGATATATATCTAGTATATACATTCATTCATAATGTCACGTAACATTTAGAGGTAAGAAATGAAATGCACCGTTCATGGAGACGGTAAGCCGTACGTACGCATGAACGCTACTTTCATTTCTATTTCGTATTTAATGGAATGAAATCATAATGATATAAATTTATAATATATTTACAGTATAATATAGTGTATAATACCATTTACTTCATCCTTTATACATCCCACATATGGCATTAACGATTCAAATCACTTTGAGGGGGCGGTAGTCCGCACTTCCTAAAATGAAATTATCGCGTTTTACCCATAATGGAAATCATAAAGTATGCCATAAATGAAAAATACAGAAGCATAAGTAAAACATAAACATATTATATATAATATATAAATATAGTGACATCTTAATGGCCACCTTTGAAGGTGTTATATGAGTGTTGAACAATCATCGTTTCGTGAGGAAGAAATTCGTCATCCACAGGAACCGTATGTTCTTTAACCATTAGATGTAGGTGTGTGTAAGTGTAGCTCGAATCCTTATTATAACAACATCCTAGTATATTGAGGAGACTGGTGTTGTTACAAAAGAAATGAATAAAAAGAGTTTATGGGGTTGGAGAAGAAAAATAAAAACAAAACAACATTAGAGAAGACATTACCTCAAAATCGGGTAACTCTTTTTGATTTGAGCCAAAGGCTTCCTTGGTAAGCATTATGCCCAAATTTAGGATTCTAGGAGTAAGGGAGGGAAGTTTGGAGAGTATTTGGGCAGAGGTTGGCCGAGAAAAATGGCTTGAAAGTGTGAATAAGGTGGGAGAGGTGGGGGCCTTTTATAAGAGGAGAGGAGGGGCTCTTTTGGAAAGATTGAAATGTTACATTATTATACAATGATTTTCGGATTATAAAGGTCCCACACTTATATAATTCGTGGATAAGGTGATAAGGGTTCGAAATCCCTTCATCCAATAGGCTTTGGACAAGTTTAAGCCTTGGATTTTGCATTATCTTCTCATTTTATTTAAATCGTTAAATAATGAGGTCATCGCCGCATCATAATTATGTCATAAATAATTTAATTTATTTAATGTCTAAAAATTATAAAAAAAATACTATGATGTAGGAAATCTTTTTAGCTTTCTAATGAATATTTATAGTCAAAATTTGGACTTGTGTAACCCCACTTAAAAACTGTTTTAGTAAAACAACTCATGTTTGTGTCAATTTAATTTTAACATTAAATAAATATATATTAATGTCATTTTCCAACCAAAGTGGCTCCATGGGGTCCCCAAGTTGACCCATGGGTTGTCTTGGTCGGACATGACTCATACAATAGGAGTAGGACAAGTGTCATGCTCATCTCATATTATTATAACATTATTTGTACCTTAAACTACACTAATTACCTCTAATCGTGATTAAGAACTTAAAAGTTACTATTCACCAAAAAATTATTTTAATCTCATTGAACCACATTTTACTTCTAAATGACAACCATGTATGTCGGATTTTTGAAAATCAAATCACAGAAGTGGTAATATTTCAATTAAACGAAAAATCAGTTATTTAACTACCACTTAGTGGTTTCACTATTCATAAAAAATTGAAGTTTTTCAGAACAATGCCAAACTTTCACCCTAAGCTATAATTGATATTCCGAATTCAAAAATGATGTATATTTTACAAAATTCCAATCATATAATTTTCATTAATTAATTTTATAATTAATTCCCGCTGTCACAACAAATAGCGTGTTTTTAAGAAACAATTTATATCAAAAGATTGACAATTGTTTATGTCCAATTTTAATGTTAAATTAATTCTAATGACCACCATTGGATAAAATAGTAAAAATATATTCTAATTATACTTTAAAACCACTAAATAATATAATTTATCACTATAAATTATTTTGATTAAAAAAAGTTGTTTTTAAGTATTTTTCACAATTCATAAAAATTTAGAAGTTCTCAGAAAAATACTAAAAATTCAACATAGGCTAATTTCGATATTACGAATACAAAAATGAAGTCCATTTTGAAATATAAAATTTCTATAATTTTAAAAATTGGTTATTACTATTCATAACGGCTACTTTGATTAGTCGTGGTGTTTTAGAACTCGAAGTTGCGTACAATGCAAGCTATTGCATTATTGAAAGAGAGGCGTATCGTGGAAGCTCGGGGTGTTACATTCTCCCCTCCTTCAATAAATTGCGTCCTCGCAATTTGAAATTTTTCTTTGAAAATAAAAGGTTGAAAATAGAAAATACCTTTGTGGAAAACCCACATCGGAAATAAGGTTAATAAATATATAACATTAAAAGAAAGCAAGATAAGTACAAAGGTCACCCGATATAGCCCATTCTAGGATTCTATGAAAATATGGATATGGAGGAGAAACAAACCATCAAGGTCTGATGGAGAGTTATAGAAAACAGGATTAGGAGAAAGTTTAACTACAACAAAATCACAAACTTGTGATTGGTTAAACGGTCATTGAATCCCTAGTTGGAAAAGTTAACCGACAACATTTTTGTTTTAAGTTACCTTTTATAATGTTGAGGAATTTATTTAGGAGATTTACTAAGAACGTAAGGGAATATACATAATTGTTATGTATACTTTCATTCGTTAATAAATTTTTACCACAAACCCAACTTTTACTCCAAATGGTAACAGAACTCAAAAATATTCTATTTATCCTAATTGTATAAGGTTCCAAATGTTAACATATACCATTTAGATTAGTAAAATTATTTTGTAATAACCAGGGACTTCCTGTAGGCTAGTGGTAGGAAATAAAGGTCTGTCACACTATGGTTGTGGGTTCGATTACTGCAGCTTTGTCCGATGCGACGGTTATGCCCCACCATGCAGGTTGTCCTTTTCCTAAAACTATAGTATTATAATATTCCAAAAATAATCTTCATAAATTTTTTAACCTTTAACAATACTATCCAAAGATCAACTTAATCCACTCCAACCTTTATAGTTATCCAAAATACCTCTATCCAGACTTTCTCTAAAAGGTCTCTTAATTCCAAAATCAATTTATCAGATTCCCCAAACAAAGTGAAGTTTCTCTTATTGTCACATACTAAAAATATAATTACCTTCATCATATTAAAACCTTACTGAAATCAACAAGTACTGTAGTACAATCCTTATATATATCACATTATTCTTATAAACAGAATATAATCCTTGAGTCCAAGAGCACCAATACATTAATTATTCCGCTTCAACTGTAGTCACAGCATAAGATTGGCCTTGATCCCTTGGACTTTTCTGAGGTAAGTTTCCTTGACGCTTAGGACATTCATTTTCATAATGCCCCATTTCCCTACAATTGTAGCATTCAACTTTGACAGCCTCTTTCTTTCCCTTGTAATCACGAGCCTGGTGACCCTTTTCTCCACATTTATAACAAACTCACATTCCTTTTAGGCACGTACCAGGGTGATTCTTCCCACAATTATCACATAATGGAAAATACTTCTTTCCCTTTTTCCCTTTATCTGTCTCTTGTTCCACCATTCTCTTCTTCTCTTGCTTTACTTTGTTGTCATAAGACTTAGAGAATTCCTTTTCTGTCTTGATAGCACACGAGACAATATCTTCGTATGATGAGAAGGATTGTGATACTAAAGCTCTACGGAGAAATGGTTTTAACCCATCAAAGAAACGATCAATATTACTTCTTGGGTTACGTATATAATTGGCAGCATGCCTCGCTAACCTTGTAAAGTTAGCCTCATACTTTGCGACATTCTCATCCTCCTTCTGCCTCAGACTCAGAAATTTTCTTTCCATATCCGCTCGATGGTCTCGAGGAAAGTATTTTTCTAAGAACAGCTCTTTGAACTCCTGCCATTCCATGTTTGTTAATTCATCATCTTCCTTTGTGTTTTGAATTAGTGACCACCATTGATCAGCATCTCCAGTGAGGCGGTAAACTGCCATGACAACTTTCTCCCTTTCACTACTCCCCAAGGCTTGGAATATTTTCTCTAAGGAATTTATCCATTGCTCAGCTACTATAGGATTTTTACTCCCATTGAAGGTTGGTGGTTGTTGCCTCATGAAACGGTCTAGCATTGATCCTCCACGTTGCGGATCAGGGTGCTCCATACGAGTAAGGTTGTTATTCATAACCTGCGTGAGTTGTCCCAGTACGGTGAGAAGCTGATCAGCACCAGTTGTATCTCCAGATCCACAATAATTATCTTGAGCAGGAGGGCAATCCCTACACGGAGTGCGTGCATTGATACAGTTTTCATTCCTTCCACTAGGCGCCATTTCTAAATAATGGCATAAACTAGATTAGTTTATGAATCAAAATACATAATTCCATACTTGTAAAACACTTAACATAAATTGAACTAATTATGGATATAATCCATAATTATAAAAATGTTTTCTTTGAGGAAGTATATACTCGAAACCCTTCATAGTGGTTTGTAAAGAAAATGGGAATTATCCTAAGCATATCCCCCGGGAGTGTCGTAACCAAGAGTGCAGCAAGGCCCGTTGTCGTGCACCAGTTCCCGTTCGAGTCTAGCTCAAAGCGGTGTTTTCGGGTTTTACCCCTAGGTACATCTGTGCCAGAGCCGCCTCTACCTGCTCGTATCCAGACAGGGATGTATTGCTCGGAAAACTCACAAAATCTCTACAATACCATAATTCTAGGAAGTTCTTCTATACTAATCCCCAAAGTTCATCTTAAGTCTACGTGCTCTAATCAGAGTTTATCTAAATCTAGCTTCCAAGGTTAGTACTAAACTGTCTCTGATACCAACTGTAACGCCCCGACCCCAGCTACCTAGAGCCGGTGCGTTACTTCGTAACATTGGCATGATCACAAAAGATCAAGTCTCGAAAGACCGATTAGTTTAGTAGCTTTGGAAACACTAGATACATTCATAAGTGTTACATTACATCATAAAGTGAAAAACTAATAACAAAGTCTTCATAGTCCACACTCATATCCTCTTCTGACTGTCCCTGCAGGTCATTCATAAAATACTTCTTCACATCCTGGAAAATATTAAAACATTGAAAGGGGTGAGCTCAGATGCTCAGTAAGGATAACAATATTGCGGAAGCTTTCATAAATAAACATTAACATTTAAGGCAATGTATAACTAAAACAAAAGCCTTTTTAAACTTGAACTTCAAAATAATATGGCAAAAATAAAATTAAATAATGCCATTTACTTACTCACATGGATATTCTACTAGTCGAATAATCACATGCAATATCAATAACCACTTTCATAATGATGGAATGCATAATGCCAGACTATCATAACCACGTAGCCAAGGCCTCGTGCCAAGACCACAAATTAGATTTTGTCAAGGCCTCATGCCAAGACACTAGTTTGTCTCATGAGACCTGCCGATGCATCGAGGAGCTATAGCGGGCTCCACCCGTCACTTATTAAGTCCAATGCATTCCTCATATGAATAGGTTTAAACATATCATAAACCATAACATAATCGTATCACATAAAACATGCATAAAGGAAACATAACATTTCCACATTTCAATCACAAGATATCAATACAACACATTGATATAATAAAAACGCTTTCAAAACCATTTTCAATACCAAAATAAAATAAAGTTAAAACTTTGTATTTATTTTTCATTAAAAAAAAGATGGCTTGTATAGGAAGCCGAAACTCAAATAATGGTCACAGCGGTGGAGAAGTCGTTGTTGCCGCATAAGTACGGAAATAAAAACATTCCCTTTTGTCGTTTAGCAAAACGCTTCGTATAAAAAAGATTCCTTTTGAATAAATGTAAAAGTCAAAGGGGTTTATACACCGTATAAAATAAAGTTGTGTATAAAACCAAATATGCCTCAATGAAAGGGGATTAAGACGAAGTCCTTAAAAGATCATTTTTAAAATAAAATAGATCTATTATGTGTATTCACTATAGGTACACATAAAGAAAGTAAAAATACAAAATAGGACATAATAATATCATGACATAATTTGAAAGTAAAAGATTATCCCAAAGAATGGAAGTTGGGTTAAGAAATTCCCTTACAAAGATCATTTTTATAAAATAAAATAAATCTATTATGTGTATTCACTATAAGTACACATAAATAATGTACAAATACAAGATAGTACATAATAATATCATGACATAATTTGAAAGTAGGAGATTAACCCAAAGAATGGAAGTTGGGTTAAGAAATTCCCTTACCTTGTGTCCGACTTGATTCGACCGTTCTTTAACCTCCTGAATAATAAACTAGAGTTAATATCTACTTTATTAAGAACCTTTTTCAAGTTCATTATCCCTTTTATATCACTTATTACAATGTTATGAACATTATGTAATTATTTAAGTTAATAACGGTCGTTTTGTCGATCTTTGGTACTTGAGTCAAAAATAGACTTCTTATAATTACGAGTTGTTCATGTGGTGAAATATACATTATATCCAGAATTATATTCATGATTTAGATATCATATATATGATATATATCTATTATATACATTCATTCATAATGTCACGTAACATTTAGAGGTAAGAAATGAAATGCACCGTTCATGGAGACGGTAAGCCGTACGTACGCATGAACGCTACTTTCATTTCTATTTCGTATTTAATGGAATGAAATCATAATGATATAAATTTATAATATATTTACAGTATAATATAGTGTATAATACCATTTAATCCATCCTTTATACATCCCACATATGGCATTAACGATTCAAATCACTTTGAGGGGGCGGTAGTCCGCACTTCCTAAAATGAAATTATCGCGTTTTACCCATAATGGAAATCATAAAGTATGCCATAAATGAAAAATACAGAAGCATAAGTAAAACATAAACATATTATATATCATATATAAATATAGTGACATCTTAATGGCCACCTTTGAAGGTGTTATATGAGTGTTGAACAATCATCGTTTCGTGAGGAAGAAATTCGCCATCCACAGGAACCGTATGTTCTTTAACCATTAGATGTAGGTGTGTGTAAGTGTAGCTAGAATCCTTATTATAACAACATCCTAGTATATTGAGGAGACTGGTTTTGTTACAAAAGAAATGAATAAAAAGAGTTTATGGGGTTGGAGAAGAAAAATAAAACAAAACAACATTAGAGAAGACATTACCTCAAAATCGGGTAACTCTTTTTGATTTGAGCCAAAGGCTTCCTTGGGAAGCATTATGCCCAAAGTTAGGATTCTAGGAGTAAGGGAGGGAAGTTTGGAGAGTATTTGGGCAGAGGTTGGCCGAGAAAAATGGCTTGAAAGTGTGAATAAGGTGGGAGAGGTGGGGGCCTTTTATAAGAGGAGAGGAGGGGCTCTTTTGGAAAGATTGAAATGTTACATTATTATACAATGATTTTCGGATTCTAAAGGTCCCACACCTATATAATTCGTGGATAAGGTGATAAGGGTTCTAAATCTCTTCATCCAACAGGCTTTGGACAAGTGTAAGCCTTGGATTTTGCATTATCTTCTCATTTTATTTAAATCATTAAATAATGAGGTCATCGCCGCATCATAATTATGTCATAAATAATTTAATTTATTTAATGTCTAAAAATTATAAAAAAATACTATGATGTATGAAATCTTTTTAGATTTCTAATGAATATTTATAGTCAAAATTTGGACTTGTGTAACCCCACTTAAAAACTGTTTTAGTAAAACAACTCATGTTTGTGTCAATTTAATTTTAACATTAAATAAATATATATTAATGTCATTTTCCAACCAAAGTGGCTCCATGGGGTCCCCAAGTTGACCCATGGGTTGTCTTGGTCGGACATGACTCATCCAATAGGAGTAGGACAAGTGTCATGCTCATCTCATATTATTATAACATTATTTGTACCTTAAACTACACTAATTACCTCTAATCGCGATTAAGAACTTAAAAGTTACTATTCACCAAAAAATTATTTTAATCTCATTGAACCACATTTTACTTCTTAATGACAACCATGTATGTCGGATTTTTGAAAATCAAATCACAGAAGTGGTAATATTTCATTTAAACGAAAAATCAGTTATTTAACTACCACTTAGTGGTTTCACTATTCATCAAAAATTGAAGTTTTTCAGAACAATGCCAAAATTTCACCCTAAGCTATAATTGATATTCCAAATTCAAAAATGATGTATATTTTACAAAATTCCAATCATATAATTTGCATTAATTAATTTTATAATTAATTCCCGCTGTCACAACAAATAGCGTGTTTTTAAGAAACAATTTATATCAAAAGATTGACAATTGTTTATGTCCAATTTTAATGTTAAATTAATTCTAATGACCACCATTGGATAAAATAGTAAAAATATATTCTAATTATACTTTAAAACCACTAAATAGTACAATTTATCACTATAAATTATTTTGATTAAAAAAAGTTGTTTTTAAGTATTTTTCACAATTCATAAAAATTTAGAAGTTCTCAGAAAAATACTAAAAATTCAACATAGGCTAATTTCGATATTACGAATACAAAAATGAAGTCCATTTTGAAATATAAAATTTCTATAATTTTAAAAATTGGTTATTACTATTCATAACGGCTACTTTGATTAGTCGTGGTGTTTTAGAACTCGAAGTTGCGTACAATGCAAGCTATTGCATTATTGAAAGAGAGGCGTATCGTGGAAGCTCGGGGTGTTACATTATCCCCTCCTTCAATAAATTGCGTCCTCGCAATTTGAAATTTTTCTTTGAAAATAAAAGGTTGAAAATAGAAAATACCTTTGTGGAAAACCCACATCGGAAATAAGGTTAATAAATATATAACATTAAAAGAAAGCAAGATAAGTACAAAGGTCACCCGATATAGCCCATTCTAGGATTCTATGAAAATATGGATATGGAGGAGAAACAAACCATCAAGGTCTGATGGAGAGTTATAGAAAACAGGATTAGGAGAAAGTTTAACTACAACAAAATCACAAACTTGTGATTGGTTAAACGGTCATTGAATCCCTAGTTGGAAAATTTAACCGACAACATTTTTGTTTTAAGTTACCTTTTATAATGTTGAGAAATTTATTTAGGAGATTTACTAAGAACGTAAGGGAATATACATAATTGTTATGTATACTTTCATTCGTTAATAAATTTTTACCACAAACCCAACTTTTACTCCAAATGGTAACGGAACTCAAAAATATTCTATTTATCCTAATTGTATAAGGTTCCAAATGTTAACATATACCATTTAGATTAGTAAAATTATTTTGTAATAACCAGGGACTTCCTGTAGGCTAGTGGTAGAAAATAAAGGCCTGTCGCACTATGGTTGTGGGTTCGATTCCTGCAGCTTTGTCCGATGCGACGGTTATGCCCCACCCTGCAGGTTGTCTTTTTCCTAAAACTATAGTATTATAATATTCCAAAAATAATCTTCATAAATTTTTTAACCTTTAACAATACTATCCAAAGATCAACTTAATCCACTCCAACCTTTATAGTTATCCAAAATACCTCTGTCCAGACTTTCTCTAAAAGGTCTCTTAATTCCAAAATCAATTTATCAGATTCCCCAAACAAAGTGAAGTTTCTCTTATTGTCACATACTAAAAATATAATTACCTTCATCATATTAAAACCTTACTGAAATCAACAAGTACTGCAGTACAATCCTTATATATATCACATTATTCTTATAACCAGAATATAATCTTTGAGTCCAAAAGCACCAATACATTAATTATTCCGCTTCAACTATAGTCACAGCATAAGATTGGCCTTGATCCCTTGGACTTTTCTGAGGTAAGTTTCCTTGACGCTTAGGACATTCATTTTCATAATGCCCCATTTCCCTACAATTGTAGCATTCAACTTTGACAGCCTCTTTCTTTCCCTTGCAATCACGAGCCTGGTGACCCTTTTCTCCACATTTATAACAAACTCACATTCCTTTTAGGCACGTACCAGGGTGATTCTTCCCACAATTATCTCATAATGGAAAATCTTTCTTTCCCTTTTTCCCTTTATCTGTCTCTTATTCCACCATTCTCTTCTTCTCTTGCTTTACTTTGTTGTCATAAGACTTAGAGAATTCCTTTTCTGTCTTGATAGCACACGAGACAATATCTTCGTATGATGAGAAGGATTGTGATACTAAAGCTCGACGGAGAAATGGTTTTAACCCATCAAAGAAACGATCAATCTTACTTCTTGGGTTACGTATATAATCGGCAGCATGCCTCGCTAACCTTGTAAAGTTAGCCTCATACTTTGCGACATTCTCATCCTCCTTCTGCCTCGGACTCAGAAATTTCCTTTCCATATCCGCTCGATGGTCTCGAGGAAAGTATTTTTCTAAGAACAGCTCTTTAAACTCCTGCCATTCCATGTTTTTTAATTCATCATCTTCCTTTGTGTTTTGAATTAGTGACCACCATTGATCGGCATCTCCAGTGAGGCGGTAAACTGCCATGACAACTTTCTCCCTTTCACTACTCCCCAAGGCTTGGAATATTTTCTCTAAGGAATTTATCCATTGCTCAGCTACTATAGGATTTGTACTCCCATTGAAGTTTGGTGGTTGTTGCCTCATGAAACGGTCTAGCATTGATCCTCCACGTTGCGGATCAGGGTGCTCCATACGAGTAAGGTTGTTATTCATAACCTGCGTGAGTTGTCCCAGTACGGTGAGAAGCTGATCAGCACCAGTTGTATCTCCAGATCCACAATAATTATCTTGAGCAGGAGGGCAATCCCTACACGGAGTGCGTGCATTGATACAGTTTTCATTCCTTCCACTAGGCGCCATTTCTAAATAATGGAATAAACTAGATTAGTTTATGAATCAAAATACATAATTCCATACTTGTAAAACATTTAACATAAATTGAACTAATTATGGATATAATCCATAATTATAAAAATGTTTTCTTTGAGGAAGTATATACTCGTAACCCTTCATAGTGGTTTGTAAAGAAAATGGGAATTATCCTAAGCATATCCCCTGGGAGTGTCGTAACCAAGAGTGCAGCAAGGCCCGTTGTCGTGCACCAGTTCCCGTTCGAGTCTAGCTCAAAGCGGTGTTTTCGGGTTTTACCTCTAGGTACATCTGTGCCAGAGCCGCCTCTACCTGCTCGTATCTAGACAGGGATGTATTGCTCGGAAAACTCACAAAATCTCTACAATACCATAATTCTAGGAAGTTCTTCTATACTAATCCTCAAAGTTCATCTTAGGTCTACGTGCTCTAATCAGAGTTTATCTAAATCTAGCTTCTAAGGTTAGTACTAAACTGCCTCTGATACCAACTGTAACGCCCCGACCCCAACTACCTAGAGCCGGTGCGTTACTTCGTAACATTGGCATGATCACAAAAGATCAAGTCTCGAAAGACCGATTAGTTTAGTAGCCTTGGAAACACTAGATACATTCATAAGTGTTACATTACATCATAAAGTGAAAAACTAATAACAAAGTCTTCATAGTACACACTCATATCCTCTCTTGACTGTCCCTACAGGTCATTCATAAAATACTTCTTCACATCCTGGAAAATATTAAAACATTGAAAGGGGTGAGCTCAGATGCTCAGTAAGGATAACAATATTGCGGAAGCTTTCATAAATAAACATTAACATTTAAGGAAATGTATAAATAAAACAAAATCCTTTTTAAACTTGAACTTCAGAATAATATGGCAAAAATAAAATTAAATAATGCCATTTACTTACTCACATGGATATTCTACTAGTCGAATAATCACATGCAATATCAATAACCACTTTCATAATGATGGAATGCATAATGCCAGACTATCATAACCACGTAGCCAAGGCCTCGTGCCAAGACCACAAATTAGATTTTATCAAGGCCTCATGCCAAGACACTAGTTTGTCTCATGAGACCTGCCGATGCATCGAGGAGCTATAGCGGGCTCCACCCGTCACTTATTAAGTCCAATGCATTCCTCGTATGAATAGGTTTAAACATATCATAAACCATAACATAATCGTATCACATAAAACATGCATAAAGGAAACATAACATTTCCACATTTCAATCACAAGTTATCAATACAACACATTGATATAATAAAAACGCTTTCAAAACCATTTTCAATACCAAAATAAAATAAAGTTAAAACTTTTTATTTATTTTTCATTAAAAAAAAGATGGCTTGTATAGGAAGCCGAAACTCAAATAATGGTCACAGCGGTGGAGAAGTCGTTGTTGCCGCATAAGTACGGAAAGAAAAACATTCCCTTTTGTCGTTTAGCAAAACGCTTCGTATAAAAAAGATTCCTTTTGAATAAATGTAAAAGTCAAAGGGGTTTATACACCGTATAAAATAAAGTTGTGTATAAAACCAAATATGCCTCAATGAAAGGGGATTGAGACGAAGTCCTTAAAAGATCATTTTTAAAATAAAATAGATCTATTATGTGTATTCACTATAGGTACACATAAAGAAAGTAAAAATACAAAATAGGACATAATAATATCATGACATAATTTGAAAGTAAAAGATTATCCCAAAGAATGGAAGTTGGGGTTAAGAAATTCCCTTACAAAGATCATATTTATAAAATAAAATAAATCTATTATGTGTATTCACTATAAGTACACATACATAATTTACAAATACAAGATAGTACATAATAATATCATGACATAATTTGAAAGTAGGAGATTAACCCAAAGAATGGCAGTTGGGTTAAGAAATTCCCTTATCTTGTGTCCGACTTGATTCGACCGTTCTTTAACCTCCTGAATAATAAACTAGAGTTAATATATACTTTATTAAGAACCTTTTTCAAGTTCATTATCCCTTTTATATCACTTATTACAATGTTATGAACATTATGTAATTATTTAAGTTAATAACGGTCGTTTTGTCGATCTTTGGTACTTGAGTCAAAAATAGACTTCTTATAATTACGAGTTGTTCATGTGGTGAAATATACATTATATCCAGAATTATATTCATGATTTAGATATCATATATATGATATATATCTAGTATATACATTCATTCATAATGTCACGTAACATTTAGAGGTAAGAAATGAAATGCACCATTCATGGAGACGGTAAGCCGTACGTACGCATGAACGCTACTTTCATTTCTATTTCATATTTAATGGAATGAAATCATAATGATATAAATTTATAATATAATTACAGTATAATATAGTGTATAATACCATTTACTCCATCCTTTATACATCCCACATATGGCATTAACGATTCAAATCACTTTGAGGGGGTGGTAGTCCGCACTTCCTAAAATGAAATTATCGCGTTTTACCCATAATGGAAATCATAAAGTATGCCATAAATGAAAAATACAGAAGCATAAGTAAAACATAAACATATTATATATCATATATAAATATAGTTACATCTTAATGTCCACATTTGAAGGTGTTATATGAGTGTTGAACAATCATCGTTTCGTGAGGAAGAAATTCGCCATCCACAAGAACCGTATGTTCTTTAACCATTAGATGTAGGTGTGTGTAAGTGTAGCTCGAATACTTATTATAACAACATCCTAGTATATTGAGGATACTGGTTTTGTTACAAAATAAATGAATAAAAAGAGTTTATGGGGTTGGAGAAGAAAAATAAAACAAAACAACATTAGAGAAGACATTACCTCAAAATCGGGTAACTCTTTTTGATTTGAGCCAAAGGCTTCCTTGGGAAGCATTATTCCCAAAGTGAGGATTCTAGGAGTAAGGGATGGAAGTTTGGAGAGTATTTGGGCAGAGTTTGTCCGAGAAAAATGGCTTGAAAGTGTGAATAAGGTGGGAGAGGTGGGGGCCTTTTATAAGAGGAGAGGAGGGGCTCTTTTGGAAAGATTGAAATGTTACATTATTATACAATGCTTTTCGGATTATAAAGGTCCCACACTTATATAATTCGTGGATAAGGTGATAAGGGTTCGAAATCTCTTCATCCAATAGGCTTTGGACAAGTGTAAGCCTTGGATTTTGCATTATCTTCTCATTTTATTTAAATCGTTAAATAATGAGGTCATCGCCGCATCATAATTATGTCATAAATAATTTAATTTATTTAATGTCTAAAAATTATAAAAAAATACTATGATGTAGTAAATCTTTTTAGCTTTCTAATGAATATTTATAGTCAAAATTTGGACTTGTGTAACCCCACTTAAAAACTGTTTTAGTAAAACAACTCATGTTTGTGTCAATTTAATTTTAACATTAAATAAATATATATTAATGCATTTCCAACCAAAGTGGCTCCATGGGGTCCCCAAGTTGAACCATGGGTTGTCTTGGTCGGACATGACTCATCCAATAGTAGTAGGACAAGTGTCATGCTCATCTCATATTATTATAACATTATTTGTACCTTAAACTACACTAATTACCTCTAATCGCGATTAAGAACTTAAAAGTTACTATTCACCAAAAAATTATTTTAATCTCATTGAACCACATTTTACTTCTTAATGACAACCATGTATGTCGGATTTTTGAAAATAAAATCACAGAAGTGGTAATATTTCATTTAAACGAAAAATCAGTTATTTAACTACCACTTAGTGGTTTCACTATTCATCAAAAATTGAAGTTTTTCAGAACAATGCCAAAATTTCACCCTAAGCTATAATTGATATTCCGAATTCAAAAATGATGTATATTTTACAAAATTCAAATCATATAAGTTGCATTAATTAATTTTATAATTAATTCCCGTTGTCACAACAAATAGCGTGTTTTTAAGAAACAATTTATATCAAAAGATTGACAATTGTTTATGTCCAATTTTAATGTTAAATTAATTCTAATGACCACCATTGGATAAAATAGTAAAAATATATTCTAATTATACTTTAAAACCACTAAATAGTATAATTTATCACTATAAATTATTTTGATTAAAAAAAGTTGTTTTTAAGTATTTTTCACAATTCATAAAAATTTAGAAGTTCTCAGAAAAATACCAAAAATTCAACATAGGCTAATTTCGATATTACGAATACAAAAATGAAGTCCATTTTGAAATATAAAATTTCTATAATTTTAAAAATTGGTTATTACTATTCATAACGGCTACTTTGATTAGTCGTGGTGTTTTAGAACTCGAAGTTGCGTACAATGCAAGCTATTGCATTATTGAAAGAGAGGCGTATCGTGGAAGATCGGGGTGTTACATTCTTCATCTGGCGTTCATCATTTTCCTCACCTTAATGAACTCATTTTTGACCCTAGACACTTTATTTAATTTTTCCCAAGCCATGTTTCATTGTGCTGAGCACTTTGAATTACACTTATTCAAGGTGTACAGAGGCTTATAGTAAACAGAAACGCACCCAGTATCTAGGGTCTTAGAGACTCGCCGTGGGATCCCAGATGCCCAGACTACTCCAGTTTCAGAAGATTTATATTAAAAATCATCTATATTGGCTCATTAAGATGGTTACTTTTTATAATTAAAAGATGAGTGAGGCCCCTTGGATCAATTCAAACTTTCAGTTCCAAGGTTTATGATCATTACTCCATTAACATGGTACCATATCACTTTCATAAGTAGTTCCTAAACCAAATTTTCATCAAATCACTAAGTAGATATCACTCAGCAATCATCAATTATCATTAATTTCCGACTCAATGCACAACTTAAATACCAACAAGGTACTAGTCATAAGGAAAAACTCATTTGTGTATAGATTAAAGCTTAAAATTATGCAAGAATTTTGAAAAAAAATTAACAATTTTTTTACAAAAATTTTGAGTTACATTGGGAATTGATGGGAGGAATTGAAAAACAGTTTAGCATAGTCAAGAATTGACCCCCTTCCCCACACATAAAACCCAACTTTTTCCCCAAAGTTATCTTTTAAAGTGGAGATGAACAATTTGACCGTTAAAAGTTCAAAACAGATTTTCTATTTAGCAGATTTATTACATGTAAAAAGGGTCACAATGAAGTTCAAAAATATTGTTTTCCAAAATCAATAAATAATTAGCAGGTTCATTAGCAAGTATATGCATTAACATTTATGTCTAGTGAAAAATATTTTCAATATAGCTCAAAATTAAATGTGATGTGTAAGTGCACTATTAATTGGGTGTAAGCATTATAACAAAGTATGATTCAAATGGATGTTCAATATAATAGAAAGATGCATTCTAAACACCCTATAAACTAATCGGTTCCAATGAAAAACACAACTACCAGAAAGCATGTACCCCCACACATAATTTCATACAGTGAAAGATTATTTCAATATTTATCAATTAATTCAAATTTAAGCAAGAGACAAATGTGTAATTTTTTAATTCAACTTAGTGACATGCAGCAAATATTTTTTTATTCAATATATGCAGCAGATTTTCAGCAAATATGTAGCAGAATTTATTAAACAAGTAGAATTTTTTTAGTGAGTAGAATTTTATTAGAAAAAACAAGAGAATAAATAAATGAATAAAGTTGAAGTACTTCCATAAATAATTTCTTATCCAAAAAAAATTATCGTGGTAATTTCACTCCTTTATTGACAAAATCAGCAGCATCCGAAGACAGAACCAGAAAACAAAGAACACATAATAAGAGGTATTTCACATAAACAGAGCACAAAAGAAGCATTTTATTCAAGGCTAAAAAGAAACAACATAAAGAAATAAGAACCATGGGTTTCCTCCCATACAGCGCTAAGTTTTGAAGTCCCCAGTCATACTTTATTCAATAATAGTTTTCAAGCACTGTGAAGGCATCCAAGCATTTCGGCTATCCCTCGAAATAAATTTTCACTCTCTTAGCATTAATTAACATAGGTTTTTTATCTTCCCCTACAATTTAAATAGATCCATTCTTCAACACTCTCATAGTTGTAAAAGGTCCAGACCATTTGGTCTTCAGCTTTCCAGGAAAGAGTTTAAGTCTAGAATTAAAGAGGAGGACCTTCTATCCAAGTTTCAAGTCTTTAGATTGAATGATAGAATCATGAAAGATTTTAGTCCTCTATATAAATTCTTGAATTATCATAACTCTCTCTCCTAATCTCATCCAACTCACTCAGTTCAAGTAATCTTCTCTCACCAGCACTCTTAAAGTCAATTTTTAGAGCCTTAACTGCCCAATAAGACTTATGTTGCAACTCCACAGGTAATTGAAAGCATTTCCCAAACAACAGCCTGTAAAGAGAAATACCTATTGGGGTCTTGAAAGCAGTTCTATATTCTCATAAAGCTTCATCCAATTTATGAGACCAGACTTTCCTAGAGTTTAACACAATTTTCTCAAGTATCTGTTTAAGTTCCTTTTTTGAAATTCCCACCTGTCAACTGGACTGTGGATGATAAGGAGTACCAATTTAATGAACACAGCCATATTTCTCCATCAAAGCTTTAAACTTATAATTCTTAAAATGTGTTCCATTATCAGTGAAAAGAGCTCTTGGGGCTCCAAATATTGTAAATATGTTCTTCTTAATAAATTTTATTATAGAATTGGCTTGATTGTTTTGCAGTGCCACTGCCTCAAACCATTTCAAAACATAGTCCACAACAACAAAAATATATTCATTCCTATGAGATGATGGAAATGGACCCATGAAATCTAAACCCCAGACATCAAAAATTTCAACTTCCAGAATTCCTTATTGGGGTAACTCTTTCTTCCTACCCACATTTCCTAACCTTTGACATCTATCATAGCCAACCACAAAACTTCTAGAATACTTAAAAAGAGTAGGCCAATAGAAATCAGATTGTAAGACTTTCTGAGCAGTTCTTTCACCACCATGGTGACCTCCCCAAGGTGAAGAATGACAACTTTCTAAGACATGAAACATTTCTTTCTAAGGTATACATATCCTATGAACACCATAATCACATCTCCTAAACATAAAAGGATCATCCCAAAGATAATACTTAAGCTCATAAATAAATTTTTTTCTTTGGTTATTAGAATTTTTTTGGAAAAACACTTTCTTCCAAGAAGTTGGAAAAATCTGCAAACCAAGAAGATTGCCTGATAGAAAAAGTAATCAGATTTTAATCAAGAAATGAAGGGTTAATCTCCTTAGAATTTTCAGATTTATATTGAGTAAGAGGAATATTAGAAAGGTGGTTAACATATAAATTTTTAGCTCCCTGCTTATCCTTAATCTCTAAATCAAACTCTTATAACAACAGAATCCATCTAATCAGCCTTGGTTTAGTTTCTTTCTTAGAAAAAATGTACTTTAAAGAAGAATGATCAGTGAAAATAATGGCTTTTGAACCTAACAAGTATTTTCGAAACTTCTCAAGAGAAAAAACAACAGCTAACTATTCTTTCTCAATAGTGGTGTAATTCTTTTGAGCCTCATCTAGCAGTCTACTAACATAATACACCACATGAAGTTTCTTATCTTTCATATGTCCAAGGACAACACCTACAGCCATATCATTAGCATCACACATAAGTTAAAAAGGTAGTTTCCAGTCAGGTGCAGTGATAATAGGTGATGTAGTGAGTTTCTCTTTAAGAAGATTAAATGATATCAAATAGTTTTCATGAAAATTGAATGGTGCATCCTTGACCAGCAAAGAACATAAGGGATTAGTAATTTTTGAAAAATCTTTTATGAATCTCTGGTAGAAACCAGTATGCCCTGGGAAACTTCTAACACCCTTGACATTTACAGGAGGTGGAAATTTTTGAATAACATCAATCTTAGCAGTATCAACTTCTAAACCACTCTTGGACAATTTATGACCAAGCACTATACCTTTGTAACCATGAATTGACACTTCTCCCAGTTAAGAACATTGTTGGTTTCAATGCATCTTTCCAAGAATAATTCAAGATTTCTAAGACAAGTATCAAAATTACTACCCACAATGGACAAATCATCCATGAAGACCTCAATAATTCTCTCAATAATATCTGAAAAGATAGACCTCATACACCTTTGGAAGGTATCTGGAGTTCCACACAACCCAAAGGGAATCCACCTATAAGAAAATGTTCCAAAGGGGCATGTGAAAGTGGTCTTTTCCTAATCCCCTAGATCTATAAGAATCGGGTTTTAACCAGAATACCCATCTAGAAAACAGAAAAACTCATTTCTAGTAACCCTCTCGGGAATTTGATCCAAGAAGGGCATTGGAAAATGGTCCTTCATAGTGGATGAATTAAGCTTTCTACAATCTATACAGACTCTCCATTTTGTGTCTTTTCTAACTTGGACTTCTTAATTTCTTTATTTTTAACAATAGTGAAACCTAACTTCTTGGGGAAAACCTGAACAGGGCTAAACCAAGCACTATCATAAATGGGATAAATCATTCGGGTGCCCAACAATTTGATCACTTCTTCTCTCACAACTTGTTTCATATTTGGATATAATCTTATTTGACATTCTACCTTAGGCTTATCGTCATGCTCCATAGGTATTTTATGCATGCAAAATGAGGGACTAATACCCTTGATATCAGCTATTGTCTAGCCTATGGCAGATTTAAACTTCTTCAAAACATTCAACAATCTTTGTTCTAGATTTTCATTCAGTTCAGCAGAAATTATTATAGGAAAAGTGAAGTTCTCACCCAGGAATGAATATTTAAGATGGGAAAAACTTGGTTTCAGTTCAAGAATGGGTGGTTTTACACTAGAAGGAAGACTCTTAGGCCTGGGAGGTCCAAGATCTTCAACATACCTCTTGTAAGAATTATTAAATGATGAAATATTTTTAATTTCATGCTCAGATTCAGAAGTAACAGTGCTACTGTCCAAAGTGGGCAGTGCACTGTCCAGATTTTCGAGATCAGATTTCAACAAATTAATCAAAGAAGAATCATCTAATTGTATTATAAGTTCCCCCTCAATATCATCAAAGTGTTCATCAAGGTTGGTGTTAATAGAAACACCCTAAAATTCACTCAAAAATATATTATGTTCAGAAACAGAGGACCCTTCTACAGTAGAAACTGGACAGTTGTCCAGTTCTGAAAATTTTTCCAGATTTGGAGTTCGAGAAGAATTTTCAATTTCTAAAACATATTGAACAGGATTTTCAGCTTCACAAATATGTTCTTCAACATAGGATAGATTTTCAGTTTTTTCAATATTTCTAGTTGAGTTCTCATTTTCAAAGGACTCTAGCCTTGAATAGTTTTCAGAAAACATTGGTCCTTTAACATTTTTAAACACATTGTACTCTTCTTATTGTTCTCCAATTTTAAAAATTAATTGACCTTTAGAGACATCAATTACAGCACCACCTTTGTCCAAGAAGGGCCTACCCAAAATGATGGGCACCTCTTGATCACATTCCATATCTAATACTAAAAAGGCTACAGGCAAAAGTAGCTTCCTAACCCCAACTATAAAATCCTCTACCCTACCCACAGGATGAATGAAAGATCTATCAGCTAACTGCAGTATGATTGTGGTGGGTTAAAGTTCACCCAACCACAAATGTTGAAACAGTGAGTATGGGAGCAGATTAATGCTAGAACCTAAATCACACAAATAGTTGAGCTGATCAGAGTTTCCTAATGTGTAAGGCATGACAAAACTATCTGGGTCTTTCAGTTTAGGAGGTATTTTCTTTTGAAATACAGCACTGCACTCTTCAGTGAGGCTGTAAGTAGCAAATTCTTCTAGAGTTTTTTTGTTAGAAACAATTTTCTTAAGAGATTTTAAATAAGATGGGATTTGAATTAAAGCTTGGATGAAAGGATTATTCACTTGGAGTTTATAAAGGAGACCAAGGAATTGAAGAAGTTCATCCTTTGTGTTACTTTGGGGTTTCAGCTTCTTAGGCAAAGGGATGGGTGGGGAATTTTTTTTCAGAATAGTAGGTATATCCCTCACCTCTTCCTGAACTATTTCTTTTCCTTTATTCTTTTGATTTTTAAATGAAGTTTCATCTTGACTTTTAGGTGAAAAAAATCAAATTTTGATCATTTTCATGATTTTTCTGTGAATTTTCCAGCATGTGTGCAAGGAATATTTTTATTTCCAGGTTGAAGCATATTTTCATTTTGGGCATTTTCATGGTCTTTATCAGCAAAAACGTGAATATTAATCCCACTTCTAGTGAAAAAAGCCATGGAATTATCCCTATGGTTAAGATTAGTGGTACTAGGAAGTCTACCCTTTTCCCAAGATGAAAAATCTCAAGAAATTTGACCAATTTGTGTTTCCATGTTTTTCATTCTCACATCAGTTTGCATTTTATCGAACTCATATTGATTTTGATGTTTGGATAGTTGATTCATGTATTATTCTTCTTGGGAGTTGATTTTGTTCAAAATTAGATCAATCTTAGAAGATAGGTGACTATCAATTTTTCCTTGTACATTTGAAGACTCACCCATTTGTTGATTTTGAAAATTTGGTCTTGGTGGATTAGAGTAATTAGGGGCAGTGGATTGTTTGATTAAGACTTGATCTTTCTAGGACAGATTTGGAGGGATCATATAGCCTTGATTATAATTGTTTGAAAATGGATATTCTTTAGGAGGAATTCTAGGACCATAGTTTACAGTGTTTGACTTCTCTTGTTGTGGGGATGTAATATCAAAGTTAGGACATAAGTTTTCAGTATGACCAAACATACCACACTAGACACATTGTTCTCTTATAGATTGGTTAGTATTTTGACAGCCAAGTTGGTTAACAGATTGTTTATAATTCTGTTTCATTAAGGATTGAAGTTGGTTGGTGATTTCAGCAAGTTGAGCTTGAGTTTCATTCATTGAACCAGTGTTTGAATTAACATTTATATTGACTCTTTTCCTTCTTGAATTTTTATGTTGTGAATTCAGTGCAACATTATTAAAAAATTTCTAAGTTCTTCATCTGTTTAATCATTGTAATTACCCCCAGCATCTTAATCAACTAGATTTTGTCCATATAAGGACATCCCATCATAGAATGTATCCATGAGAAGGTGAGGTGGGAGATGATGATGGGGACACTACCTAAGAAGATCCCTGAATCTAACTCAAGCTTCATGAAAAGCTTCTCCATCCTCTTGATAAAAACTAGTGATTTTAGTTCTAAGTTCACCTTTATGTCTTTGGGGATAAAATTTCATAGTGAAAAAATTATACACTTGATCCTAGTTTTTGAATATGTTCTCATCTAGACTCAGAAACCAATTTATAGCATTCCCTTTAAAGAAAAATGGGAAATATTCTCTTTCTAAGTTCATTTTCTGTGAGTCCTAAAAGAGGTAATTGTTGCACAGTATTGTAGAAGTCTCTAATGAAGGGTAAAGAGTCCTCATTAGAGAGACCATTAAAAGCAGGAAACATAGAAATGTGTGACTCTTTCAATTCCTTTTTTATGTCCCTAGGAATAAGTTTGATGGATGATGGATTGACTAAAACTTGAGGGAGTTGGAATTCCCTCATCCTAGGCCTTTCATGTTCATCTAAGAGTTCTGGTTCATTTTGGTAGTTGTTAGGTGCATGAAATCTATTATCTAAGTTTTCCATTTCAGTTTTGTTCTTCTTTCTTATAAGAGCAGTGAGATGTTTATCTAATTCAAGGTTCAGAGGCTCTAATCTAGCACCAGATGTTCTTGTTCTCATGAAAACAACAATAACAGACACTACTCAGTAGTAACAATTCAGCAAGAAGTGGAACAGTTTTTTTTTTACAATTTTCAAATTTTTTAATTTTTTTTTAAAATTTCTATATTTTCATTTTTAGTGGTTTTTTTAGAGTAATGGTTTATGCCTTCCCTAGAAAAGGAGCCAAAAAATTTACATGTACTATCATTGAATTCTGTCAAAGTTTAAAATTTATAATCCTACTACCTACAGTATATGTGGCAAGTAGGGTCGAACCCACAGGGAAGGTAAATTTGGCCACTAGTCTTCTAAAAAACTTGGTAAACTCCACTGTTGCCAGCAGTGCAGTGATTTTTCTATTTTTTCACTTTTTATATATTTTTTTAAAGTAATGAAGTGACAGAATATTCAAAACATGTATTTAAACTAGATTGAGGCTAGAAATAGTAGAAAACATGGAATGATAGAGATATAGAACACTGATAAAGGACAATTTATTTAAACGCTCGGGGAGTAATCTACATTCTAATGGATTTTAAGGTGTTTCAATTCACTTATAGGTTGTTGCGGAGTACCAATGTAAATAGTATGACTCACCTCCCTCGCCAGGAGTTAAGTCACACAATCCAACCAATTTTAGAGTTCACCACTACAAAATTAATCAATTGTGAACTATTTTAAAATTAAGAGAAAGAAAAACTAACCATAAGTCTTGAATTCTTTTGAATCTAATATCTTTTGAAAGTTGATTCCATAATAAATCTCACCAACTGACTGTGAAATTTTAAAATTAAACCATGGTGGAACAAATAAATTGAATGAATTCAGTATCGATCTCACCGATCAATACTGAATACATTAAAATGATAAAGTGAAATGAAAATTTAATGAAAACCAGTGGAAATTCAATATATCCCCAAACTAGTGACTTAGCTAGAAATTATCTCTATTAACACATATACCAAGATCATTCTATTACAATAGATAAGAATTAAGGAAACAGAGGAAGAAAACTCCCTCTGCTAGCATGAACTGTTGATGCTCCTGCCCTCCTTCAGCTCTAAAGAGTTGTTCCAGAGTCGCCATCCGGTCTCCTCTCCTCGGCACTGGCTCCATCATTGTGTCGAATGAAAGGGCGTCTAATCCGTTTCCCCCAAAATACTGATTCTTGATCTGCTTTAAGTACCCACTGTCTTCTGTTTCTCATCATCGAACATCTTCCACTGACTTTGAAAACCCTTCACAAATGCACCGCACAGCGTGCGTTTTTTCGTGACTGACACGTCGCGCTAGTTTTGCCCTTGTAACTAACTTCCGCTGAGTTAGTTACATGAACCTGGACTGGGTTTCAGCTATTGAATGAACCCGTATAAGAAAAACAAACAAAACAATAAAAACACTAAGGAAATAAAGAATTATAGTTTAAGAAATTAATTTATTAAAAAGACTTTTTAAAAGAACTAATAAACCTTTAAATAACGTTATTAAATAAATTATTTTATTACTATTACTAATAACTAGTAATTATATTTTAATTAATTATAATGAAATGAAATTGTTTATTATGTAGTTATTATAAAAGATAATTTATGATAATTTATGTATTATAAGTTGATCAAATTTGTTAATAAAAGAGTTATTATTATTATTAACAATAATAAATTTTATTAATTATTAATTTTGATGCAAAATTGTTTATAAGTTATTATTACTTAATTAATTAACATTATTAATGTAAATTATAAACATTCAGTTAATTATTATTTTGAAATTTTACATTATTAACATTTTAAATTAATTATTTTAGTTTAATTATAATTAATTTTATAACTTATTATTAGTATTTTATTTTATAAAAAAATGTATTATTAAATAATTATTAATACATAATATTAAATTATAACCAATAATATTTTTAATAATCCATCCTATTTTGATTTTTGAAAAAAACTAATAATTAATTAAATAAAATTTTGTTCATTTAATAATTCTGTTTTATAAAACATATTATGTAAGTTATTTATTTATAAGAATTAATTTCATATATTTTTTGTTTTAGTTTTTATTTTAATTTTGATTTTAATTATTTTGTTTTTTTAATTTTTATTTTTTTTAATTTTTAATTTTTTTTAATTTCTCCATCCCCAATTATCAGCGCTACAGGAGGGCTAGGCTTCTTCGAGAAGCCTCCAGTAGGTGCAGAGATCTCCAGCTCGACAACACAGTAGCGAACCGGCTCCCTTGATCCAGCGACATCCAGCAGCGGCGTGACTCATCCGCAGGTGGTGCGACATCCCGTCTTCAGCCTCCAGCGACACACATCTCTTCTCCTTACAGCGGCAGCTTCCTAGTAAAAACCCACGACGTCGAATCCTTCAGTCCGGCAACTCGCGGCTCGGCTCCTCCTCCATCAGCTAAGCAGCGGCTTGAGTCTCTGATGCGGCATGTCAACCCCGGCCAAATGGTAGGCTCCTCAACCCGATAGCCGGCTTCAGCATCTCTGTGTCGCGACGAACATCCAAGCTTCAGTGACAAACCCTTCAGTGGATGGCGGATTCCGAGCTTCAAAACCAGGTGATTCCTCCTCGCAAATCAGCTATTCTGTTTCTTCCAAAGCAGTGTGGACTCAGATCCTCTGCTCAAAATGCCTCTTAGGCCTTGGAACCAGGCTCCTCCTCGGTGCAACACACCACAGGTCGGCTCAGGTCTGGTTGCGGCAACATTGTGGTGGTGGAGAGAAGAAGAAAAAATTTTGGTATCTTCCAGCGGAGAGTGGCCAGTGAAGATTTCAGAAAAAAAAGTAAAATTGGGTTGTTGATGATCTGTATAAGGGTTTGAGTCTATTTTTGTGTGGATATGTGATGGAAGGAGAAGAAGAAGACAACAACACTATGAAGGTGTGAGGATGGAAGGCTGGAGGGTGACAGAAGATGAGGGGGAGCATGGGAATAAGGCTAACGGTGAGGTGGGAAGATTTAATTAGGGGATCAGAAAAGATCATGGTTACCGATAGGCATAAAATAAATAAGAGGTCACCGTTGGCGGAAAAGTAAAGGTCACTATTGTAATAAAATTAAAGGAGATCACTTTTAGAGAAAAGAAAATAATGTTACCCAAAGAAAAAATTAAAAAATATAAAAAATATAAAAAATAAAAGAGTCACCTGTAGAATATAGGGGTAACAGTGAGGTGGTTAGGAGAGTGTAGGGTCACCGAAAGACTAACAAGGGCACTGATAAAAAATTAAAGGATGTGTCACTGTTACTAAATAAAAATCCACGTGACCGATACAAAAGAAAAAAAAGCTTAATGTTACGTAATAAAAATAAGAGGGTCACCAGTACTAATAAATTAAAAGGTTACCGGTACAATGAAAATAAAAAGGGTCGTTGATAGTTTATTTAAAATAGATAGGTCACCGCTAGTATAAAATAAAGAGCTAACAGTAACATTAAAAAAACATAAAATTAAATGTTAAGTAAACTAAATAAAAAGACTAAAAATAATTAATTAAAAGAATGTTAAATACTATAAATTTAAAACAGGAATTTTATTAAACATCAAAATATTAAAACCACAACTAAGATTATTAATTGGATAACACTTAAATTAATAACTGGATGATTAATAAACTTAGATTATGAAATAATTAAATTAAAATTACTAAATGAATTATTACAAGGTAGCAGCGAGTAAAAATGAAAAGCAACGGTGACTCATTAAGTTACTGATAGTTAGAGTCTACCTCACCAGTATACTAAAACCAATAAAAAATGAATAAATAATCAAACTGCATACATAAAATTAAACAATTAATATTTTAAAAACTCTTAAATAAATAAATAAACAACTATTTGAATACATAACATTAAAAGTGAACTACTTTATTTAATAAAAACTAAAATTCTTTACTTAATTAATTAGCAGGATGATTAGACATGTTAATAATTAAAGTTAAGATATCATAATGAATCCATGTTAAATAATAAAGTATTTAGGAAATGTATAAGTTGATTAAAACACAAATAAGGATATTAAAATATTATTTATTACTAAAGTCAAATTATTAAATAGAGAGAAGATTGGCACTAACACAACTAATAAACACATAATAAATTTAGATAAAATAATAAGATTAAAATTATTATTTTAAAGACTAAAAATAAAAAATTAATTATAAAAATTGTTTAATTAACCAAATTAACTATAAAAATAAAAAAGTACAATTATTTAGTATAAAATGATTAAATAATTAATTAAATCATTAAAAATTAAGAAAAAAACTGTGGAAAAACTATGTAAAAATAGAACCACATCACCAAACTCAATAAAGGTTAAATGTGTGACCTTTAATCTTAAAATACCTCGTAGAAGGTGGTGGGATTAAATGGTTACCATGATGAAACATGAATTCTTGTAGTGGAAAGAATTTAGAGCTCTTTTAATGGAAAATTTATATCCAAATTATAGATTTTTGGAAAGGTATATGGAGTTTCAAAGCCTCAATCAAAGCAATAGAACTACGACCCAATAGCAAACTAATTTTCTGAACTTGTTCAGTTTTCTCCTATGGTGATGAAAAATGAGAAGATGGATTCTTGAAGGATCAAGATGGTTATTCAATCTAAGATATGATCTTAGGGTTCCATGTCGATTCAAGAATCTTATACAAATGTGTTGGATGGGGAAGTGATGGTTGAACTTGACCTGGATATTATGTCAATCTTGATAAGAGTTTCTCCAAATCCCGGTGGTAGTTCCATTGGTTACATTAAAGTAATGATGAAGTGTTATGAGTCACATGGTGCATCATGATATAAAGAATCATCTAGACCTTCTGTTGTGTATGGAAAAGGCCCTTTGACTTACTCTCATTATGGAAAGGTTGGGCATTCGAAGAGAGTTTTTGCTGGGGCACCTAGGATCTATGGTTTGTGCAGTTGATCAATCCAAATACATAATATCTATCTTGTATTTTTTTCCCACATAGAATCCTAGGCTCAATGGTACCTAAATTCACTACATTTAAATCATGTACTTCAAGAACCAAGGGGTTCCCGCAATAGACATTTATAATGAAGCTTCTTCACACAGTGGAATAGTCGCAAGAGGAAGTTGATGTGGGTCCTGTTACAGTGAGAGGTATCATCATTATAGCTTCATCATTAGTGAATATTTTATTTGAAATTGTTGTATCTCATTATTTTCCTTTGAGTCATGTGGTGAACCTGTTATACCATCCAATATCACTTATGTATTATGGGATGAATATTTATAGACCCATAATAATGAAGAGAGAACAAGGTGTCTGATTCCATAAAGGTGTCTTCTCAATGTATAAGATCTTGATCAACTAGGATTTTATGGTTCTCAACATGAAACCTAGATATATAATTATTAGAATGGATTGGACGATTTACCATAAAGCCCTGATTGGTTTCTATCTTCATCATGTCTCCTTTACTTCCCCAAAAGGGGTGATTTATGTTTTTCCTAGGAGAATGGGACTTGATATAAAGTTAATCAAGACCACCTCATTTAGAGTTTTTAAGGTGATAATTTTATTTGGATTTTATTTAAAGCTATAATCTTTGAGTGGTGATCTTCCTCTAGTGGTCACCATGTTTCCAGACTTGTTTATATTTTAATTTTCTATCTTTACATTGGTACGAGAGGTAGAGTTCTATATTTAAATGATATTAGGTTCTTATCCTATCTGTATTCTATATTATTTTATGGTGTTAGTCGACCATAATGAGTTAAATACTTAGTTGATTTTTTTGATAAAGTCTTCATTTGCTCGAGTGTGCCACATTAGGTATTTCCTATTATTTTTGAAAATAAATCCAATGGGGTACTTCTACTTTATATTGATTACCAAAAACCCATTAGAGTTAAGGTGATGAAAACATATTTTTTAACTTGTATTTGTTTGAACAGTTGAAAGGGGTGAAGTGGTTCTCGAATATTGAACTTCAGTCTAGTTATCATCAGTTGAGAATAAAAGAATCTGATATCCTAAAGACCAACTTCATGCCTTGTTATGACCATTATGAGTACCTTTTTATGCCTTTTCTCCTAATCAATGCTTAATTATTTTTCATGGAACCAATGAATAGGATTTTTCCTAAGCATCTCGATTCATTCATGGGGATATTTGAGGATGATATTTTGTTCTACTCTAAGAACGAGGGGGACCATCTGCATTATCTAAGATATCTTGTGGAAATTTTGAGAGACCACAAAATTTCTAAAAAACAATCCAAATGTGATTTCAGGATTCAAGAAGTGTTTTTTGGACACTTGGTCTTGGAAATTAGTATTTAAATTGATCACGAGAAGGTTAAGGATATTATGACATTGGAAAAAACCTGTGATATTCTGATATTCAAAGAATCTTGGGTTTAGTGTTGTATTACCACTGGTTTGTAAAATATATCCCAAATATGGATTATCCAATGAACAACCAAACTCTAAATGGAGTGATGATATTTTGGGAAATGAAATGTAAGAATTATTTTGATGTGATAAAGTTTCTATTGTCATCTTCCCTGTTGTTGACTCTTCTAGTGTCAATGTAGGGCCATGTGGAATTTTGTGATGCATATGGTTTGGGTTTGGGATTCATTCTCATTTAGGGCGACCGCATAGTGGACAATGGTTCCTTACACCTTAGGCCACATGATAAGAACTATCTTACTCATGACCTTGAACTTTCAGCCATGATTGATTACCTTATGAGCTAGAGGCATTACCTTCATGGAGAAAATTTTACCATTTATTCAAATAAAAAAGCCCGTGTTATATATTCCCTCAAAGAAATTTGTATGTCATTCAGTGGTGATGGGTGGATTACCTATAGATTTTTTATATTGACATTACATAGACCCAAAATATGGGGAAAATTGTTTCTTATTTCAGGAGTAGGAAAATTTAATCCCATTCCATGAAAGAATCATCAAAATATTGGAATCTAATGGATTTTTTCACTCTCTTGAATTTGAGAGTTTGTAAGGATGAGGCTGATAGTTTTCTAGTAATATGACAAATGACCTCCTCTCCTCCCAATATATTTCTTTTAGAGAAAAATCTTGATGATGAATTTCATGGATTTATGGACTCTCTTAACAGGGGTGACCATCAGTGAGTGGTATTTATATTCTTATGTTTGATGTTCCATTATGATCAATAAAACTGCGGGGGGGGGGGGGGGTGAATTTGTGATTACATATAACATTATAATAATTTTTATTAAATTAATCTAATGAAAAATTTGTTATCCTATAAAAACATTATCAAGTTATGATACACTCAAATATAAATCTTCGCCATTCCTTTCATATGAAACAAAAAAAGAAAAGGACAATCACACAATATTTACAAGGTTTGGAAAAAATACCTACTCTTTTCCATGTTGGTTAGTTACCCCAACATGTATTCCTTTAAAAACTACTTTCCAGAATAAAAAATAATAAGCATTAAACTATTCTACAACCTATTAGTCAACTTTCTTTCTATATTTGGTTACCCCCACACAAAAATCCTTCTTGTATCTACTTACTTCACAGCTGGTTAAACACTCCATAAGACGAAACATTTTAGCAACATGTTATTCTCCCCATATATAATATTATTTTCATTATTTTTTTCTGAACCACTTTAGAATGTTCTTCACTTCCTCTAATAGAAGATGTATTTTCTTTACCTATGTAAAATATTCATGAACCTCAACAATACTCTTTGGAAAATATTTTACATGAATCTTTCTCAAGATCTTTTAGAAAAAATGAATATTCAAAATATCAATTTTCCAAAATTTCTATATGAAAAACCATCCTTAGGAAATGTCTTCCCAGTTGGCCTTCACTGGTAACCTCAGTCTGATAATATCCATCTAATTTCCCTTTGTCTGATTGCCTGATCCAATTTTATACCAATAATTATTTTTGATGGGCTTCAAAAACCCCTTCTCAATATGTTGACCAATATTACTCATTTCAATCATCCTCGGTCCAGTAGTCTGAACCTTTAGCAATCATATCATCCTTAGTCCAATAGTCTAAAAATTCATTTGTTAGATCTTCTAATGATATCTCAGTCTGGAAATAACTTTTAACACGAACTCTAAATCTCATCCACCATTTTACACACATGAAATGTAAAAATGTATGAATGTACTATGATCCCTATTTAGAGGAAAACAAGAATTGAAAAGGATGGAAATTTTAAATATTATCCCACTCACCCACATTTCAAAAACAGAATTTCTCTCTTAATTGAATCTTCATATTCAATACTTAAAATCTTCTCAACTCTTCTAGATCCTTTTAAAATATTATTTATTATTCTAAAAATTAATCTTTCTAAAACATAGTAACTTTTATTTTGTCTTATTAGGTGAGTCTGATTATACCTCATTTGGTGACTCTGATTATTCTTCACGTGTCAAATTAATCCTGTTATACTCTGTTACAGAAAATGAATCCGATGAACTTACTAATGAAAATATGATCTGATAGATCAGTTACTCAATGTTTTTTTTAACTTTTTACACTACTTTATTTTCCTCTTGATGAAATTTAAAAACAATATAAAATAAACAAATGAAATTCCTGGTCTGATTCTCAAAGCGAACATAGGATGGTTGTAAACATAGTGAAAACTTTTAAAGACATAAATTACTTGAAACATCATAGTCTGGTAGCCAATTCATGATTTCACACCTTTTCATTGCCAGGAGTCTTGTATTCATCTAATTCTTAAACTCTTCCCACTTCTATATTTACTTATCTTAGATGATCATGTCTTAAAATTGCATTATATTCTTACTTTTTTTTCTTTAAAGGTAAAATAGCTTCTATATATCATAAACATATGCCTTATATCCTGAATAAAAATCAATAACATTACATTTTTCAAAATCTTAGAAACAACTCTACTACATCTTATAGTCAATGCTTGATCTTATCTTAATCAACATTATCTTATCTGATACCCCAAGTCCATCATGTTGTGACTGATTATTGGCATCTGGTGTTCTAAATCTGATGACTGCCTCTAATCATATGCATCTTCTAATCTCCATCTAGAACTATGAATATTCCATGATAACACCAATAATATAATTTTTATGATGAACTAATTATTCCACATCCACTATACTGAAACTAATGATCTGTATATGACTCTTTACATTCTATGGTCTGTGTATTCTATATAAATATTGATGTATTGCATCTAGTTATCTATGTTCAGATGCTCCTTGTGATGCACTGAGGCTAGAAGGTTGTGTCTAGAACCATAGTTCTGACACACTTTAAATTTCTTCTTTCTTCAAAAGCTTTTAATGTGATGATTTCCTTTATATTTTAGAACATTGAAAATGTAAAATCATCATGTGACTTAATGTTATAATGTTAATAAATTTATAACTTCTTAATTAATCCATTCTTCATTTTCCGCCACTAACAATATTTTTACTTTCCCGCTCATCTATATTTGTAATTCATTCAAAAATTGTGTCAGATGGATCTTGAAATTCATATTGATAGATCTAAGTCCGATGGTTCATTTGATGAAACACATTGTTGAACTTCAATCTTTCATATTTCTGACTACTTCTGATTTCAGTCCTTTTTAGTCTAATAACCAATGTTTTGAAGACACCAAAATCTAAATTATCATTTTCTAGAAACATTTATAAATAAACTTTGACAACTTTATCCAGATATATTCATAATAAAAACATATTTATATGTATACAAAAAATTAATAAAACACAATATCGTCCAAATAATATCCCCCTTCATGATTGTTTTCAACACCCACATAAAACCCGAATCATCTTCATCATCAATATGTGTACTGAACACTTTCTTCCCATATTAGGTTTTCATTTTTTCTCCACATTCATTTCTTCTCTCCCTTATTTATAAACAAATTCAATGGGGCTCTTCAAATACATCTTCTTTTATCTCAAAAACATGAAAAATTTCTTCAAGAGAAAAGAAGTATCACATCAGTTTCTTAATAAAGATCCTTTAACTAAACAACTTTAAGTCTACGTGGGAAAACTTGGTGTAGAAAATAAGCGTGAATAATTATGGTTATAAGTTTTTTCAATTAAAAAACACTCAATTAAAATTTTCTAAACACTTCTAAAAAAATATTTGAACATGGGGTAAACTAAAAGATATTTTTTATGGAAATTATTGAATATATCATAACAAAAATATCAAAATATTTCAAATGTAAAAACACAATTTCCACACTAGCGCAATTTTTATCATCTTTCCAACTTCTATTTAATAAAAGTGTGAAATTAATACCTCATATTCATATTTTATCCCCCTAAAGGGTAGCATTCCAATCTTTATCGTGGTAGAAAAAAGATCCATTATGAACATATTTTCATTGTATAAATATTATATATAACTCAAGTAGCTTTAATTACATATTCTAATCAATTCCATGAATTTTGATATGCATAAACAAGTATATTGGGATTAAATAGGAACCATATTAGTTTTGCAGAATAAATGTTCAAACTAAGAATCTTCTCTCAGTCTTGATGTTTTCATCTTCTTTGTGAATTTTTCATCAGATGTGTGTTCTTCCTTCTATTCAACCTTCTCGTATTTCATAAAAATTTCTTCTCATCTATATAATCTTTAGGTGAGGAATTCAAAATTTCTTCAATTTTGAAAAAAAATTACTTTGAGTTTGTAATATCTTTTTCTTGTTTTTTTTCATAGGCTGATAAAACATTTTTAACATTCCCATATTTCTCATATCTCATCAATTTTATTAATTTTCAAGTCACCTTTTATTAAAAACATTTTATAATCTTTTTTATTATCTTCAAAAACCATTTTTTTCATCATTACATCCTTTTATTTTAGTTCTTCCTAAAATTTCCATCCATGGCCACTTGATCTTTACAAATAACTAAGAATTATTTCTTTTCCATCTCATTATTTTTTGAATTTTTTGAATTTCCTAAAGTTCTCAATTATCTTCATTTTTTGATTTCTCTTGGTTGAGGCTTCAATATTCTTCACCTTTCAAATTTTATTTTTTTCTTCCACAATTTTTTTAGAAAAATTTGATTTTATTTTCTCACAATAAACCCCCCTTGATTCATACTTGTATTCTAGTAGTGAAATTTTATACCAACATAAATAATATATGTGTCTGAAAATTCCACAACACTTATTGTGTTATATGAGTCTTGATCTTTTTAATGATTGTAAAATAGCTCTAAACATTTTTTTATTGTTTCTTCCTAAAGGGTGGGAAAATATACTCTGGGATATACTTTCATGAAAAATTCCACTCATTCTTAGTGGATATTGATATATCACAGGTCATAATTTTTGAACCTTCCGTGTTAGTATACATTTATGTACCTTTTTATTTTTTATGAATTGAAATTACCTGCTTCTGTAAAAAAAATTCACCATTTTTAGAAGTTTCACCCTTTACCTCAAATACATTACTTGATTAACCTCTCATCTTTCATAACTCACTTTTTGTAATAATAAGTATTGATTATGTTTCTATCAACTCTTTTTTATTATTTTACAAACTATCTTTCAATACATTTACCATAATCTAAAATCCATCAATCCTTAACTAGTTGAGTTTACTTTAATCAAAAATTATATTTTATATCATGTTGAGATTCTCATTTCAACTTGATTTTACTTCATGAATTTTATGATTTATTTCAAGGTAATCAATATTAATTTTCTATTATCTAAATATATGGTGGTTTATATCCTATTTATTGATCCAATAACTATTATAAAAATTTATATCTTTAACATAATTATTATATTCCCTTCTTTCATTCATGTGTTTAGTATTCTGATCATGTGCATTTTAAAATATTTCTTTATGAATCTAATCAAGTGATATTATATTTTTAAAATTATCAACACTAAATGATGAAACAATTCAATTTCTAAATCAAGTAATATTATTAACTTGATGATATGATTCATCACTAGATTAGGGGTCATCCTTCTTTCTTCTGATCATGAAACATTTCTTCTGTTTTTTCATAAGAATGTTTTTCCTAATATTGTTTCTACTTTTTTTCCACGAATTCTAATCATATTCTTCAGACTCATACTCTTTGATTTTCTTCCTAGTAAAATTTTAGTAAAATTATACCTTCCCTTCATAATTCTAACATTGTAATGAATTTTTTCCTTTCCCATACACTTTCCCATGAGGAATCTTTTAAAAATGAGATCACAAATTGTGTTGAAATTTTCTTCTTCTCCCTCTTCATCTGAATTTCTCAATTATCCAACAATATCATTATCATTGTTCTTTTTCTTTAACAATTGTTTAAAGGCTATTTCATTCTCATCCTTTTTTAGGAAATCAGTTTTTTTCCACATCTAATACTCCATGAGAATATTTTAATGTTCATTATGAGATAAATCATCATGATCTTATAAATCTAAAAATTTTGCACAAAACCAACTAGTAAAGTTACTCATCAGTTTCTTAAAAATATAAAAATATTTATGGTTCTTAAAAAATGATGTTGTTAATAAAAATACCAATAATTCTTGTAAATTATGTATCAATATTTTCTTCATCACCACTCTTAATATAATAACATATACTTCTCAAAATTTGTAACTTAGATTCCTTAACATTCTCATTTTCTTCAGAGCTACTTCTCAACATATAACACATTTTCATTGATATTGGTAACCCCATAATAATTTTATAAAAAATTCCCTAAGATCCATGAAAATTGAATTCTATTCATTTACATCATTCTAAATACTTTTATTCTTAGTAGTTTTCATATAAACTTCATTAATGTGAAGAAATGCCAGTGTTGGTGCATATATAACATCTTATCCAAGATATAAAAGATAGGGTAACATCATATTCTTCCAAATGTTATATTTTCTACCATCAAAAATAGGAACACCCCTATAAATACCTGAACTGAAATTCTCCATTCTCAGAGTTAGATCATTTAGAGGAAACCATGTTATGATACCAATTAATGTTCCCTTTGGATTGATATCACTGAGGAGGGGGGGTAGAATTACTGATTACCTTTTATTTATAATAATGATTTTAACTTCTTCTTAAGGAAACTAATTTAAACTCTAGAAACATGTTAGATATATGGTGCACTCAAACATAAATCTCAACCTCATATTTCGTATGAAATAAATAAAGACAAGGACTAAAAAAACTATATTTACAAGGTTTGGTACAAATTCAAACTCCTTTCTATGTTGTTCAGTTTTCCGAACATGGATTCTTTTACTAACTTCTTTCCAGAATACGAAGGCACAAGTAAAAAAAAGTTTTACAAACTAGTAGTCAAAATTCCTGGTAGAGTTGGTTATACCCCCAAACAATACATCTCATATCCTCTTCCTTCAAATCTAGTTATACACCTTAGTAGACAATAATTTTAATCAACATCTTATACTCACCATCTACAATCTAATTTTCTTTATTCTTTTCTGATCCACTTCAAAATTTACTTCACTTCATCCATAAGTAAGATATATCAACTTTACCAATGTATAATCTTCAAGAAATTCAACAATCATCATAGAATCTGTTAGTCATGAAACTTTCTCCAAATCTTTTAGAAAATATTAATTTACTCAATATCAACATTTGATAATTTCTTTCAAGAAAACCTTTTTTATCAAAAGTTTTTCTATTTTACCGTTATCTAGTAACCTCAATCTAATGGTCTTTGTCCAATTTTCCTCTATCCCATTGATGAATCTAATTTTCATTTTATAGAATCTTTTCATTGTGCTTCACAATCCTCTGCTCTATACCCTGACCAACCTTCCTCACTCTGATATTTCTCAATATGATAGTCTAAACCTTTAGCAGTCAGATATTTCTCAGTCTGATAGTCCGAACATCCAACAGTCTAATCTTCTAAAAATTTCACAGTCTAGAAACCACTTTTGACATGAACTCTGAAACAATTCTACATTTTCCCACATGCGAATAGTCATAAGGAATTAATTTACTATGCTCTCTATTTATATTAAACCTAGAGTATCAATGGTTGGAAAACATAAATCTATTCCCGCTCACCTAAATTCCAAAAAAGGAATTCCTTGGGTAATTGGATATTCATCTAGGATACTATAACTATTCTCAACTCTTCTAGTTCCTTCTGGAATCTTCTTGAACATTCTCAACCATCATCCTTCTCAAAATTACTATCTTTCCATCAATCAAATTAGGTGACCCTGATTATAATTTTTTTAGTGAAAATGGTTGTTCTTATTTTTAAAAACACTATATGATGGAATTTATTATTGAAAATTTATTTTATGGACCTACTAATTAAAAGCTCATCTGATATATCTGTTCAACAATACTTCATAAATTTGGGCTCCGATTGTTTTCTTCTGGACCCAATTAAAAAACAGAACATAATAAAAAATAAATTCATGGTCTAATGCTCAAATCCAACAGAATATGGTTGACTCCATTGTAGAAAATTATAAATGCTTCAATTGCTTACTAAATCCCATTCCATAATCCACTTCATCATTTCTCACATTTTCTTTATCCAATGTCTCATATGGATATAATTTAAAAACTCTTCACATTTAAGTCTTTCTTTATCCATAAATTTTTTTTCTTCAAAATACTCTATATTCTTCCTTTATTTTCTTCATTTCACAGATGACTTATTTATCTCATAAACTTATGCATTATCATCCTGACTAAAGACCTCCATCTTCAATATTCTCACAAAATCATAAACAAATATTGTGTATCGAATACCAAATGTCCTATATAGTACATTTATGAAAATCTAAATATGAATCCCAACATCCATCAAGTTGTGACTGATGATATTCATATGTCATTATATATCCGATAAATGCCTCCAATCATCTTCATTTGATGATATCCATCTAAAACAATGTTCTTTTTTTTCTTAACACCAATGAGCTACATTTTATGTTGAACTCTTTAATCTGCATCAACCATTTTAACTCTAATGATATGTATCTGACTCTCTAAATTTAATATTCTATTTATTCTATATTGAGACAGAGGTACTACATTTAGTGATCTATGTTGAGATGTTGTGTTCAATACACTGGGTCTAGAAGGATATATCTAGAACCAGCATTCCAACACACATTAAATTCCTCATTTATTTAACAACTTTTATCTTTAGGTTTTCCATTATATTTTAGAACATTGTGAGTGGGAAATCATTTTCTGAAATTAGGTTAGAATGTTAATAACACTCTAAATTCTGACATCATATATTCTTTATATTCCAAATTCTACAACATTTCATCATTCTCACAAACTATTTCTATATTTCTAATGAAAACGGTGTCTGAAAGATCTTTAATTTAATACCTATGTAACTAATATCTAGGTTGCGTCCAAGGGAAAATATTACTGACCTTCAATATTTTATCTTTCTTACTACTTTGGAATCTAGTATAGTTTAGTCCAATAATCTGTGTTCAGAAAACATCATAATCTAACTCAAAATTTTCTAGAAACATTGATAAATACCATTTCATAACATTCTATAGATACTTTTATAATCAAAATATATTTATACTTTGACAAAAAACATAATCAAAACAAAACTTGGGCCTAATAGGGGTATCCTATATTTCCAGAACTAGTACATCATACCTTTTCCCATGAGAAATTGAATGATGGGGGATTTTCATAGATCTTAGTGAGAGGTACACTTGGAAACCAAAAATATTTTTATGAAATGTGGTGATGATTCTAGAGTCTATGTATGATATGATGTATTGTTTACTTTGTCTCTCATTATTTTACCTATCAGTAGGCCAAGGATCTGAACTAGAAACCTTCAGGTTTACTCCATTCCCTTTTAGTTCTGACATTCAAGTGGTATAAAATCTTGATGGATTTCATTTTTATATTTCCACATACCATCTTGGTGGGATAATGTGGTATAGGTTATGATTTATCAACTTACCAAATATGCTCACATCATCCAGATTCACGATACAAAAAAATTTGAGTATGTGGGAAGTCTGTATATATAGAAGAGTGTCATATTTCACCATATTCCATCTGTTATAGTTTATGATAGGGTTATTTGTATCATTTATAATTTTTTATAGGCCACTTGTAGTTAATGGTATCCCTAATTAGTTTAATAATGAAATATCATCTATAGATAGTTGGTCGGACATGATAAGTAATAAAAATTCATAAATACATGTTTTGTGCCTATATTATCAATTTTATTTTATAATTGGATTCCCACTTGGGATTGGTTGCTTTATCCCGTGACAATAGTTATGATTATTCCATCAATATATCACCCTATGAGTCATTGTATGTATTCCCCTATAAGTCTCCACTATGTTTCACATAGATTGGTGAGACTTCTCTAGTTAGACCTAGTTTGTTACAAGAGATGATGGAATAGATTAAGTTGATTTATTAGAGAATGGTGATGAATCAATTAAATTATAAATCATATTTTTTATCTTCATTTTTGTCATTTTCAGTTTTAATTTTGTGACTATGTGTTTTTGAGAGTTTCACCAAAGTTGGGTCACTCATGCTTTGGAAAATATGGAAATCATGATTTGGGAAATGTGGGGTCGTTTGAGGTTGTTAAGAAGATTGTAACGGTGGTTTTCTTTTTGGATTTTCCACCTCAGCTAACAATTATTCAAAATGAATTCCATGTATCCCAACTTATAAAATATCTCTCCAACACATATCCTTTATTGAGCTAGGATGACCATGATGTCGAACAAGATTTTTCCATGACTATGTAAATGGTGTGGATTATTGATTCTATAATGAATGTTCTTGATAGAAGGTACATAAATTTTATTTAGGTGTTATGGAGACATGGTTCTGATTCACATGAGACATGGGACTGCAACAAACTAATGAGAGAGCAGTGACCTTATCTTTTTTCCCATGGAGTATTCATGACAAACATTCTTGGGGTTGAAATAATTTATAGTGGGGAGATTGTAACATCCCATCTCCAACTATCAGGTTAGTTTGACCCTCATTTTGATCATCATTTGTTTGGATATTATTTTAGGTCTTTTCAGGGACTTCATGAAAAACATTTATGTTTTTGTGACTGTGCACATTTGGCCCATGGTTAGAGAAAAACATATGTGTCATACCATGAAACATTGTTCAAAGTTGATAGGATCTAGAAGGGGGAACATTTTTTTCCCAAAGTGCACAACCTACTCCTAGACAATGTGGCTATAGATAATGAGGATCACATGGTTGACATATGTTTCTTCAAACATTGTAGCCAAACCATGAACCATATTTCAGTGGAATAGGTGGGATAAAATTTTTGGTGCATGGTTTTTCAAAATATGTGGCCTTACCATTAAACACACTCCAAAATATAGTAAGGGTGTATGGTTAGTTCTAACCATGTTTCCAAGCCTAGGAAACGATGTGAACATTTTATTGATCCCACAAAAATATTATTTTATGTCTCAAACCCCCCATTATATATTATGGAAAATACATAATCGATACTAATATAAACCTTTGGATTTTTGGGGCTCTGTAGAGATGATGTTGGTTTCTCCAATGTCTTTCCTCTTAGATCTATGCGCTAGTGGATGAAATTGATCTCTCTCCGGTAAGTGATTTAAATTTGACTAGAATTTCTCCATTCTTTTCTTCTCTACTCCTTTTAGAGTAGACAATCATCATGATTATGGTGTTTTTAATCCTTTTCTTGATATATAATAATTCAATAGATTCCAGTATGATCCTCCTCACTTTCGAATCTTCATCGGTGGTTCCCATTTAGGTTGATTGATTGTTCATGTGACTAAATGTAGGCAGTTTTTCAAGGATTTTCATTACAATTGAAACCATGATTTTATTATATGATTTGAAATGTATTATCAATTGATTTCATCAAATTTATTTGATTTTAGGTTTAAATTCAAAAGGCATGTATTTCTGAAATAAAACTCATTTCCAATGGTCTTGATAAATTGGGAGAAATTTTAGAAAGATGACTTGAAATGAAAATAGATTTGATTAAATAATTTTATGTTGATATTGGATAACAAAAAATTATATGAAATATGACTTTGAGAGTTATAAGAATTATTAAATCCTTTTTTATTTTGAAATTGAAATTACATGTTTTAACTTGAATCATCCATTTATAATGTGAATTTAATTGAAATTAGTGAATTTACCATGATTTAATTATTAATTGATAGAAATCAGATTTGAGTATGGGTAGTTAGTTGGGGATTGAGACAAGAATTATTTGACTCTAACTCCCTAGAAATGGATTGATGATGAAAACTCTAACTAATCCCAATTTTTATTTTTTTCACTAATGAGGTGTTGATTAATTAACTTGATGGCCCGATATTTAAGGACATATGTACATACATTGAGTTGGGATGATTGAAAACATAGTGTGAGGATACAAAATCCTAAAACTAATGAACCTCAGAGTGCATGAACATATTTCTCAATTTTAATTTTATTATTACATCCCATTGATTATAGAGATGATTTAATCATTCCCTTATATTTTTGATAAAATATTTATTTAATATTATTTTTGATAAACCATTACCATATCTATTTTGAAAGCGTGTTTTAATTGAAATTATGAAATGATTAACCATCCCTTATCTTAATTTAAATTGTATCATAAATGGTTTATTTGTTATTGGAACTTCTTATGGAACATTTGGTGTATCCTATTGAAATTTTTAGCTCACACACTACCATTCCCTTTAAAAATTTGTATATTATTTTACTCTAGGTGTAGGGAAAAGGAATGGACCACATTTAGGTGGTATATGTTCTTGATAATAGACCATGGATGATATTGGTAACCAGTGATGATGTGATCCAACCATTTTACAAAAAAAATGTGTTTTTCCTTGATCGATGTTGTGTCATACTTTTTATGATGTATTATATTTTAATTTTTATCTGACTGATTGTGGTACCCTTTTCTCCATGAGGAGTGTTTGGTATATAGATTATACCCAGTTTAATTTTCCACTATTATATATATTTATTTTTTGTTCTTGGAGTGAAATAATTTACTCTGATCATTTGATGATTCCACATCTCTAGTCACCATCCCATGGGTATCAGGAATTCCCTATAGGTCATTTCAAGACTAGCTTAGGTTTCAGTGAACTAGGGTATTTGAGCAGGTTCATGATAGTCTTCACTGTCTTGATCCTCCTCTCTGATGAAATATTTTGGCATGGTATATTGAATCTCCTATCCATGAGTGACGTTCACTCAATTTTCCAAATTATGATGTCTGGTTCATTGGATACTCTATAGAGTGATAAGGATTTAAGGCTGATGATATTATTGGATTTTGTGGTTTTTCATCCTTTGATTAATTTTACATCTTTATTGTTTGATGTATGATGGTCTAAATTACTAAATGATGGTCCCAAAAATCATAATATATCAATAGGTATGTCATAAAAAGCAGGAACTAGAATAAATAAGTATATAAGTTCACTATTTATTTTTTTGATTCTTCATTAGTGACATGGTTTAGTATATTTAGAGAACCAGGATTCTATTTTCCTATTTTAAGGTAGTAGAGAGGTAATGACAAGGATTATGGACCATTTTGGGGCTGAAAATGCTTTCTTTTTGATGTATTTTCTTTTTTATGAAATTTAATATTTTAGGTTTCTTGTTCTATTTTTTATTTTGGACTTTCCATTCTGTTGGAAATAATTTGGATGTTTTAGATTTTGGAGGAGAATGGGTTCATTATACATTCATTTTGGGTTTTCCATGGTTTGGTAAAAATCAATTTTCTATCATTATTTATAGTGTTTGGTGCTTTAAAAATACATATTTCCACTTACATACTGGATCTCCTATATTTTAGGTTTCTCAGGAATCTGTGTGTGTTATTGAAGAATTCATTTGAGCATGGTGAATTGATGTAAAGGGGGGCCTTTGAAAATTGATGGTGTTGTGTTTCATTTGGTTGGTGATGTTTATTTTTTAGAGGAGTGTCTCTTGAACATGATTGATGGGGATTTTAAGGGAACAAAAACAGGTCAATATAAGTAATTTTGAAACCAAGGTCTATGATATCATTAATGGTGTTTTGATGTAGTTTTATTATTATTTTGGTGAATGTAGTTATTTATTCTTATATTTTTGGTTTGAATGTTGTTCTCACTAAACCATAAAGTATCGATTTAATGTTCAAAAAAGTGAATAGGGAGAATAAAAAAATTCTATTGATTTTATTAATTTATACATAATAACAAACATAGTAAAATTATATGACACTTGTATTATTTTCAAAATAATGTGTTTATGGAATAAAGGTTAACAAAAAGAAAATTTGAAAGAGGGCTTGGATTGTGGAATCGATTAATGGGATGATCCAACAAAAAAATTAAAAATTATTTTTTAAAAGATGGTGTGATTCTATTTAACAGTTACATATTAGTTCGGAGACATAATCAAACTAAAATCCACAAGTTCCTATTAAATACACACCAAAAAACAAACCACATGAAAAAACCACCTTATTGATATGATTTTATTCAGTTTTTTAGTTTGGTTTGGGAATTTTTTACCACCCCTACCAAAATTTAAACCTAAACATAAACCCTAAACAAAAACACTAACCCTGTACCTCATCCCTAAACCATTAAATGAAATCTAAACCCTAATACTCACTCGTAATCCTAAAATTTAATCTCTCTACCTCACCCTAAAACCTAAACATAACCCCAACCTCAAAACCAATCCCAACCCTTAAACATACCCAAAAATTTAGTCAGAGGCTAGCCTCCGAAAATTTATTAAAATAAAAGAAAAGTTCAGTAACAAGCACACAATTCCAAAAAAGAAAAACAACAGCTAGAATTCATAAGAACCATACCCATCACCACATCCATTTTAGAAATCTTCCTCTGCAGAAGATGATTCCCATTTCTAGATTTCATAATGCTTTAAGAATTTGGAGTACTTCCTCCTAAGATTCAGCCATTCCAAAGAAACAAACTCATTATGGGATTGCATACCTTTATTTCGAATAGATGACCTCGTAGACATCAGCTTTGGAAAAAAGGAGTAATACTTCCTTAGCCGTCGTCGTGATGAGAAAAACATCCCCTCCTTATTTCCATACATCTTCACCTACCTCCCTGGATAATGTTTCTATAAGAGGTTATGGATTCGCCACGATTATTTTCTTTATCACTCTCAGAAATATCCCCCCATTTCCCAGGGATTTCCACCTCTTGAAAACTCACTGGATGAGTCTACTGAGTCTAAATGTTAGTATCAATCTTTTCTAAGCATTAAGGATGTTCCACGATTTCATAGCCTTCACGAGGCACCATCTTCATCTATTCATTTCCATCAGTAGCCTCTAGAGACCCAACCTACACATTGGAACCATTGTTTACTAGGGTGAGCACTTCCAAATCATCATGCTTCTAGTCCTAAGAACGGTTACCCGTAGGAACTGTAATTAGGACCCCTCACACATCCTCAGCCTGACTAGATATCCCATCAGCACATGTACCCAAAGCCTCCACCACCACAGGTTGTAACCCTTTGGCCCCGCTGCAAACAACCATCTCTCCCCCATCTTTGTCATCACCCTGCCTCCCTCCATCACCCACCTGTAGATCCCTCTTCAACCGATCAAGTACTTCAGCAACATTCGGGTTGACGGAAACCTTCACATCCTTTTCCACTGACGATGAACCCGGATTCACCAAAACATCATTTTTTACTAGGATCAACTGCATGCACTAGACTCTAGCCCTCACCTGGCATCATCATTATAACATCCTTACCCACAACCAGTGAAACCCCATTCGCCAGACCAGCATCCTTACCAAGATCACTTGCACGCACCAGCCTTTGGCCCTCATCAGGCCTCACCATCAGAACACAGGCCCTCCTAGAGACATATTCACTATAAAAAACAGACGCCAAATTCCCCAAGGAATGGTAGGTTGAACAATAGTTTACCCATGACTCAAAAACAACTGGTTGCTTCCATCTGAACTCTACACCGACTGCAATCCAAAACCATTCCACTGGAGGTTTCAACACATCAACCTCAACACAGATATGAGGATTAATCGGGTGAATCACATTGGAAGTATGAACATCTTAAAAGAGGAAACAACCCACCCTATTTCCAATCATTCAATGAATTGTTGGATTCTAAAATAGTATAGGATGTTGAGGAAGGCTTACCCAAATCGTACTTGAGGGTGGATCACGATTCATGCAAATATCGAACGACCATCTTAGAAGGGGTAATTTGCAGTCATTGTAACGCCGGGGTGCATTGGACCCGGCCCAAATCAGGTCTTCCTCCAAAGCAAACCGAGTCATGAAATGTCTCTTATCAAGAATACTGAATACTTCACAATCTTTCAAGTCCCATTTTTTGAAGACGAAGCGATCAAAATCTTCAAATGAGGGCCTTTGAAGGTTGAAACATGTGACCAGCGTAAGATCCAGATAACTCGAAGCATCACAGAACTCCAACATCGAAATCGATAGCTGCAGACCACTAAGATGCAAGCCGGGAACCTTCAGGAATAAAGAGACCATCGAAAAATCCAAGAGTAAATAAGGGTTGGATAAGGGAATGAAAGCCTTCTGCGAGCTCAGAGGTGGCAGAACCAAGCCCTCCTCCCCCTCTCACCTCCGAGAAGGGGGGGGGGGATTTGACTTCAATCATCCTAGGGTTACATCTTTGATGAAGACATCATCGCGTTATGAGCTCCCCATGTTCTCTCATCATCGTCTCAACCCTTAACCATACCTCTGAATGAAAACTATTAGAAAATCATAAATTAAACTTTTAACATAAACTACACCCCCACCTAACTCGTAAATCCTAATCTCTAAAATTGGCACCTACCACACCCCAACCCCAACCCATACTCAAACCCCCACATAATCATATAGATAAACCAACATCAATCTAAACCCATAACCTAAAACTAAACTCAAAAAATACCCCCACCACCTAAACATAAAGATAACCCAACATAAATTTAAACATTAACCCTTACCCTTACCCCAAAACATAACCCCTATAACCTAAATAAAAACATAACTCTAGCAGACCCATAAAACCTAAACATAACCCCACCTAAATATAAATATAACACAAATTAAATATAAACCTATACCCAGAAGCTGTAAATTAAACATACCACAACCACATAAACATAATTCTAAACCTACACACCAAAAACTAAACTCTACCCCTAAACCCGAAACTCCTAAACATAAACCTCTAACCTAAAATTAAATACAAACCCTTATCCTAAATCATAACCTCTATAACTCATTCTAAAACATAAGCCTAACACTCATCAACCACAATACCAATATTATCCCCTAAACATTTCCATTTAACCCAAAAAAACCTAAACTATAAACTAAACTCTACACCCTAAACTCTACCATCTACCTCACTCTTAAACTGTAAACCCTATACAACCTCGATCTTAGCCCTAACCAAAAACCCTAAAAATAACCCCTCTAGTATAAACCATAAACCTAACATTGTAACCTATACAATAACCCCAATATCACCCTTAATCCATAAAAATAAATATGAATCATAAAACTAGTTCACAAATCAAACCTCTGACCTCTACACCTCACCTTAAATCCCTAAAACTAACATCAACACCCCAACATAAATCTAAAATCTAACCCCTACTCTATCCCTTAAACATAACCCTTATAACATAAATCAGTTCCTAACACTACCTCACCCTAAAACATAAACATAACCCCCACATAAACATATAGATAACCCAACTCAAATATAAAAAGACACCATAAGGCTAAACCTTAAACATACCTCTCCCCCACCCAAAAATAATTCTAAACCTACACCCTAAAACTAATCTCTATTCTTAGACCCCCACCTCTTCAACATAACCCTAAAAATTAAAATTAAATCTAAACCACACACCTAGACAATAACCACTCTACCTAACTCTATACCCTAATCCTGACACTCATCCACCACAACCCCAACCCTAACCCTTAAACATAACCACATAACCTAAAATAGAACCTAAACTATAAACCAAACTCATAAAGCTAAAATGTGACAAACTATTCAATTCTTAAATCCTAAACCCTAAACACCCCCTCCGCCACACTAATACTAACATATAAAATTAAAAACTAACTCGTACCACTCCTTTGAACCATAAAATTAAATATAAACCATAAAAATAAATCCTAATTCCAACCCGTAAGCACAATACCTCACCCTAAACCCTAAACCTAACACCACTACCCCAACCATATCCATTTAACTTAACCCCTAACCAAAACTAAACCAAAACTATAAAGTTATCTATACCCCCCACCTCACTCATAAACTCTAAACACTAAACCTAACAATCCCAACCCCTAAAAATAACCCTTATAACCTAAATATAAACATAATAAAACATCACCCCTAAAACCTAAACATTCAACCCACCTAAACATAAATATAACCCATCATAAATTTAAATATATTCCCCAAAACTGAAACCTAAACACTACCTACCCCATGTAAACATAACCCCCCACTAAAAAATAAATATCACCCAACCAAAATTTATAAAAATTCCATAAAATTAAACCCTAAACATGTTCAACCCATCCAAAACATAACCCCGATTAAAAATAAATATAACCTAATTTAAGTCTAAATATAACCCTATAACTATACACTAACAATAAACCCCATGCTATTAAACATAACCCTCTAGCCTAAAATCAGATATAGTCCCTAAAAAAACCCCTTAAACTAAAAATATATCCTCTCTACATCACCCTAATATTATCCCCATCCCCCATAAACCCACCCCAAACACCTAAACATATCCGCATAACCTAAAACTAATAGTTAACAATAAAAAACTCTTAATCCTAAACTCTATAGTCCCACCCACTCTTCCACCATAAAACCTAATCCTAACACCCTTTAACCTTAACCCTGACCCTACCCGTAAACAAAACCACTCTAGTCTAAATGTAAATTTAAACCTTAATCCATAACTAAAACACAAACCCCAACATTAAACACCCACCCTAAAAAAACAACCATAAATCCAACCTGACCCACTATACCAATACTAATCCTACATACTAGGACACTAACCAACTATCCCATCCCCCTATAAAACTAAACTTAAACCTAAACCATAGAACACTATCCTAATACCCAAACCCCTATAATCTTACCCCAATAAATTAATAACATAATGCAAAATTATGATTTAGTTTTATGGGTATAGAAATTATAATTTTTGTAAGGAATTATAAATTAGTTAATATTTTGACCATTGTGACTTTTTTTGAATGAAATTAATAATTATTTTCAATGGAATAAATAAAACGTTATTAGAACATGTTCCCACCCATTGAAAAAAATTCCATTTAAAGAGAAATAACATTGGTTGTTTTATTTTTATGTACCATATGGTAGGAAAAAGAAAATGTTTCTATAATTTCATTTTTTTAGAATACCCTTCCTTAGTTCTTCATTTTATCTGGTTTAGAAATCATTCAAGATAGCGGAACATGTCACATTGATTTTAGTATCATTCTAGAAACCTATCCAATGTATCCATTGCATATCATCTTCTAAATTTCATGAAAGAAGAGAACATGAATATAAAAAAATATAAATAAATAATAATATAATGCCTATAAATGTTTTAGAGAATATGAATTACTCAAAACAACTCTTTTAATCATTTAGGGAAACTTTTCATCAAGTGTGTTTTTTTTGTTTATAAAAAAGAACATCTATAATTTTTAAAAGTGACCCAATAAACAAAAATAGCAATTGAGAAAAATATTATTCAAAATCATATATGATAAGATATAAATACTACAAAATGGTTCAAAATTACTTCTATAAAAAGTATAAATATATTATGATAGAAATAATGAAATCATGAATATGTTCTGTTTATTTTGTATCTAAAAAAATAATTTCAAAAAAATTTTCGAACAACCCCACTTAAATAAGTAATAAAAAAACTCATTTTCAAATAATTTTTGAACACTTAAAAAAAAATAATCCATCACAACTGATAAGTAATCTAATATGTTTTTAAGAAGTACTAAAAAACAAAAACTAAATATTTATTTATTTCAAAAACAAAATTCAAATAATTTTCATTTAAATTTCTAAAGAAAACCAATTAAATAATAGGAAAACAAATTTTCAACAAATTTTAAGACAATTATAAATCATAATTTATCATAATATTTCAGTGCCATCATTAGTTTTTAGTCATGATAACACTTTATCTTTAATTTTACTAAACACATTCTAACAACCCCTTAATCCCAATAGAAACACCAATAAGTAAACTTGAATCAAACATGTATCTCTAAGAGTATGAACCCTTGAAATTATAGTACCATGAATGCACAATTTTCAAAGTCCACAACACTAACCACCATGTAATTTATCCACGGATACATGAAACCATTGTAAGGACTGTTGGGAGGCTTCCACATAACAAATCTCAAAACAAAATGGTAAAAAAATATATTTTCAAAAAAGGTAAAACAATTTGTTCCTTCATCCCTATCGGAATTCCTCAAGTTCTATTCTTACCTCATCTTTTCCCTCTTTCCTTCCTTGGTGATGGTCTTCCTTCTTTGGTGCGGGCTTCAAATAGGTTTTCCCTCATTTTTCTCTCATATTTTTCATATCCTTCATTCCTTTCACTTGGTCTCTATGCTTGGATCATCGACATTAATGGTAATATTTCACCACCTTCTGAACTTTTATTATTCCCCCACCATGCTTAACCCCACCTTGGTCTAACACGATGGTGTTGAAGATATATTGGGAATGTGTTGGGTCGAGTTTAGTAACATTGATTGCTTTAATTTTGGGTGGATTTAATTATGGTGATGTTTTTATTCCTCTATGTTGTCTTCTTCATTTGGTGATGGAATATTTTCTTGTTCGGAAAGGTTTTTTGTTCTTTTTGGTTCTGTTATTCTTGGCTATGATTTCTTGATTGTTTTCCTTTAATCTTTCATTTCATGTTTTTTCTTTTCTGGTTGGATGGATATGCTCGATGTTACACCGATGGTGGTTATGAAGAGTGTGGTTTGTGGTCTATTTAAAGGTTTCCTCTCCCTGATTAGGAATTCCATCTCCAAAATCTTCTATGGACTCTAGTTCCTTCTCACCAAGAGAGGTCGGTTTAGTGTGTTGGATCCTAGTGATGTTTTTGGATGGTGTGTTTTGATCTTCGGTTGACATCTCAGGATGTGTAACTTGGAAGACAATGGATGCTTCGATAGCATTTTGTTTTTCCAAAATAGTTCTACAGCAAGCAATATGTTTTTGACAATGATGATGATGCTAATTTTTTATGATGAAATATCTTGGCAGCTTCATCTTCAGTGACTAGTGATGGCTGGTGATGACGATGGTGTTTACCAATGTTGTTGATGGCTGATGGTAGACGAAGCTACTCCGACTAACATGAGCGTCTCGCAAATCGAGGCCTCAGGTTCTGTGTTGTTTTTTAAATTAAAATTTGGAAACTGGTTATGTGCTATATTTTTAATCTTTTAATTTTTTCTTGGTGATGTAGTATCTTTTGGGACTATAACTTCGGTGACCTCTTATCCTTAAAGTTGATATTTTGAAATAAAAAAAATTGAATTTTCATCTAGTCTATATATTTTCAAGGGACCCTTTTGTATCCAAATTGATTACAAAAATAGCAACACAACATAAAACAATAGCTCAGTTAAATTAGAAAATAAATATGGACAATAATAGTAAAAACTATCATACATCTACTGCTTTAAAGATCTATATTCTCATAATTGTCATGTGGCCTAAGATAGAATTGTATTTTTTTTAATTTCTATAGAGCCAAATAATGAATTAACTATCACTATAAATTTCAATATAACATTTGGTATCATTTTACTTATGGATTCAATATTTACATTTTATTCTTATGTTCACATAATGGGAAGTGATAATATTTATTTCCATTTTCTCAATGTTTGTTCATTCCATAGAAGGAAAAAAAATGCACCGATAGAAGTGAAAACCTAACCACATCCATCAAATAAATACAACTTGAATATTTCTAATAGATTTCATTATACTATTTTCTCCTCTTCACATGAAATTATTATTCACATTAATTAATTTTTATAGACAATACACACATTTATATGCATTTTATAAACTTGTAACCTATGATAATGTGGGTTGTTAGAGTATTTTTATATTCAGTATATGGGTATTGACTATTTATAACATATCCTGTCTTTTCCTCTATTTTTTATTTGGAATTTATATTCATTAAATTTAATATCTAAATATTTATTTGATTTGACGCCGTTATTTCCTATAAAAACTTTCACCATAGGTATGAATAAAATATCCATGATTTTAACCAATATAAACACATTTCTATACTATAATATAATACAAATGAATTTAACTGAATATGTCATCCCATTAAACAAGTTAAGATAAATTTCCCAGAACCTGTAACCTAGCTAATATAAAAACTCAATAAATAAAGATGGAAATTATCTTCATTTTAACTATAAATTCTGAAAAAAAAATTTATACCATGATGAATTTATCAACTAATTTTTCCTAACCAGAACAACATAAGATATATATAAAACTAAGTATTTTTTTAATATAAAATTTGTTTTAATGAAGAGAATTATATTTAATTCTAAAGATTCATTATAATCAATAGAGATTACTAGATTATGTCAGGATTATATATATGTAATTCTAAAAGTAACTTGTTTGGATAATTGATATTCTTTGATGAAATCTTGGAATGACATTAAAACATATCATGCTTGGTCGGGATTGTCCTATGTTGTGTTTATCCTAAGTGTGGTCGTTTCATCTTCATGTAAAACAAAAATATTATGTAATAAGATAAGTGGATACATTACAATATTTTAATTAATGACAATTCAAAAGAATCATATTTTTTATTATCCTATAAGTGGTTTTTTCATTGTATTTTATACATGTATTATTAGAATTTATGTAGAATTTAAATAAATAAATTTGAGTAATGCACCAAGTGAAGACTTAACAATATGTGACTTGAAGACCATAATAGGCCAAACCCATTTCATTAAATTTGAGGAGGTTATGAATTTTATAATCTATAGTGCACAAAAACACAAATCACTAAATCTAAAAAAATGTAATATAGTAATGTGAGTACAGACTTCAATCCCACATGGAATAGAGAATCCTACCAAAAAATCTTAATCAAATGATAAATTTTCACAATTTCTTTTAGAATTATGACAATAAATTTACATAAATTATGTAATTAAAAAATAAAACAAATAAAAAATATACTATAGGAGTATAAAAAATATTCAGCAACAGGAACCAAATTCCAAGGGTTGTATTACTAAAATGTATTACTAGAAATCAATCATAATATAATCAAATTAAATATTAACATGATCATAATTATATTCAATAGAAACATGCTTAGTTACTATTAAAATTAGTAAGCATATTGACCATCCTGATTTGAAAAGATATAATAACTATAGTGCTTTAAGTTGACATAAAGTGAGTAGGATAATATAATTCATTATTCCCAAATAAATTTCATTCATAATAATGGGTTTCATTCATTATTAAATGCATTTAGTAATTTATTAAATAATTAATATAAGAAATATTAAGTCATTTGTCAACAATAAATTATGAGATTATTATTCGTTAAATGATGGAATTAGAAAATGTGTTACACACCTTCTTCGATCGAAAATGATATTTCATATTGGATAAACTAATCATATTAATATGTTTTTTAACGATTAATAATATGTACACCATCAATTAGAGGATATATTAAATATAGTAGAAACCCCAATAACTCTAAAATATATTATAATTATAGAACATAAAAAGAACCGAAAAAAGAGAAAAAACATAAATGAAAACCACACCATGTGAACTCACCCAGATAGATTCTTGGTACTCCACCCCATTATTGTTCAATCCTGCTCAAAAGTCTATTTCTATGTAACACCCCGAGCTTCCACGATACGCTTCTCATTCAATAATGCAATCGCTTGCATTGTACGCAACTTCGAGTTCTAAAACACCGCGACTAATCAAAGTAGCCGTTATGAATAGTAATAACCACCTTTTAAAATTATAGAAATTTTATATTTCAAAATGGACTTCATTTTTGTATTCGTAATATCGAAATTATCCTAAGTTGAATTTTTTGTAACTTTCTGAGAACTTCCGATTTTTTTTATGAATAGTGAAAAATACTTAAAACAACTTTTTTAATCAAAATAATTTATTGTGATAAATTATACTATTTAGTGGTTTTAAAGTATAATTAGAATATATTTTTACCATTTTATCCAATGGTGGTCATTAGAATTAATTTAACATTGAAATTGGACATAAACAATTGCCAATCTTTTGATATAAATTGTTTCTTAAAACACGCTATTTGTTGTGACAGCGGGAATTAATTATAAAATTAATTAATGCAACTTATATGTTTGAAATTTTGTAAAATAGACATCATTTTTGAATTCGGAATATCAATTATAGCTTAGGGTGAAATTTTGGCATTGTTCTGAAAAACTTCAATTTGTAATGAATAGTGAAACCACTAAGTGATAGTTAAATAACTGATTTTTTGTTTAAATGAAATATTACCACTTCTGTGATTTGATTTTCAAAAATCCGACATACATGGTTGTCATTAAGAAGTAAAATGTGGTTCAATGAGATTAAAATAAATTTTTGGTGAATAGTAACTTTTAAGTTCTTAATCGCGATTAGAGGTAATTAGTGTAGTTTAAGGTACAAATAATGTTTTAATAATATGAGATGAGCATGACACTTGTCCTACTCCTATTGGATGAGTCATGGCCGACCAAGAAAACCCATGGGTCAACTTGGGGACCCCATGGATCCACTTTAGTTGGAAAATGACATTAATATATATTTATTTAATGTTAAAATTAAATTGACACAAACATGAGTTGTTTTACTAAAACAGTTTTTAAGTGGGGTTACACAAGTCCAAATTTTGATTATAAATATTCATTAGAAAGCTAAAAATATTTCCTACATCATAGTATTTTTTTATAATTTTTAGACATTAAATAAATTAAATTATTTATGACATCATTATGATGCGAAGATGACCTCATTATTTAACGATTTAAATAAAATGAGAAGATAATGCAAAATCCAAGGCTTACACTTGTACAAAGCCTATTGGATGAATATATTTAGAACCCTTATCACCTTAGCCACGAATTATATAAGTGTGGGACCTTTAGAATCCGAAAAGAATTGTGTAATAATGTTACATTTCAATCTTTCCAAAAGAGCCCCTCCTCTCCACTTATAAAAGGCCCCCACCTCTCCCACCTTATTCACAAATTCAAGCCATTTGGCTCAGCCAAACTATGCCCAAATACTCTCCCAACTTCCCCCTATTACTCCTAGAAGCCTCACTTTGGGCAGAACTCTTCCCAAGGAAGCCTTTGGCTCAAATCAAAAAGAGTTACCCGATTTTGAGGTAATGTCTTCTCTAATGTTGTTTTGTTTTATTTTTCTTCTCCAACCCCCTAAAATCTTTTTATTCATTTATTTTGTAACAACAACAGTATACTCAATATACTAGGATGTTGTTATAAGAAGGATTCGAGCTACACTTACACACACCTACATCTAATGGTTAAAGAACATACGGTTTCTGTGGATGGAGAATTTCTGCCTCACGAAACGATGATTGTTCAACACTCATATAACACCTTCAAAGGTGGCCATTAAGATGTCACTATTTTTATATATGATATATAATATGTTTATGTTTTACTTATGCTTCTGTATTTCTCATTTATTGCATAATTTATGATTTCCATTATGGGTAAAACGCGATAATTTCATTTTAGGAAGTGCGGACTACCGCCCCCTCAAAGTGATTTGAATCGTTAATGCCATATGTGGGATGTATAAAGGATGGATTAAATGGTATTATACAATATATTATACTTTAATTATATTATAAATTTATATCATTATGATTTCATTCCATTAAATACGAAATAGAAATGAAAGTAGCGTTCATGCGTACGTACGGCTTACTGTCTCCATGAACGGTGCATTTCATTTCTTACCTCTAAATGTTACGTGACATTTTGAATTAATGTATATACTGTATATATATGATATATATGATATCTACATCATGAATATAATTCTGGATATAATGGATATTTCACCACATGAACAACTTGTAATTATAAGAAGTTTATTTTTGACTCAAGTACTAAAGATCGACAAAACGACCGTTATTAACTTAAATAATTAAATAATGTTCATAACATGGTAATAAGTGATATAAATGGAATAATGAACATGAAAAAGGTTCTTAAGTAAATATAAATTAACTCTAGTTTATTATTCAGGAGTTTAAAGAACGGTCGAGTCAGGACCAACTTCCATTCTTTGGGTTAATCTCCTACTTTCAAATTATGTCATGATATTATTATGTCCTATTTTGTATTTTTACGTTCTTTATGTGTACCTATAGTGAATACACATAATAGATATATTTTATTTTAAAAATTATCTTTTTAAGGACTTCGTCTCAATCTCCTTTCATTGAGGCATATTTGGTTTTATACACAACTTTCTTTTATACGGTGTATAAACCCCTTTGACTTTTACGTTTATTCAAAAGAAATCTTTTTTATACGAAGCATTTTTCTAAACGACAAAAGGGAATGTTTTTCTTTCTGTACTTATGCGGCTACAACGACTTCTCCGCCGCCGTGACCATTATTTGAGTTTCGGCTTCCTCTACAAGCCATCATTTTTTTAATGAAAAATAAATACAAAGTTTTAACTTTATTTTATGTTGGTATTGAAAATGGTTTTGAAAGAGTTTTTATTATATCAATGTCTTGTATTGATATATTGTGATTGAAATGTGGAAATGTTATGTTTCCTTTATGCATGTTTATGTGATACGATTATGTTATGGTTTATGATATGTTTAAACCTATTCATATGAGGAATTTATTAGACTTAATAAGTGACGGGTGGAGCCCGCTATAGCTCCTCGATGCATCGGTAGGTCTCATGAGACAACTAGATGTGGAATTGGCTGAGGACCTTTCCCAATTTGATTTATGGTTTTGGCCGAGGCCTTAATCATTTTAGACGTCTTGGCCGAGGCCTTGACAAAATGTTTCAGAATGTCCGACATTATACATTCCCTCATTATGAAAGTGGTTATTGATATTTCATGTGATTATTCGACCAGTAGAATATCCATGTGAAGAAGTGAATGGAATTATCTCATTTTACTTTTGCCATATTATGTTGATGTTCAAGTTTAAAAGGCTTTTGTTTTAGTTATACATTGCCTTAAATTTTTATGTTTATTTATGAAAGTTTCCGCAATATTGTTATCCTTACTGAGCATCTGAGATCACCCCTTTCAATGTTTTAATATTTTCCAGGATGTGAAGAAGTATTTTATGAATGACCTGCAGGGATTGTGAGAAGAGGATATGAGTGTGGACTATGGAGACTTTGTTATTGTAGTTTTTCACTTTATGATGTAATGTAACGTTTACGAATGTATCTAGTGTTTCCAAGGCTACTAAACTAATCGGTCTTTCGAGACTTGATCTTTTGTGATCATGCCAATGTTATGAAGTAATGCACCGACTCTGGGTAGCTGGGGTCGGGGCGTTACAGTTGGTATCAGAGGCAGTTTAGTACTAACCTTGGAAGCTAGATTTAGATAAACTCTGATTAGAGCACATAGCCCAAAGATAGACTTTGAGGATTAGTATTGAAGAACTTCCTAAAATTTTGGTATTATAGAGATTTTGTGAGTTTTCCGAGCAATACATCCCTGTCTGGATACGAGCAAGTAGAGGCGGCTCTGGCACAGTTGTACCTAGGGGTAAAACCCGAAAACACCGCTTTGATCTAGACTCGAACGGGAACTGGTGCATGACAACGGGCCTTGCTGCACTCTTGGTTACGACACTCCCGGGGGATATGCTTTGGATAACTCTCATTTTCTTTACAAATCATTATGAAGGGTTTATGAGTATATACTTCCTCAAAGAAAACATTTTTATGATTATGGATTATATCCATAAATAGTTCAATTTATGTTAAGTATTTTACAAGTATGGAATTATGTATTTTGATTCATAAACTAATCTAGTCTATGCAATTGTTTAGAAATGGCGCCTAGTGGAAGGAATGGAAACCGTATCAATCCACGCACTCCGTGTAGGGATTTCCCTCCTGCTCAAGATAATTATGGTGAAGCTAGTGATACAACTAGTGCTGATCAGCTTCTCACCGTACTGGGACAACTCACACAGGTTATGAATAATAACCTTACTCGTATATAGCACCCTGATCCGTAACGTGGAGGATCAATGCTAGACCGTTTCATGAGGCAACAACCACCAACCTTCAATGGGAGTACAAATCCTATAGTAGCTGAGCAATGGATAAATTCCTTAGAGAAAATATTCCATGCCTTGGGGAGTAGTGAAAGGGAGAAGGTTGTCATGGCAGTTTACCGCCTCACTGGAGATGCCGATCAGTGGTGGTCACTGATTCAAAACACAAAGGAAGATGATGACGTATCGAATATGGAATGGAGGGAGTTCAAAGAGCTTTTCTTAGAAAAATACTTTCCTCGTGACCATCGAGCAGATATGGAAAGGCAATTTCTGAGTCTGAGGCAGAAGGAGGATGAGAATGTCGCAAAATATGAGGCTAACTTTACAAGGTTAGAGAGGCATGCGGCCGATTATATACGTAACCCAAGGAGTAAGATTGATCGTTTCTTTGATGGGTTAAAACCATTTCTCCGTCGAGCTTTAGTATCACAATCCTTCTCATCATACGAAGATATTGTCTCGTGTGATATCAAGACAGAAAAGGAATTCTCTAAGTCTTATGACAACAAAGTAAAGCAAGAGAAGAAGAGAACGGTGGAACAAGAGACAGATAAAGGGAAAAAGGGAAAGAAGGATTTTCCATTATGTGATAATTGTGGGAAGAATCACCCTGGTACTTGCCTAAAAGGAATGGGAGTTTGTTATAAATGTGGAGAAAAGGGTCACCAGGCTCGTGATTGCAAGGGAAAGAAAGAGGCTATCAAAGTTGAATGCTACAATTGTAGAGAAATGGGTCATTATGCAAATGAATGTCCTAAGCGTCAGGGAAACTTACCTCAGAAAAGGCCAAGGGATCAAGGACAATCTTATGCTGTTACTACAGTTGAAGCAGAATAACTAATGTATTGGTGCTTTTGGACTCATGGATTATATTCTGGTTATTAGAATAATGTGATATATATATAAGGATTGTACTGCAGTACTTGTTGATTTAAGTAAGGTTTTAATATGATGAAGGTAATTATATTTTTAGTATGTGACAATAAGAGAAACTTTACTTTGTTTGGGGAATCTGATAAATTGATTTTGGAATTAAGAGACCTTTTAGAGAAAGTCTGGACAGAGGTATTTTGGATAACTATAAAGGTTGGAGTGGATTAAGTTAATCTTTGGATAGTATTGTTTAAGGTTAAAAAATTTATGAAGATTATTTTTGGAATATTATGATACTATAGTTTTAGGAAAAGGACAACCTGCAGGGTGGGGCATAACCCGTCGCGTCGGACAAAGCTGCAGGAATCGAACCCACAATCATAGTGCGACAGGCCTTTATTTCCTACCACTAGCCTACAGGAAGTCCCTGGTTATTACAAAATAATTTTACTAATCTAAATGGTATGTGTTAACATTTGGAACCTTATACAATTAGGATAAATATAATATTTTTGAGTTCCGTTACCATTTGGAGTAAAAGTTGGGTTTGTGGTAAAAATTTATTAACGAATGAAAGTATACATAACAAGTATGTATATTCCCTTATGTTCTTAGTAAATCTCCTAAATAAATTCCTCAACATTATAAAAGGTAACTTAAAACAAAAATGTTGTCGGTTAACTTTTCCAACTGGGGATTCAATGACCGTTTAACCAATCACAAGTTTGTGATTTTCTTGTGGTTAAACTTTCTCCTAATCCTGTTTTCTATAACTCTCCATCAGACCTTGATGGTTTGTTTCTCCTCCATATCCATATTTTCATAGAATCCTAGAATGGGCTATATCGGGTGACCTTTGTACTTATCTTGCTTTCTTTTAATGTTATATATTTATTAACCTTATTTCCGATGTGGGTTATCCTCAAAGGTATTTTCTCTTTTCAACCTTTTATTTTCAAAGAAAAATTTCAAATTGCGAGGATGCAATTTATTGAAGGAGGGGAGAATGTAACACCCCGAGCTTCCACGATACGCTTCTCATTCAATAATGCAATAGCTTGCATTGTACGCAACTTCGAGTTCTAAAACACCGCGACTAATCAAAGTAGCCGTTATGAATAGTAATAACCACTTTTTAAAATTATAGAAATTTTATATTTCAAAATGGACTTCATTTTTGTATTCGTAATATCGAAATTATCCTAAGTTGAATTTTTTGTAACTTTCTGAGAACTTCTGATTTTTTTATGAATAGTGAAAAATACTTAAAACAACTTTATTAATCAAAATAATTTATTGTGATAAATTATACTATTTAGCGGTTTTAAAGTATAATTAGAATATATTTTTACCATTTTATCCAATGGTGGTCATTAGAATTAATTTAACATTGAAATTGGACATAAACAATTGCCAATCTTTTGATATAAATTGTTTCTTAAAACACGCTATTTGTTGTGACAACGGGAATTAATTATAAAATTAATTAATGCAACTTATATGTTTGAAATTTTGTAAAATATACATCATTTTTGAATTCGGAATATCAATTATAGCTTAGGGTGAAATTTTGGCATTGTTCTGAAAAACTTCAATTTTTGATGAATAGTGAAACCACTAAAATAACTGATTTTTCGTTTAAATGAAATATTACCACTTCTGTGATTTGATTTTCAAAAATCCGACATACATGGTTGTCATTAAGAAGTAAAATGTGGTTCAATGAGATTAAAATAAATTTTTGGTGAATAGTAACTTTTAAGTTCTTAATCGCGATTAGAGGTAATTAGTGTAGTTTAAGGTACAAATAATGTTTTAATAATATGAGATGAGCATGACACTTGTCCTACTCCTATTGGATGAGTCATGGCCGACCAAGAAAACCCATGGGTCAACTTGGGGACCCCATGGATCCACTTTAGTTGGAAAATGACATTAATATATATTTATTTAATGTTAAAACTAAATTGACACAAACATGAGTTGTTTTACTAAAACAGTTTTTAAGTGGGGTTACACAAGTCCAAATTTTGATTATAAATATTCATTAGAAATCTAAAACGATTTCCTACATCATAGTATTTTTTTTATAATTTTTATACATTAAATAAATTAAATTACTTATGACATCATTATGATGCGGCGATGACCTCATTATTTAACGATTTAAATAAAATGAGAAGATAATGCAAAATACAAGGCTTAAACTTGTCCAAAGCCTATTGGATGAAGAGATTTCGAACCCTTATCACCTTATCCACGAATTATATAAGTGTGGGACCTTTATAATCCGAAAAGAATTGTGTAATAATGTTACATTTCAATCTTTCCAAAAGAGCCCCTCCTCTCCACTTATAAAAGGCCCCCACCTCTCCCACCTTATTCACAAATTCAAGCCATTTGGATTGGCCAAACTCTGCCCAAATACTCTCCCAAATTCACCCTCTTACTCCTAGAAGCCTCACTTTGGGCATAACTCTTCCCAAGGAAGTCTTTGGCTCAAATCAAAAAGAGTTACCCGATTTTGAGGTAATGTCTTCTCTAATGTTGTTTTGTTTTATTTTTCTTCTCCAACCCCCTAAAATCTTTTTATTCATTTCTTTTGTAACAACACCAGTATCCTCAATATACTAGGATTTTGTTATAAGAAGTGTTCGAGCTACACTTACACACACCTACATCTAATGGTTAAAGAACATACGGTTTCTGTGGATGGCGAATTTCTACCTCACGAAACGATGATTGTTCAACACTCATATAACACCTTCAAAGGTGGCCATTAAGATGTCACTATTTTTATATATGATATATAATATGTTTATGTTTTACTTATGTTTCTGTATTTCTCATTTATGGCATACTTTATGATTTCCATTATGGGTAAAACGCGATAATTTCATTTTAGGAAGTGCGGACTACCACCCCCTCAAAGTGATTTGAATCGTTAATGCCATATGTGGGATGTATAAAGGATGGATTAAATGGTATTATACACTATATTATACTTTAATTATATTATAAATTTATATCATTATGATTTCATTCCATTAAATACGAAATAGAAATGAAAGTAGCGTTCATGCGTACGTACGGCTTACCGTCTCCATGAACGGTGCATTTCATTTCTTACCTCTAAATGTTACGTGACATTATGAATTAATGTATATACTGTATATATATGATATATATGATATCTACATCATGAATATAATTCTGGATATAATGGATATTTCACCACATGAACAACTTGTAATTATAAGAAGTTTATTTTTGACTCAAGTACTAAAGATCGACAAAACGACCGTTATTAACTTAAATAATTAAATAATGTTCATAACATGGTAATAAGTGATATAAATGGAACAATGAACATGAAAAAGGTTCTTAAGTAAATATAAATTAACTCTAGTTTATTATTCAGGAGTTTAAAGAACAGTCGAGTCAGGACAAGACGCAAGGTAAGGGAATTTCTTAACCCAACTTCCATTCTTTGGGTTAATCTCCTACTTTCAAATTATGTCATGATATTATTATGTCCTATTTTGTATTTTTACGTTCTTTATGTGTACCTATAGTGAATACACATAATAGATATATTTTATTTTAAAAATTATCTTTTTAAGGACTTCGTCTCAATCTCCTTTCATTGAGGCATATTTGGTTTTATACACAACTTTTTTTTATACGGTGTATAAACCCCTTTGACTTTTACGTTTATTCAAAAGGAATCTTTTTTATACGAAGCATTTTGCTAAACGACAAAAGGGAATGTTTTTCTTTCCGTACTTATGCGGCGACAATGACTTCTCCACCGCCGTGACCATTATTTGAGTTTTGGCTTCCTCTACAAGCCATCATTTTTTTTAATGAAAAATAAATACAAAGTTTTAACTTTATTTTATGTTGGTATTGAAAATGGTTTTGAAAGAGTTTTTATTATATCAATGTGTTGTATTGATATATTGTGATTGAAATGTAGAAATTTTATGTTTCCTTTATGCATGTTTATGTGATACGATTATGTTATGGTTTATGATATGTTTAAACCTATTCATATGAGGAATGTATTGAACTTAATAAGTGACGGGTGGAGCCCGCTATAGCTCCTCGATGCATCGGTAGGTCTCATGAGACAACTAGATGTGGAATTGGCCGGGGCCCTTTCCCAATTTGATTTATGGTTTTGGCCGAGGCCTTAATCATTTTAGACGTCTTGGCCGAGGCCTTGACAAAATGTTTCAGAATGTCCGGCATTATACATTCCCTCATTATGAAAGTGGTTATTGATATTTCATGTGATTATTCGACCAGTAGAATATCCATGTGAAGAAGTGAATGGAATTATCTCATTTTACTTTTGCCATATTATGTTGATGTTCAAGTTTAAAAGGCTTTTGTTTTAGTTATACATTGCCTTAAATTTTTATGTTTATTTATGAAAGTTTCCGCAATATTGTTATCCTTACTGAGCATCTGAGCTCACCCCTTTCAATGTTTTAATATTTTCCAGGATGTGAAGAAGTATTTTATGAATGACCTGCAGGGATTGTGAGAAGAGGATATGAGTGTGGACTATGGAGACTTTGTTATTGTAGTTTTTCACTTTATGATGTAATGTAACGTTTAAGAATGTATCTAGTGTTTCCAAGGCTACTAAACTAATCGGTCTTTCGAGACTTGATCTTTTGTGATCATGCCAATGTTACGAAGTAATGCACCGACTCTGGGTAGCTGGGGTCAGGGCGTTACATTCTACCTCTCAAAATTATTTATAATCCCACAGAAAAAACACCCTTCACACCCACTTCTCCCTCTTGAGCATATATAATAAGAAAATAATTCATATTTTAGAAATAATATGAAAAACGAATTTATTTCCTTCACCATATTGTGGTAATTCTTGTTTCATTCCAAATCATTCTTCACCACACCCACAGTACCTCCCCCACACTATAAAATATAAATTAAAAAATATTTAACTCCTAAAAACATTTGAATATTTCACTTTTGTTTAATCTATGTTGTTATATTTTCACTATTTAATTTGTCTTCTAAACATGTCTATTTATTGTCATCACACAGTGCCTCTATCATGATAAAGGCCACACTAATACCATGCTTGTTTCAGATTTGAGACATCCCTCTGAGCCATGGATTCCCCCTCCATGGGTTTTAATAACCTTTATCAGTATTCATTATATTTTTATTGAGCTTCTCACCACAATATGATAGTCACACACCATTTTCTCTATGTTTTCTTCATGTATTGTTCCAAACTCCCATTTTTATCATCCATCATTCCAAAATCCGATTCTATTCATGAAAAATTCAAACCTCCCATTTTATTCAATTTTCTAAATTATAGCCTATGAACTTCCTTTCATCCCTCAACATGGGATCCTCCTGTTGTGAGAATTTCCATCATGGAATTCCCCATAAAGGATAATTCTTAGGAAAATCAACCTATTTCATGTTCCATCATCATCATTTACCTTAAGATGGAAATTTTCATTCATGTTAGGAATATTCACAAATCCTTCACTAAATTTTAATATCAAATTGTAAATTTATTGACCCAATGGTCATTTTATTTTCCATGTACAATGAGATTTAGTTTGAAGCTAATTGGGGTGATAAGTTCACACGAGATAGACCATGAATAGGTCACATTCACCAAAAAATCATATAGATCCTAGACCATGAATTTAGTGGTTCCTCATAGTGTTCTATATATTTTGGTTTCATCCTTGTGTCAATATCAATCACCAGATATGCTAACACATCTCATAACCATTCCATGAAATGTTTCAGGAATTACAAGAAAGTGTGTCAATCCCCCTTGAATATGTTCCCGATATCGACATGCCTGCAAATTTCATCTCATTCCCTATGAACCCATTTCACCTATCATAATCATCATGTAGATTTTTTCAAAAAAAATTAGTTTTTAATATGTATTTGTCTTCATGCATCCTATTCCTATATTTTTTCACCCATGCGGGAATTTCATGTTTCGAAAACAGGTCTTGATCTCAAAACTACCATGGAATGCAACCATTCATCCTTGTTTTGGGTATTCCCTTTGGAATTTTATGGATTAATACACAAGACTCACAAGGAATATGAAAGAAACAACCATGTATCAGGTGATCTTAGGGGATTTCAGTATTTTTAATTGTTATAGAGTAAAATGATCTCATATAAAGTTTCAATTCATCTAGATTACTCTTCATATAATAAGGAATTCCAGGGAAACATTGTGGTTCTTTTCTAGTGCTTACACACACTAGGAAACTTACTAGATTTAAACTGAAATACTCTAGACATGGACTTATATATTTCATCCAACACTGAAGATGCAATGTTTTTCCTTTTTTATTTTGTTTTCCAACTAAATTTGAATAAAATTATTCATGTCCATTATAAAATAAAACCACATGAAATTTATAATGATTACCTATTTTCAGAATAAAAATACCAATAAACTATATATACAATTTAATTTAAGGAAATATATAAAATAGAGACATTGAATTCTGTATGCATAATCTTTTTCTTATCGTTGAGATAAATCTCAACATCCAAGAAAAAAGAATCCATACCTCAATAAGGGAAACATCCAAATCAACATGTTCATATAATGAAATTTATAACTGTAATGTTTGAAAATAAAAAACATACCTAATAAAGAATTTCAAATCATGCTTCATCTCTAATTCCCAAGTCAAGTCATCTTCCCTCTTGCACTAACATTATTCAACCTATCATCAATATTAATGCCATTTAAGATATACCCTATCAAAATTTATCCTCATTCATCACTCTAGAACATAAAATTGGTGTTATTTTCAATCTAAATAAATATCCACTCCATCCATAGGCTTAAAAGTAGTCTAAATATCCACTTATAAATGAAACCAAAAAAATAGAGGGGACTTTTTTATTTAAGGTTCTAATGAATCTGAGGCTTATGTGTAGGTGGATAATGATGTGAAAAATATAATTTGGGTTCTCAAAATGGATGGATGATTTCATTAATAATAAATCATGATATTTAAGATAAATATCAATGAAAAGGATCTTTCCTTCAACTTACCTTAAATTGAAAACATCCCCACTTCACTTTATCAACATTTGGATCACAACATTGCATGTAAAACATGATTAAATTCATCTGTTTCTATCAGATGTTGTCCACTATTATTATGAATTGAAATATATGAAAGAAAAAGTTTCACACCCTTGATGTCAACCCTAATAGAATAATGAAACAATAAAATCCATTGATATTTTTAAATGTTTTTAAATGATTTTTAGAGGCTTTTAATGAATATGACCATTAAATTAATTATTTTATTAAATTATGGGAATTTTCAAATAAATAGTGAAACTTTATTTTAAGGATGGTATTTAATTAATTATTTTTCAAAATAATATTTTATAAAATATTGATTGGTATTTTACTAAGTTATTTTTATTTTCTACCATATTTTTCAAGTGTATATAAAAATTTGGGCTAGGAATAAGCCAACCCAACAACCAAGGAAGCTTTCCACATAGCCAAGACCATGAGGGATTACTGTCCAAGCCAACTTGGGAGAACCATATTGATCAATCCAGTATAAGGTTCATGGGGCATCAATAAAGTTAAAAAATGACCCATAGGTAGTCAATACCATAAGAAGGATTGTTGGGCTAAGGCCCCATTCGAACCGTTATGTGTGCCCGACCCATTTTTTGTGTGAAAGTGGATGTGGGAGTCCATTCCCACTATAGGTGTCTCTTCCCAGAATCTAACAACTTGATTCTTACACAATCTCTGACTCCAAGTGTCAAAATGACATGGGAATATTTTTTTAGGTAATATTCATATTAACAAGAACACAATTGTTTTATCCAACAGCTCAGACCCCCGCTCTGGGACACCCAACATCGCCACCCTCAACCACTCAACATCACCATCACCACCATGATATCATGTTGAAAAACTAATTTTGTCATTCGAAAAATGTTAGATCAAGATCTTGAACAATGTCCCATGCCCAAGGGAACCATTAAAGACCTCAAAGTCTTGTTCTAACCATTATGAGGCCCCGTTCAAAGGAAACCATCTCCATTCTTAATAAATGAGCTCCTTGTAGGCATTGTGAAGGTTAGAGGGGTTGAGGAACTCTCTATCCTCTTCCATACTTCAAAAAATTTACAACACAATGCTGTCACATAGCCACAAATCCCACGATCCATGCATGGCATGAAAAAATAGATACCACACTAGATTTTCTCATCAACGCATGTTTGAACACACAAAATTTTTGGGTGCTTCAAACATCACACCCTAGGTCTAATGATATATATTTTGAAGAAACATCTCCATTGATATAGTGATATTTTGAATATAATAGGAGTAAAAGGATGCTCCTCCCCAAGATTATAAAAATTGATTCTCATCACACATGAAGGGAGTGCCACTATGGAGGAGGATGGGCCAATTCTGCTACACTCTTCTTCATTTTTTTTTATTTTATTTTTTTATTTCCTTTTAATTCTGGTAAGTATAATTTTTTTCTTAAACATAATTCATGCATTATTGTTACAAAAAGTTTTTTATTCCACCCATTTTCTTATTCTTTCTCTTCTTCTTCTTCTATATTCATCATTCTATATATTATATATTTATTTCATTTTTTTTCATTTTTTTCTTCTTATTTTTCTAATCCTCTTTTTCTTGTTATCAAATTCTTATATATTTTTTTATTTTATGTGTTTCCCTTTTTCATTTTATAATTTTATTCTTCTATTTTATTTTATTTTTATATTTATCTTCATCCATTTTTAATATTATATTTGTTTTTGACCTTTATTAATTATTTTTATTTTATTTTCTTCTATTATTTCTATTTATTATGATTTCTTACCCTTAAAAATTAGTTACTAACCCAAGCCTTGGACCAGGGTATGATAAGTGTAGTTAAACTATTATTTAAGGTTTATTTTATTTTTGTGAATGATTTCGGTTCCATTCACGGGTGTTTTAATTTTACCCCATGACATATAACTCAAACCAATTTATAATATTTTATTTTATTTTTTTCTCTCTCTTCTAATGATCTTCTCTTCACATGGTGGAGTTGAGACAATCAAAAGTTGAAACAATATACGATGGATCTAGGTCTTGGAAGATGTCACACTCTCAAATGAGGTTTCCTGTCAACCATTATTATAGGTGGAGTTTGAATTAATATTTTTTAGGAATTTTAGATTTCAGAATTTATAAATAAATGAATAGTGATTTCTGAATAAGATTTCATAGATGGATTTACAAACTAAATTTTAAAACATAAAGGAGAATAATGATAGAGACCAAGTAGTTTCTTCCTAATCACATTATATTTAGCATTCAATGTTATTATAAGTTTAAATTCACATTCTGCATCTCTTTCCATTATCTAGAAAATAAAAAAACCACATTCATATTTCATTTCATTGATAAATAAAAGAAAACAAAAAACAACTAGATTTAGGTGAATTATAATAAGTAACGTAACTAAGAATATCCTCGAGTGAGACAACACTAGTCATCCTCAATGATGCATTAGGAAAATAATTTATGTTCTCCATTCCCTATGATAGGTGCATGTTAAAACTGGAACCATTCCCAGAGATCAAATCATTACTTTACATACTCTTTTATTTTTGACAATGTAAATAGTATTTAATGCTTTAATAATAAGATTATTTTCCCATTATGTATTAAAATGATTATTATTATTCATAGATATAATACTAAATCCTAGAGGAACCCATAGATGAATCAACGTGGTATAAAGAATATGGAGTTTAACTTTCTCTAGATTGATCACGGTATCTCGAAGAAAAAATTTCATAGAGGAAAAATTCAAAGACCACATCCAGGATCTTAAGGAGACCCTCAATCCCTTAATAGTTGATGTATTTTTCCGAGGTTTAACTGAATTCTAAGAGTACTTCACATAATTGTATCAATCAATAATAAATCCACAAATAGAATGATCAATGTTTCCTCTCATAAATTCTAAATAAACTCCCTAGGATCATTTCCAAGAAAAATTTTATATAAAAAATATACAATATGAAATTAAACATATTTAAGAGAAGATACATGGTCTATAGGAAAAAATTTAATGGGAAACTAAGTACTTTAATGCACCCCTCAAGAAAAACAATCTTTAAATAGAGGAAGTGACCTTAGTCTTTTCTAAAATTTTTGAGGAAATCCAAAAATTTGTTGCTAAATTAAAGTAATATCAACAACACAACCACTTGAAGAACCAGATCCAAGATGACCATGATGAGTTAGATTGGATTCATGATGATGAAGACTTACCTATTGATCTATATGTGGGATATCAATAATATCTAGATGACTTTTTGAATTAATGTGAAGTAAAAATTGATCTCCCTCTCCCCTAAAAAGTATAAGGGACAACCCCTATGTACTTATCTCTATCCATGGAAGTGGATGAAGACACATAAGTGATGGAATTTGAGTAAAATATGTAGGAGTATGGCTACCTACCTCCATCCACTAAGATCCAACTTCAAGAGGCACTCACCATTGAATAAGAGATTAAATCTTAACAAATTTAGGAATATGATCTTATCTAAAACTATATTTCATTTGATTTTATTATATGTGAATTAAGTATTAATTCTAACTACTATAAATATTCATATTCTAATATTTTATTGCAGGCCATAGAGAAAGATGAATGAATAAAACCCACACCTGTTGAGGAACACTTGGAGCTTAATAATAATGAATAAGAATTTGTGGAAGCCCATGAAGAAGACCAAGTGGCTAATCCAAAGAAGACCGAGATAGAGGATTCTCACTTCTAATTGGAGAAATTTCTTATTTATATTATATTCATGTAAAATTACCTACTTAATTTACATTTAAATATTCAATTCATTCTTCTCAATTTTAGAAAACATTAGATAAACAAGAGAATGTTTCACAAGTAGCCACCAAATATTAGGATGATCCATACTTCATCCTATCCCCTCTATGAAAGATATGGTTAATTGTGAAGGGGTGGATCTAGTATAATCTAACCATGGTTCATTACTGAAAATCAAAGAATAAATGAATGGTGGGGAAATCCACATGTGGTGGTTTAAGTCCATCAAAATCCACCCACCACCAGATTATGGATAACAACTGGTACTACCCTCTAGAAGCCGAAAAATCTGTGACCCATTTGGGGGTTTATACCAAGTCTTATATTAATTTTCATTCAAATAAACTAGATTTAAATTTTATTAGATTATCATGAAACCCAACTCCCTCTATCATTTTGAGCTTAAATGGAATGATCCTTGGGTTTTAAATGAGTACTTTACTTTTGTAGGTCCATAATGGCATAAAGAATCCCTCAAAAAGTGGACAAAGATGACTAAAGATTCATTGTAAAATGGTGTTCACTTCTAATTCTTATATTTTAAACTCCCTGCCATTTTTTCTAAGACCTTTTTTGAGATTTAAATTGAAAATTTCATGCACATGATTCAATTATTTCCTTACATGATTTTTCTAAGAAACATGAGTTTTCTAGGAATCCCATGATTCCATGTTTTAGATTTAATGATAATGAGTTTGTATGAGTAAAATATATAATTTAATGATTAAGTTGAATCATGGATATTGAAATTTAGAATCACGATTTGAGGAATTTTATTGATTTATGCAAATGAAATTTCCTTATCATTTTTCATGCACTGAATTTCTAAAATTCATGTAAATTGATTTGTTATTATTGGTCATGCCATGAGTGATTTTCCAATATCAAATTTACCATTCATAATAGGATTTATAGACCAATTAATTCCTATTTATTCTTGAGAATATTTCTTAAGTAATCTTGGGGCATTCCCCCTACCAGAATATTCATTGATACTTTTCAATGCCAAGGAATATAAAAACCCACATTTAAAATGATTGAGTAATCCTTTGAAAATCCCTTATCCTTGAATAAAATCTTTATATTAATCCTTGTTTATCCCATAGATACCATGGATTCCCTTGTTAGGAATGATCCATATTTCAAGCCATTTTTATCTATTTCTACCTGGCTCTTAATATTTTTATGATATTTAAATGCTGTAGTGTGGGGTTGGTAAATTCATGGTAAAACGTATGAAATGAATTGTAATTAAAAAGTGTGGGGGTTATTAATTTTGGTTATTAAGAATGGTTTTTTATTTGTTTATTATACTTTATGTTTTAACTTCTTGAAATAAATTGAAAAAGGCCAATGGGTTGTGACTTAGAAGAATCAAAAAACACCATCACCAGAATGATAATTTTTTTCATATATAGTCATATGGTGGGAGTGAGATTCATTTTAAGAATAAATTTTAAAAAATTAAAAAATGTAAAAGGTACTTTGATCAAAAGTATAAAAGTATAATAAAATTAAGTAGGGTTCACATCATTCATTATGATTTCATTCGTCATAACCTTTACTGTGATATTGGGAAGTGGGAGTTGTTATTTAGAAGGGGAGATTTTCATTGAGATTTTAATTTTTATATCATGATTAATACATTATAGATTATCATCCTCCTTGAGCCTTAATTTTCAAAACATTTATTCTAACCAACCTTAAGCCTCAAAGTCATTAGAACCTAAACTGTAATGTCCTCATGATTTCATTAACATTTTTTCATTACAATGTGGAGAAAGTAGTTACTTTAGATGCTTATGGATAATGATTATTTGTTCATGGAATGTGAATAACTATACATGAATTTATATCACGGGTGATGAGTGAAAATATTCAAAAGAGGTAGATATTGATTTGGAATGTTTAACAATAATTAATTGAGAAACTTCAATGAATTATAGGAAAAGTACCATAATTTTCCTAAAGGGATAATGTAAAATACTTGAGTTGATTATTTAATTGAACAATGTGAAATTTACTTGATATTTTATGTGGATTTTTTAATGTTTGATTTAACATTGATAATAAATTGTTTTTATATTTCAATAATTAAAACAATGGTGCCCTCAAATTTTTATTATTGAGATTTTATGCTTGAGGAAAATCATAGATTAAGTGTGAGGGTATTTGACTAAAAAAAATCATGCATATTTTTAGATTTCTTCCAACGATTTTACATTCTTTTCAATGACTATTCCCATTAAATTAATTATTTTATTAAATTATCTAAATTTTCAAATAAATATTGAAACTTGATTAAAATATTTGTATTTAATGAATTATGCTTTCAAGCATTATTATACAAAATCCTGATTGGTATTTTTTGGGTGATTTTAACTTTCTATTTTATTTTTAGGTTATTAATAAAAAAATAGAGCCAAACTTAAATCGTCCCATCAACCAAGGTATCTCTTCATATATACAAACCAACGAGGTCTATATGGACAAGACACATTGGGAGATCCAACTTGAGTCAGCAAGCATGACATACATGGGGGAATCAATCCCATGAATTTTTGGCCTATGGTTAGTCAAGCCTGTGTGGAGTATGGTTTTAGAAAGGCCATGCTTGGTCCATGTAGTGCATGTGACCCATTTGTGTGTGTGTGCATGAGGATTATGGAGTGCATGGATGTTGCAGGCTTCTTAGCCTAGAATCTGACATAATGATTCTTAAAAAATCACTCCCTTCTTATGAAAAACTGATGTGGGGCTCATTATTATTATGGTAATGTTCATATTAATAAAAAATAGGCAGTTTAATCCAACTTCTCATGACTCCACTCATGGAAACCTGATGCTACCACCAACTACCGCTCAATATTGTCATCATTTCCATGCTATCATGAGAAAACCCCATGGTTGATGACCAAAAATCTCTAGCTCAATATTTTGAACCACTTCCCATGTCTGAGATCATCACGAAAGACCTCGAACTCCTATTTCGACCACCATTATGACCTTTTCGAAGGAAACCATTGCCACAGTCGATAAATGAGCTCCCTCTGGCCACTGTGATGGTCAGAGTGGTTAACGAGCTCACTCGCCAATTCCATGATCCACAAAATCACCACCACCATGCTTCCATGTATTAAAAAATCCCATGATCTATACACGACATACAAAATGATATTCCCCACCATATTTTCTCATCACTTCATGTTTGAAGACCTGAAATTTTTTGGTGTTTCAAAAATCACACCCCAACTCTCACTTCCTCAATTTTAAATAAATATATCCATTATTATGGGGGTATTTTGAAGATAAGAGGAGGCCAAGGATGCTCCCCCCAAAGCCTATAATAAGAGAATCTCACCACTTCTTGAATGGAGTTCCACCATGGAGGTAAATAGGTCGATGCTACATAACTATTCTTCATTTGTTGTTTTATTATTTTATTGTTATTTAAAATTTATTCTTGTAATTTTGATTTTTTCCCTTAAAAATAATTCATACATTATTAATAAAAAAGTGTTTTCATCCACCCATTTTTCATCTTATTTATCTTTTTATCTTTTTGAATTATTAATTCAATATATTTTATATTTATTTTATTTTATTTTATTATTATTATTATTCTAATTCAATTTCTCTCTTTATAATAATTTTTTGTTATTTTATGTGTTTTTAATATTCTTCTTATTTTATTATTCTATTTTATTTTATTTATCTCTCTCTCTATCTTATCCTATTTTTTATATTTTATGATTATTGTTTCCTAATTACTTTTATTTTAGTATTTTTATTTTTATTTTTTCTCCTCTTTCTATCCACTATGATCTCTTACCCTCAATAATGAGGAGCTGGCCCATATATTAGACCGAGGGATCCTAGGTGATCTTAAATTATTGCTTAATGTTTACATTATTTTTGTGATATATGTGAGTGGAATGCATGGGTGTGGAAATTTACCCCCATGAATTGCAACATAAATCTATTTCTATTCTTTTATTTTATTTATTTCCCCTATCTCCCAAAAATAAAATAATTACATGGTGGAGTAGATATGATGAATTGATGAAATTACATATGATGGATTTGGGTCTCAGAATATGTCACACTCCCAACTAAGGTGTTCCATAAACCATTATTACAAGAGACGGTGGAATAAATATTTCTTAGGCAGTCAAGATTTCAAAAATAATAAATAAAATAATAGAGAATGAATCATGAGAATTCATAGCTGTATTATCAAAATAAATTTGAACAAATAAAATAAAATAATTATAGCACACAAAACCAAACTCATAATGAAGTTAATTTTTCCTAATCATATTCTTTTTAGCATTGTAATTTAGTATAATATTAAATTCCCATTATTCATGTGATTCCATTATTTAGAAAATAAAAAAACAAAAATTAATATTTAATTACCTAGATAAATACTATAATACTAATGAAATAAGATTTAAGTGAATTATAATATTTAAACAAACTGAGATTATTCTAATGTAAGACAAACCTAGTCATCCTATGTGATGAATTGGGAAAATAATTTTTTTTCCATTCCCTACGATAGGCGTGCGTCGCACCTAAATCCCCAACATCAATCTACTATTGACACTAATTTGAATAGTCAGTACAAGATGGGGGAAAGTGTGTTAAGAATTTTTTAGTCTATGATATCATACATTCATAAATTGTCATTAATTAATGTCTTATAATTATCTTTTAATTATTTTTTTCGAAATGTGGAGGAACTGATAAATCACATTGAAAAAATTTTTGTTCCTCACAAAATTACTAAGTGATGTTCCCCCTCCACCCTAATTTATGGTACCCTCACTGAATGGTACAATTAAATATCGATGTCCCTATTTAAATATCAATTTATGATATGTAATTAATCTCAAAAAATTAAGGTTAAGAGGGAAACATAGGATTCTAATGTGGTTTCTTATCAATGGATTCTATGGTTTATATTAGTTTTAAAAAAGGTCAAATATAGGGTAGGTATCTTGGTCAAAATATCACAAATAAAATAAATTAATGGGTATAATATTTTTAATGATTTTCATAACCATAATTAATCAATAATACTTACAACAATGTTCTAGTGGTGATTCACACTATAACACCCCGGTCTGAGAAGGCCTGAAGCCGGTACATTATCTATTTACATTAGCATGACTATAAGGAATCAAATCCAGAATAACCAATCAGTTTTGCAATCTTGGAAATATAGATTACATACATGATACCCATAATATATTGGGAAATAGGAAATAAAATCCTGATACATAATAAAAATAAATAAACAACATCCTTGAAATCCTATTCAATGGAATCCTCTTCATAAACTGGGGAAGGGGATCATAATAAGGCACTAAACTAAAATTGGACTTTAGCGACAGTTTATTAAACCACCACTAATTTTTCTAAAGAGTTTAGAAGTGTTTTATTAAAATCTTCCACGAAACATTTTATTTATTCACACACCTAGAACTTATTCCTTGAAGACCCCACAACTCTGACCTTTACGACCCCCCAAAACCCACCAGTCCTGACCCTCTTCATCCCTCACCACCAGTCCAAACCCTTACTGACCCTCGTCGCCCCTCACCACCGGTCCCTACCCTCCCTGACTCTCACTGTCTGTCCGAACCCTCAGTTCCCACCACTTCAACCCTCGCTGCCCCTTCGTATCAATCCCTACCTATATGTTCACTGTCGCTCTCCACCAGTCCTAACCATTCACCTCACCACCCCTTACCATTGGTAGATTTTCAATTAGTTTTTATGGGATTTAAGTTCATTCATATATTAAAAATTTGAATATAGGATAACATTCCATAATTTTCTTATTTTATATTGTAAACCAGTCCATTGATTTATTACATTGATTATGTGATCTATTAATGATAGAATTTTATAGTTTGATCAAGTTAAATATTTGATTTCCATACAGTTATGATATATATTTTTTTACTTAGTGGAGCATGTGAATATTTTTGTATGTGTATATATATATGTGTGTGTGTGAATATGAAAATTTGGAGGGATAAAGGATCTTGGAGGATACTAGGATGGATATACATTTGGTTGTGGGTAGACTCCATGGAGAACATTTGTGTAAACTTTATTTTCTAAATTATTACTTACACATTCAGATCATTCCTCTATAAATGAGGCTTATGGGACCAAAAGATAACATCGGTCAGGATACTCATATTATTGAGGATTCAATTGTTCCACTGCCTGTTGTGTAGGATGGCGTAGAAAATTAAGCTACTATACCATATCTTGTGGTGTAGAAATATTTCTCTTGTAATACCTGACCATTCAATATCTCTCTGTTCACAAAAACCGTCCATTAATAAAGTCAAAGTTTTCTTCATCCAAACACAAAAAGTAAATTCAGAAAATTAAAATAAATAAGATAAATAAAGTCATATATATACCTAAAAGAGAGAAAATTTGAATAACACATCCTTGATCATCATTAATCCACAAATTCATTCAATGAAAAGAAATTTTACAAAATGTATCCATTAAATAAAAAAGTGTATCACGATATTAGATTAACAGTTTTGAGAATCATGCTGGTCCTATAATCAATTATCTACATTGGATTGTGATACATTTTTAAATGATTTCCTAAAGGAATATTTTTATTAAAAATGGATTTCAACATGTATTTTTCCTATTGTGTTTATTAATGGGGTTTCAATGATAAATGTACCTATTTTACACATCATTTTTATCACAACTAGAATTTAAGGATTCCAATTATCCATTTTAATATGCTTCATTATTTACCATATGTATTTATATAGGAAAATGTATTTAACATATTCATATTTTTCTCAACTGGTATATATGAATATAATTTCCAATTTAGTAATAGTTATGGGTTTAATTTTATTCAGTAATGTATAGGCACATCTTGATATATCTGGATAAAATATGGATTACATTATCAAAGAACGCACATCATTATGATAAGGTTTTGGACATGTTTTTAGATTTTTCAATTACCAATCGATCTGTTAATGGGAGAATAAGATGTACATGTACTAAATGTAAATTTAGAAGATGGTTTAAGAGAGATGAAGTTTATGAAAAATTTATATTGAAGAAATTATCTGCTCAATATTTGTGTTGTATTTTGCATGGAAAATCGAACGTTACAGAAAGATTGAGCACTGGTGTCAATCCACAAAATGAGCACCCAACTTCTTCAACAATGGACTATAAAATGAAAAACCTTATAAATGATTCATTCATCATTGAAAGACACCAACATAAAAATCAAAATATATCAAAACAACTAGTTGAGGGTGATACAAATTGCAACGTGACAAGTGATGATTTTAAGACAGTAGGACAACAAGATCAAGATTGTAACATATCATTGGATCCAACTCTTCATTCTATGGAGACTAATGTAAGAGAAAACATAACTGAGATGACATATGTGTTACATGTATTATTTGATGATGGAAATCAAGACTTGTATAGTGGATGTTTGAAATATTCAAAACATTCATTTCTGCTGATGTTTTAACATACCAAATGCCTATACATAATTATAAATAAGGCAATGTCTATGATATTTTAATTGTTACATGATTAATTTCCTAAATAAAATATACATGAGTCATTTTATGTTGTGAAAAATATTGTAAACAAGATTGATTTGAATTATACAAAATACATGCTTGTCCAAATGATTAAATGCTTTATTGGGGAGAGTATTCAAGCAGACAGGATTAGAAAAAATGTAATTCTTATAGATGGAAGTATATGTCTAATGTTGGATGTATCAATAAACATACTACCATGAAGACGATGAAAAGTAACACACCTACAGAGGTTTTGCATTAGTTTCCTTTAAAGCATCAATTACAAAGATTATTCATGTCATCGAAAACCATTGAATGCATGAAGTTGAATTTTTTAGATAATAACAATGATGGGTTAATATGAAATCCATTAGATTTAAAATCATGGAAGTCATTTGATTAATTAAATCTATATTTCTCATATGATCTTAGGAATGTTTTATTGGGATTGGCTGCCAATGGATTAAACCCATTTGAGATGTTGAGTACTAGTTATAGGATTTGGCATGTTGTTTTGATCCCTTAAAATATGTATCTATGGATGGGTATGAACCAAATTTATTTTATCATTTTTATTATTATTCCTATAAAAAATTCATAGAAATGATATTGATGTATAATTTCATCATTTTATTGAAGAATTACAGGAGTTATGGAGAAACATTGTTGATACATATGATGCATCTTCTAGAACAACATTCAAAATGCAAGTTACTCTAATGTGGACCATTAGAAACATACATAGACATGGGAATTTACCTTGTTGTAACACTTACATGGGTTTGGATTAACCTGTTTGTAACTTGGATTTTGAGCCCAAATGTCCACCTCACAGAATGAATGGTTCTTATTTTTTCATCGAATATTTATCGATGTATATCACATATTTCATAAAAACAAGTCAAAATTAATTGGTTTCATTGATCTTAGACCACGTCCAAAGTTTCTAACATGTTCTGAATTATTGGAAAAACTTTAAATTTTGAAACAGAATTTAGGAAGGTGCATCATTTGAATGATAGTGGGAAATGATTTCTAAGGGCATCATCAAGTGAAATAGGAACAAAATAATGGAAGAAAATGGTATATTCTTCAAACTTATTTTTTAGGAATTTAATATGTTGTGAAATAGTCTTGAAGTGATTAATATTGAGAAGAATGTATGTGAAAATTTTATCTTCACATTGTTTAATGATCTTGGAAAGTCAAAGGATCAACTCAATGCTCAGGATGGATTTCAAGCAATGAACATAAAGCATGATCTCTAGCCAGATAAGAATGGAAATAATGCCCCAGCCATTTTTTCAATAAAAAATAGGGATAAAGATACATTCCTTAAAATTTTAAAACATGTGAAGGTATATGATGGGTATTCAATTAACATATCTATATCTGTTGACTTAATTCATCATAGGTTACAAGGATTGAAAATCCACAATTCATATATTTTGTCACAACAATTACTACCATTGGCATTGCATATATTATTACCTGAAAAGGGTACTACTGTTGTACTCCAATTCTACACATTTCTCAGACAAGTATTTGAGAAAACTCTACATCCATTTCATCTTGAAAACCTTTAATAGATATTTGTATTGAAAATTTGAACATTGGCGATGATATTTCCTATTTTGTTTTTTACTATCATGATGCATTTAACCATTAATTTGGTTGAGGAAGCTAAATTAAGAGTCCGAAAACATTATTTATGGATATATACAATTGGGAGGTACTTTATTTACATATTTATCATTTTAGTAAACAATTCTTGGCACTTCATTAAATACATAATTGTGTTTTTTTATTTTATTCCACAAATATCTTGGGGATTTGAAATCATATGTGAAAAATAAATCTGAACCTAAGGGATATATTTTTGAAGTCTATCTGGAAGAGGAGTGTCTTACCTAATGTTATTGATACTTGAATGATATTAACACAAGATTCAATCAAGTTGGATGTTTTGACAACACATCGACTCAGTCTGAAATACATGGTAAATGAAAACAAATTCATGCTCTTTCCTGATCAGTTGGGAGGAGCACAAATGTTACACTAACAGAAATGGAATTATTACACGCACATAGATATGTGTTTCTAGATAGTAAAATAACAGATCCATTTATTTAAGAGTTGATGATACAAACAATGAGATTAATGAGAATAAGAACATTAAATAATAAAGATATAACAAAATATATTAATAAAGAGATTTTAGAATGGTTTTCACAACGTGTAAGTTCATAAATATTGAAATCAATACAGATATTAAGTTGATACCTATATTTTGTAAATATAATAATGAAAATTACTTTTTTAGACCATAAATACTGATACTTGAGCAGATTTTTCAGAAGATTTGATGTTTCTTTCTCGAGGTCCTCGAAAAAAAGTTAGAATGTTCAACACTTATAACATGAATAACATTATATTTCATACAGTCGATTGAGAAGAGGATTTGAAAACATATAATAGTGGAATATTTACATTTCTTTGAAGTGGGATACTATGGAATATTGATCAATATTATCCAATTAAACTGCTATGATCATTTTTATGTGGTGGTATTCAAATACAACTGGATGGATATTATCAGGGGTGTTAAAAGAGATTCCTTGCAATTTACTTATGTGAGCTTCTCTAACTTGATAGATGTTGGTGACTGTGAACTACATGATATTTATATCTTATCATCTCAATATAAAATGTTATATTATGTGAAATATGTTATGGATGAAGTGTGGATTGTAGTTTCTCACGTAAAACAAATAGACTTGTATGATATGGGTGATGTAGTGGAAGATTTGACCTTTGACATTCAATACCATCAACAACAAGAAGAAAACTTATTTTTCCATAATGATATTGAAAATATTAGTCTTTCAGGGGTGGATGAAGTAGTTGAAGTAATGATGGAGAAGGAAACTGAAATGATTTAAGGAGAAAAGGATTGTATGTGCAATTATCCATTAACTTATCAACCACTTATGTCATTATTTCATTTATTCATTATCATTGTTATGTTTATTTTGTTTGTTATTATTGTGCATCTATTATCATTTTTATATGCATGAATATTTTCAAATATATGTTTCAAACATAATTTTATTTGATTAAATAATATGAATCCCAATGAGGAAGCATTATACTGATGCTAGAAGACTCTTAGTTGATGTTTGATTGACCACACCGAGAGATGGTGATCCATCTGTCTCCCTCCCTACAGCATCTGAGGCACCATCCCCTTTCCCCTACAACATATCTCACACCCTCCTTCAGCATCCCATTTGTAGCTCAGTTGATGCCTTCCCATTCAACAACCTCAATATTAAGGGAGAAATACACCACTTCTAGTTCTTCATGGGGATATTGGGGGAGACTATTATAGGGAAAAAAATTTATATGAATAAATTTATTACACTTTTTCTATACTACTAACTATTTTTAAATAAAATATGGAAACAATACTACCATGGATAATAAAATGAAAAGTTAAGTTGTATGGAATCTAACTAGACTAAATAAAGTTGTCCCATTTGATTCCTTTTGGGTTCCTACAGATGACACCATGGGATAACCTGGCCAGATTCTAGGATAGCTGGCAGTAGAGATGGTGACACTTCCCATTACATATGATTATTGGAGGAATATGCCTTCTTCATGGAAAAATGATGTTTTTTATTCACAAATAAAGGTAATTTTAATACATTATGGTGTAATTGAATGTAATTATGTTATTAAATACTAATATTTTCTAAATAAATCTCTATGTATATATTTTTTCTACTTTACCATTGTTGATATGCTAGCAAGAAAGTGGAAAACGAAAAATTTGGGCAATAAATGGAATGATTTTAAATGGGGATTATGTGACGAAGTCAATGGTAGTTTTTTAGCACCCAAAAAATGTATGATAAGGTACCCAATGTTGTACCTATAGATAAATGAAAAGTTTTTTTGATAGGAATCACGATGAGAAGCACATGGTACATAAATATATGTTATTATATTAGTCTCATTTTACATTTATACAAGTATATGAAAATGATATGACATTGAAAACATTACCGTTAAATTAATTTTTTTTTATTTTATGATCTTTCAAGGAAGAATTCATTCAGTTGGGCTATGAAAATCATCCCTCACTCTATAGGGTCAAATATTTTTTTAAAAATACGATTGAAACCTAGTAATATTTTCATAAGTTTAAATATTTATAACTCAATAATATCTATTTAATATATTAAAATTTTGATTTATCTTTATTTAATGTAGTCACAAAGTTTAGGGAACCAAGAAACCTTAACAGAAGTGTGGTTAGATGTTCATAAAAAATCTGATCGGAGTTTTGTTAATGAGCCTACCAAAGAAGTTGGGGTATGATTTTATTTTTAATTATAATTACTAATTATAAGTTTCCACTATGTTATTTTTTATTTCTTATAATATGACTAATATTTTATTTATAGGTAAAAATTAATGAACTTTGGGATTCTAATCCCATGCCGACCTACTCAACCTCCCAGGATGACCTAGTTGGTAAAGTCCTTGGGAAGGAGTAGCCTGGTCGATTTCGTAGGATGGGTTTGGGACCATTACTATATGAGGTCTTTGGAAGGCCACCTGGGATTATAGCTTCATCTACTCCTATCTATAGTCACTCCCTACACTGATATGTTGAGAGAGAGTATTTTCTATGAAAAACACAATTCATGAATAGGGGTTAGATATCAACTTTTCAAAAAGTGTTGATTGATTTATATTAGAATATGATCATATGTTTTCCCGATGGTATTGCATCAATGACTGGTGGTGAGCAGGTAAATCATACAATTTCAAAATCATTTATTTCACAAACATTTATTTTTTAAAATTTAAATATTAATACAGAAATTTTTTAATTTTAAATATAGTTTTCTTAGAGGTGTCAAAAGAAGGATGTGGGGACAAAGGTGGAGAGGGTGGAGAGCAGTGTTCATCCTCGGACAGTGATTATTGGTGTTTTTGATGTTTCAAAAAAATATGAAAAGTGACTGTTTGTTCATGTATCATGTGTGGCATACATTATTCACCTAACATTTTCATGACCTAACATTTTCATGATTTCCCTTATTTTATGTGGCTAAAAACCTTTTAGGGATATAGTGATATTCATCCATTCATAGAAATATAAGATTGACTATGATTAAAATATATATCTTGAAATGGTTTTCATGTTATTTAGTGAAAACCATAATATCTTTTATTTTATCATCAGAAAAAATCCTTTCCCTAATCCATTATAGTAATACCTAAGTGAAATTTCCTTCTTGTTGAAGTCCCATAAGGTAAAGTTCAATAATTATGGATATAAATCTTCTCCCCATTTTTAAATTTTAATGAATGATTTTTTTACTTCAAGCCTATACATGTGTATGTTTATCATTCACATTGTTGTTATGTATAGCCTATAGGCCCCAAACCCCATTCATCATTTATGTTCTATCATCACCTTAAGCTATATCAACTCACTATTGGACATCAATCACTTTACATCATCATTCAAAATGCTGATCCTTACTCATTATTCCTCTCAAAGCCTTCCATGACCTCCCACATTCTTAAGGACTCTAATGTTTTCACACATTTAATCTTTCCCCATGCCACCAATATACTATTTCTAAACCAACAACTATCATTCTAGCTATCACACTATATTCCAACCATTGAATCTCCCTTCAAAAATCCAAATTTTAAACCTGACTCCCACCTTATCTATTCTATTTTAGATCAAAGATATATGATTATTGATATGTTTAACAATTTTAAAATCTAATTATAGTTTTTGAGTGTTAATTAGTGTTTGATTGTTCACTTATAATATTTTTTTATTATTCATGGTTTATAAATTTACTTTTCTTGAAAATGGTAGTTATTTTGGATTAGAATTAGGTTTTTCTTTTGGTTTTTTATTGTGAATAATTAATTTTACCAATCTATAAACTATAATGAATATAAATTTATAAAATTTTATAGAGATATTGTGTTCTGTTAATACTTTTACATACATGTTTTAATACTTATATATACATCAATGAATTATATAATATATTTGATTATAATTCTATAATTTTTATGTAAATTTTTATGCCCAAGTTCTTCAATGCAGATTGTTGAGCCCATGGTGGAAGGAGTGAGAATAAGATATAATGGATATGATTGGTGTGTTTTATTTTTTTTACACATATAAATCATGTGTAAAATTATGCGTTTCATGGTTATTTATTTTATGTGATGTTTGTTCCATGGTTTTTGGAATGATTCGAAGAACATGAAGGAATATGATGATTTGAAAGTGAATATTATCTTATTTAATTTTTCTATTGTTTAAGATATAGATAAACACTAGAGAGAAGAGAAGATAAATACTATATATACAATTAATAGACAATATATAGAGATTATCCATGTTTGAGAAAATGGAAAAAATAATAGAGGAGAATAAGTGATTGTGTGCGTGTTTTGTTCATACAAAGTAGATAAATGATTTTATACTGTTCAAGAAAAAGATGAATAATAATAATGAACCTAAATCAATAACCTAATTGAAGTCCAATTAGGGATATGTTCAATAATCATAGGGGTTAATCAATTTTGATGACTTTTTATCCAATTTAAAACATTTTAAACCCTATACTTTTATCTCTTCACTTATTAAGGTGGAAAATTCTCTCATTCTATATTCTTAACATCATCTTTTCTTACAAAAAATTTAAACACACACCAACATAAGTGTCACAACAGATGTACAAGGTTAATCACTAAAAATTATAAGGATATTACTTTGTGTTATAGGTATTCCTCCGATATTACACAACCCACTAGTATTAATCTATAGGTACGAGTGAGCATGTTTTATCCTTGAACTTATATTACATGCTTTTTGACTATGTTTCAGTGCTTCCCGAACTATTTCAGCATCTCAATGGGTCGTTATAATACCATCCTAATAATTTAAAATATAATTTTCTAAAAATAAAAAATCATACACTATTACAGACTAAGCCATTCCATTGATGTTCCAAATTATTATTTTCCTTATACAATTTCACAAAAGAAAGAAACTCATTCGCTTATTATGCCTAAAACATGATAAAAAATTCATCTTTTTATTATTATTTAAAAAAATGGAAGGGTTTATATAACAAATTATTCTTCTTATGTTCATTTAAAAATTCAATACTCTACTTTTTGTTAAAATTGAACTACAAAACCTATTTCTTCCACTTCCTTCATTACAACACAAAATTTCTTTAAATCTCCGCTCAATAATATCATTTGTCTTCACTCTGCAGCCTCTACATCATTGAAACTTGAAAATGAAATACCTTATTATTATTAATCATATATAGTAGTAGAAACACCTTCTTCTCAATTGAATTTTAATTTTATAATTCAAATTCAAGATTCCAAATTCTTTCAATCATTTATCACCTTATATTGATTCTTTTAAAACCATTAGATCATATTAGTCCTCATAGTCACCATTAATGATGTTAAATAACTTAATATATTGACTATAATATTATCTTGAGTCAAAAACAGATAAATTTCATTTGATCTACCTGAAATTAGAATTATCCTTTTGAACACAGTTGGAATAATGAAGTGTTGGAACCTGTTTTGGAACATCTTCAGTGGACCATGATTGGATTTTCCCCTGTAAAAGTTTGAAAAAGGAATATATAAATTTAATTTTGTTGTTTTTATGGTTTTTATGCATTTAACATGTTTAATAAAATTTCAAGGGTGTATTTCATTGAAAAAATGCTTATTCATTGGGTTTAAATCCAAATATGGTTTTAATATCCGGTTTACCTTTTTTTTGTGTTTTACTTGTTTTAGATGCATGGTGTGGTTTTATAATGTGAAATATAATTTCCCTTGACATATTTAGTTATTATAATATATTACGAGTGCAAACTATGGGTTATATGTTCTCTGCATATGTTTTTTTAGTGTACTAGGGCTACAGAATCCGCATCATGATTTTATTTGTAAATCAACATAATGTGGCGGTTTAAACCACCAATAAATGTGGTACATTTTTAGTTGATATTTAAACCATAAATATATGTTGATTGTTTTTTTATTAGAAAAAGCTAAAGTCCACTAAAATGAAATAGGATTATTTAGTAGTGATTTTATTAGTTTTAGTGGCGTTTTTAACCACCGCTAAATCCTTACCATATTTTATAAAAAAAAAACCACTTCTAAAACCAATGAAACCATCACGAAATATGGTGTCTACTATAATTCTCAAAATCCATCGCTAAATGAAAAAAATACCACATATTGGACTCCAACACCAGTTTTAGAAACAGTTTTATGAAACCATCGGAGAACCATATCGTGGAAGTTTAATTTCACTGCTATGTCAAAAAAACAGCCACTATGGGGTTATTTTATTATATTTAGGGTGGTATGAAATTCTCCATAATGGTAAATAATGTAGAAAAAATAATTAATCAATGAAAATAAATCAAAATGAAATGGAAAATAACTGATAACACATGCCATTCAAACAACTAGATAAGGAAATTTTAGCATGTAAATATAAGAAACTAAAACACATGACATTTAATCAATGAAATGAAAATGAAATATATCCAAAAATATGTCAAAAAAATCTTATAGATGAATAATAACTTAAATATCTATGATTTAAATGAATAAATATGGATATCTATAACATACCACTAAGGATTCAGTCCAAGGATATAATACTTTCAATGCTTTATGGAAATAATCTAATACTTTAAAGGATTCATAAAAATATTCTAATACTATCAATGATTCATGAAATGAATATAATATATTCATGGATTCATTCCAAGAATATAATACTTTCAATTTTTATTTACATGAATTTAATACTGTCAAGTCTTCGTGTAATGAATCTAATACAGTCCAAGTGGACATGATATGAAAAATGGTATACTGTTTAGGCAATGAACATATCCATGTATTAGAATATGGATATTCAATTAAATTTCCAATGAAAATTATTAAAATAAAATATTATTGCGATATAATGTTAACAATCACAAGAGGTATTGATATTTAAAAGATAATCATTAAGAATATTCTTGAGGATAATGATCTTTAAACATTCCAAAGTGTCACATACCACTTTGAAACATTTAAATCATAATACACATGAATGAATAATGTTTAATGAAACATATAATATCATGATAGTAGATATATTCATGATATAACATGTCAAAATGAAGTATATACACCCAAAAAAATAAACTAGGTTCATAACAACAAATAAGTCTCAATGGTATGTAAATTGAGATGAAATCACTTACAACTTGAGTAGATTTTGTATAATGGGATCCATGAAAGAGTAATAATAAATATAAATGATTAATATCATCAAAAAAGGTAATTAATTATATAATATATCAAAATGTTAGGTAGATACACCACAAAAATAATTAAGCGGTGTAAATGGTGTATGCCTCACGGAAAGAAAAGTGAGACAAGAATCCCTTACCTTAACCTTCTGTTTTGTTTTGTGGTATTTATACTACTCTACAGTGCTTTAAAATATGTTACTAATATAAAAAAGAACCATAATTAAATTCATAATATCATATATTAACTTCTTCTAATATATTATTACCCATTTGTTAACAAACATTCATTATTTTAACTATTTCAGGTGTCAAATGCCTAGTTTTTTCATGTGTGTTTTGACTTGTTACATGCAGTTAATATTTATTAGATAATTATCTCAAAATATAAATAATGTAAAAAATTAATTAATTATCATATGAATTCATTATATATTTATTTAGAATATACTATAATAATTTGATATGGGAAATGGGATGAACCATTCATAGAGACGGTAGGTCGTACGTATGCATAAACACTACTTTCATTTCCTTGTTGTATTAAAAGAATGAAAAGTGAATGATATTTAGTTACATATATATTTTAATTTCATTATCATATATATTTTATATATGCTACATAGGTCTATTGAAATCATTGTTAATACGTTCCATGTACAGCGTGAACGAATCACTTCACTTCGAGGGGCAGTAGTCCACACTTCCTCAAACGATGTTATCGTATTATCAAAAAATGGGAATTATTAATTGTATGTGCTATGAAAAGATAAAATAATTATAATTAATTAATAAATATCATAAATATCATACTTAAATAGGGTATCCATCATAATGGCCACCAAGATTTTTGGTAAAGTAAAAATGAACAATCATTGTTTCATGTGGTAGTGGTTTGCCGTAAACAGAAATAGTATGTTAGTTACCCATTAAATTAGGGTGAGTGTATGTTTAGGTTGAAAAATTTACATAACAAATAATATTATGTTGGGGATTCTGTTTTTGTTTTATAAGTATAGAATAAGTAGATTTGTGGAGGTGGAGAATGGAAATGAAACTAGAGATATTGAGAGAAAACGTTGCCTCTTAATAGAGTAACTCCTTTTAATTTGTACCAAAAGGATTCCTTGGATATCTTCCTCACAAATTTGATGTTTATAGGTAGAGTTCATGGATTTTGGGAGACCATTTGATAAAATATTTGGTGAGCCAAAGTGTTTTGGGTTGTGTGAGGAATGGGTAGGGTGCTTTCCTTTTTATAGTGGAAGGAGAGTGGCACTCTTGTAAATACAAAAATGTATTCATTAATGGGAGGTATACTCTACCTAAAGTGACTAAAAAATGTTAAAATAATATATTAAATGGTTTTAATGGTGTATTAAAACATCCAGCAAACAAAAATTTGTGAATTTTATTATTTTGGTTCCTTATATTTTATGATTCCCCAGTTTTATCATTTTAGTTTTTGTTAAAGCATCTATTTTTCTAATCTAATTAATTTGACCATTGATAATAAAATAAAGTGATATTATTATAAAATAGAGATAAAAATAATTATTAATATTATATATAATTTATAAATAAAAATTCTAGGTATTTTTGAAATTAATTTTAAAACAAGAACATGTGACACGCTAAGTCGCTGTTTAAACCCAGACTGTATTAACAATGTTTTTACAATATGTGGGTCAATATGTTAATTATAAAAGATTAATTGGTACATTAATAGACCATAATTAATATTTATTAACACATAAAAAATTGATTGAAAATACGATATTGAGTATTTTTAAATAACTAAATAAATTATCCTTTATTGTATAATAACAATAATATCATTTCTAGCATTATTTAATTATTTTTAATTCTAAAATATAAAAAAATATTATAATTTAAATATATTAATTTTAAAGTTTTATAACATGATATAAAAATCTAAAAAATAAATAAATAAAATAATTCAGTCAATTCACTTTACTTTTAATATTTATAATATCGTTTAATTTATACAATTATTAAGTAAAAAATCATCATTCTGGAATTTCTTAAGAATTTTATTTATCTAAACCATATCTAAAAATTATTGATAAATTATTATGATAAAAGTAACCCATTTTTCTTCCAAAATTATATGTATAACCAAAAATATTATTTTTATTACATATATCAATATTTTATAAATGTTAATGGTAAGGAAAGTTCCCTTTTTTCTATTTCCTTAAATACCCTTTTATATAGGGAAACTCCATTTAAATATATGGAAAAAACACATAATTTTTTTACCAATTGTGTATATGGAAGAATTATTGGTAGAAAATGGGTTTTGGACAGGTTTCCTCGTGATTTTTGTCCTTATGATTAAGGTTTAGTCCGTTATTAAGCTTAATAAAACCTTAATCCCCGTAATTAATTTTAATCACACTCACTAATCATCTTGGAAAAAAATTAAGATGATGTTATTAGACCAGGAATACTATATTTATTATAACCGGATATGTTTTTTTTTAAATTCCAATCACAGATGTGGGAAAATTAAGATTAACACTAATCCATTACATGTGGAGAGAAAGAAGGTTTTTAAAGTAGAAACATTCAAAAGTTCACTAAATTTTTATATATAATTTAAATATAAAAATGATTCCAAACAACTTAATTGTGTTAACATATTCAAAATTGATATATTTCTATTTTCAAAATTAATTTAAAATATAATTTAACACTAATAATTAAATAAATGAAAAGGTTGTTGTTAACTAAATTTCAATAATTTTTAACATTAATCAAAAGATGAAGTATATCAGACAAATCCAAAAAACTAACCATAAGATAATTTACACATTATGAATTTAAAATTGAGGTTTATTTTTTAAAAAAAATTCATACAATGTCATAATTTGTTTTTAAAACAGTTTCTCCATTTACAAAAGGTAAAACTCGGTCTTGCGTGTAATGTAAGATAATTTAGTGTTGTGTGGAGCATAATCTTAACACGGTGTTGCGTATAACGGGGTAAAAATAATTTTTTTTAACATGAAATTATTGTAATTCCTTGGGGTGTTACATTCTCTCCACCTTATTTAAATTAAATCCTCATAATTTAAAATTGATCTTTGTAATCAAGGAATTGATATTTGAAAATACTATTGTTGAAGTACTCACATCATGAATAGGGTTAATAAAAAATCATCTCAATAAGAGATAAAGGAAATTACAATGGTCACGTAACTAGGTTCCCTAGTAGGATAACATAGGTGAAAAATAGAATCATGGATATAGAGAAAAAATAACAATAATGTTTTGATAGAGAGTGCTAGAGAAAATGGTTTGGAGAAAGATAAAAATAAAAATCCCTAAATCGATGATGATCTAATGGGACATTTAATTTATCGAGAATTCACATACTAGGACAATTTTTTTGGTTTCAAGATCAATTATTTTCGAGAGTTGAGGAATTCATTCAATCTCTAATAATACAAGGAAATATACTTGGTACATTTCTATAAGCATATTCTTATCTTTTGGTCGTCCCCTGAACTATTTCTACGTCATCTCATAAAACAAGATTCATCATATAGTGATATAATATATTAATCTCTAAAACTAGATTCAAATTTCAGTATAAACCATTTCAAAAATGGTTAACCTTTACTAAAGATAATTTTCCATCACTTTATAAATCTGGTCCCCAGATTTTCAAAATAAACTTATCATTAACCTATAATCAACATGAAGTGTATATAAATTTTCACATTCCAAACATGTGACTAACTTCATCATGTATCCTCATAAAACATGGTTATTAATCAAATCAACAAAAAACCTTATTCAGAACATGAATTATTCCTTATTCCTTAAATAATTAACATTTTATTTGATATATTTCATAAATAAAAAATAGTTGTAAACTCTATCAGTGATATCATTGACCACTTGTTGAAGAGTCATTAATCAGTTCCAAGGTAGTCAACAATTTTCCAAATAAATCATTTCTTCATAATTATCTCAACATCATGAACATATTAAGGGATATCTTTCCCCCAATCATGTGTTCTAGAAAATGTTAAGATTTCTAATAAATATATTTTCTTGGAACCATTCAGAATATGATCTAAAATCCTTAATGAAAAAGGACTACAGTATAATCCTCATATATTTCACAATTCTTATAACCAGTACATCATTGATAAAATATTTAAATGACATAGTTATTGAATCCATGTACATAAAGACATTGATTATTCCACTTTATCCTTAAGCCATTAACAAGGATATCTCATACGATTAAATAATACTTATTAACTTCAATATTTATATAGTAGTCTCATTGTCATCAACAATATAACCATTACTCAAACCGCCTTGGGTATTCTCTTCATGATCATTCCACTTGGAACATCAATTTTCATAATTACCATTCATTCCACACTTAAAGCATTTAACCATCGATGATTTCTTAGGGAGACCAGTATTCTCATCCATTAAATGAAGAAAAAATATTTATTTTTTATTTTAGTTACTTGATTTGTGTCCTTTTCCATAGTAAACACATTTTTTGACCCTCTAAGACTTTAAATTGGGTAATTATTTCCTCATTCTGGACACATAAGAAACTAAATCTAATTTCCTCCATGGTCTCAATTACCTAAAATCTCAGTGAACTCCTTCAATATCTTCCTTGGAGAGTCAGAGGGTTGGTTAAGGTACACGTTGTTAATCATGTTCCATTAAATATTATAAATAATGATCACAACATGCTTCACTGTAATGATCATTCCATTTAACTTATCCTTTGTAAATTTTCCATCACATTCAGTGTTAACCCAATTCCTTCTAGTACCCTCCATTGATTAAAAACCAAATTTATAGTGTGAGAAACACTTATGAATATATAAAACCACATAGTCCTAGAGAATTAACTATAGGATGAAAAAATCATGGATTCTAATTATTTAATCAATAACTCATTCAGTTTATCCTAGGTTATTCAAAGTCATCTTCTACATAAATTCTTATTGATGGTTCATAAAGAAAATGATAATTATCCAAAGTGTATCGCTCGGGTGTGTAAAAGAAGGTGAGTAGTAAGGATCTTTATCGTGTACCAGGTTACCCTGAGTTAGTCCTAGAACACCTTGTCAGTGTTATTACACCTAGGTACATTTGTGTTAGAACCACGTCCACTTGTAGTATCCAGACATTGATGTATTTTTAAGAATACCCACATAATCCCTACCTTAACAAAATTCATGGTTTATATTTTATACTTATCCTCAAAACCTATATTAGGGGTATGTTCCCTAATATAAGTTTTCAAAATCTAGTTTCCATGGTTGTTTCAAAACATTATTTGATACCAACATTAATGCTCTAACTCGAGAAGCTTGGAGTCGGTGCATTATCTTATTAAATTAGAAGGATTACAAGGAATCAAATACCAAAGGACCAATCAATTTATTAGTCTTGTAAATATATATTACATTCATGATACCCATAATACATTGGTAAATAAGAAAAAAACATGATACGTAATAAAAATAAATAAATAGAATCCTTGAAAGCATATTCAAAAGATTCCTCTTCATAACCTGGGGAAAGGAAACATAATAATGGTGAGATAAAATGATTAGTAATGTTAGGTAATTAGGAATAAATAATTAAACAATAAAAATAAACAAAAATGGAAAGTTAAATAACTAATAACCCATGCCATTCAAATAACTTGATAAAGAAAATTTAAAATGAGAAGGTAAAAACTGAAACACATGCCATTTAATCAATGAAAAAAAATTAAATATATCCATATATATGTCAAAATAAATCTCATGTATGAATAATAACATAAAAATATATGAAAAAAATGAATTATGATGGATATCTATAACATACCATTAAGGTTTCATGGCAAGATTATAATACTTTAAAAGCATCATGCAAAGAATATACTACTTTCCAGGATTCATGCCATGAATCTAATACTGTCAATGATTCCCTCCATGAATCTAATATAGTCATGTATTTATTCTAAGAATCTAATAATTTCAATGCTTCACTCTAATAATCTAATATTTTCAAGGCTTCATGCCATAATTCTAACATTGTCATGGTGAACACTGTATGAAAAATGGTATATGGTTATGTAATGAACATATCCACGTATCAGAATGGGGATATTCAAGTAAATTTACATTTAAAATGATTAAAATAAAATTATTATTTAAATATAATGTCAACAATAAAAAAATATGTGGGATTGAAAAGATAATCATTAAGAAATTTCTGGAAGATAATAATATTTAAACATTCCATAGTATCCCAAACATATTTGAAACATTTAAATCATAATACACATGAAGGAATCATATTTAATGAAACATATAATATCATAAGAGTAAGTATATTTATGATATAACATAATAAAAGGAATTATATACTCCAAATAAAATAAACTAGGTGCATAACAACAAATAAGTCCCAATGGTATATAAATTGAGATGAAATCCCTTACTACTTGAGTAGATTTCAAATCACGAGATCCATGGAAGAGTAATAATCAATTTAAACGTTTTATGTCAAGAAATAAAGGTAATTAATGATATAATATATGAAAATTTTCAGTATATACACCACATAAATGAAGTAAGCGGTGTAACTGATGTACAACTCATGGAAAGAAATGTGAGAAAAGAATCCCTTACCTTAAACATCTGTATTGTTGTGTGGTATTTATCCTTAATCATAGTGGTTTAAAATATGTTAGTAATATATTACAGAAATAAACTCATATTCATAATATAATATATTAACTTCTTATAATATCTTATTACCCATTTGTTAAAAAACTTTCATTATTTCAACTATTTTAGGTGTCGATTTCCTAGTTTTTTCAAGATTGTTTCGGCTTGTTACATGTTGTTACTATTATTAGATCCTGATTTCATCATACCTATAATGAAAAACATGACTTAATTATCATTTATAATAATTATATATGTATTTCTAATAGTTTCTAAAAATTGGGTATGGGAAATGAGATGCACCGTTTATGGAGACGGTAGGTCGTATATATTCATGAATGCTACTTTCACCGCTTTGTTGAATAAAAAGAGTTAAAAAGAATGATATTTATATAGATATATATTATAATTAAAGTATAATATATATGTTATATATTTTAAATAGTTATATTAAAATAATTTGTAATACATTCCATGTATAGTGTGAATGAATCACATCGCATCGAGGGGCGGTAGTCCACACTTCCTCAAACGATGTTATCGTATTAACAAAAAATGGGAAGTGTTAAAGTTATGTGTTATGAAATGATTAAATAAGTATAAATAAATAATAAATATCATAATTATCATATATTAATATTTTTTCAATCATAATGGCCACCATGATAGGTGGTAATGGAAAAAATGAAGAACCATCATTTTGTAAGGTAATAGTTTGTCGTACACACAAACAATATGTTCGTTACCCATTGGATGTAGGTGAGTTTAAGGGTGGTTTGAAAACAATAAATTAAACCATAATAGTATATTTAGGAAACCATTTTTGTTATATAATCACATAATAAGGATATTTTAGGAGGTGGACAGTTGAAATGAAACTAGAGATCTTGAGAGAAGACATTACCTCTTAATCGAGTAACTACATTTGGTTTGTACCAAAAGGATTCCTTGGATTGCATCCTGATGAATGGAATAATTCTAGGTATAGGTAAGGTATTTTGGTATACTATTTGGTAGATTTTGTATGATCCAATGTGGCTTGATAGATGTGAAGAATGGGTAGAGTGCTTGCGTTTTTATAGTGGAGGGGGAGTGGCACTCTTGAAAATACAAAAACGTATTCATTATTATGAGGTCTATCTTACCTAAAGTGCCTAAAAAATGTTAAAATATTGTATTAAATGGGAATCATGGTCTATGAAAACCATGACCACACAAAAATTTGTGCATTTTAATATTTTGGTTCCTTAACTTCTAAAATTACCCAATTTTATCATTTGTGTTTTCATTAAAGCATATAATTTTCTAATATAATAAATTTAACAATTAATAATAAAATAAATTATTATTTATTATAAAATATATATACACTGAATTATTAATATGAAATTTAATTTATATAATAAATAACCCATGTGTTATGGAAATTAATTTTTTTTAAACACAGGTGATGCACTAAAACACTACTTAAACCCAGACCGTGTTAACAATATTATTACAATATATGGATCCATATGTAAATTATAAAATATTAATTTTTCCATTAATATAACATTTTTAATATTTATTAACACATAAAAATTACTTTGCAGAATATTATATTTTTAATTATTTTAAATCATTTAATAAAATATCATTTATAAAAAAATATCAGTAATATCAATTTAGACCTTATATATTTAATTTTATTTTTAACATAAAAAAATTATTATAATTCCAATATATTAACAATATATTTTTATTAAATGATATATTCATATAAACAATTAAATAAAAATAATAACTCAACCACTTCACTTCACTTTTAATATTTATATTATCTTTTGTTTAAGTTAATTACTAACTACATGATCACTACATTGGTGTTTCTTAAGCATTTTGAGTCACTAAGATATCTATAAAAATTATTAATAAATTATTATGATAAAAACAATCCATTCAACATTCAGAATGAAATGTATAATTTAAAATATGATGTTGTTTATATAACTCAAACATTAATAACTGTTAAAGGTAAGGAAATTTTCTTTTTTGTCTTTTTTCCTTCAATAAACTTTCATATAGGGAACTTACATTTAAATATTTCCCAATAACCAATAAAATTTGATCCAAGTAGGAATATGATTTAATTATTATCATCCAATATCTTTTGGAAAATTTTCCATGTCATTTTGGTCCTTAGGATTAAGGTTTAGTCCCTTATTAAGATTAATCTTACCATAATAACCAAAATTAATTTTAATCACATTCACTCATATTTTTGGTCAAGAATTATGTATAACTTAATAAAACAAAAATATTGAATTGATTAAAACTATGTATTCCCATTTTCAAAATTCATAACATATATGTAGGAAAATTAAGATTAACGCTAATCCCACACACATGGTGAGAAAGTGGTTTATTAAAGTAGAAATTTTCAAGAGTTCAATATGTTTTTATATATAATTTAAATATAAAAATGATTCCAATGTCCTAAATTGTGTAAATATATGAATAATTTATCTATTTTTACTTTAAAAATAATTTTAAAATATAATTTAGCACTAATCAAATTTTCAACGAAAAGGTTGCTTTTAACTAAGTTGTAATTTTTTTATTCATCAAAAAATGAAGTTTCTTAGAAAAATACCAAAAAGATCACCCATAGTTAATTTACACATTTTTAATTAAAAAATGATATTTAGTTTTAAAAATAAAAGTAATAAATGAGTCAACATTTATTTTTAAAAAATATTCTCTATTGGAAGGTGTCAAAATTCGGTCTTGCGTGTAACTCAAGTTATTCAGTGTTGTGTGTAGCATAAGTCTAACATGGTGTTGTGTATGAAGAGAGAAAAAATAATATTTATTCTTACGTTAAATTTTTTTAATGTATTGGGTTTTTAAATTCTCCCCAACTTATTTAAATTGCATCCTCAGAAATTAAACTTGATCTTAGTAATCAGTGAATTGACATTTGAAAATACTGTTATTGTAAAACCCACATCATGAATAGGATTAATTAAACATATTCTTAATAAGGGATAAAGGAAATTACAATGGTCACATAACTAGGTTCTATATTTGGAGAACATAGGTGGGGAATTGAAACACGGATATAGAGGAAAAATCTAACAATAAAGTTCTGATATAGAGTGCTAGAGAACATGGTTAAGAGAAAGTTAAAAATCTAAATCCCTAAATATGTGATGATCTAAGGGGAAATTGGATTCATTATAAACAAATACAATTCGATAAAAATTTTAGTTTCAAGATCTATTTTTTACTAGAGTTGATGAATTATTTCACTCTCTAAGAATATAAACAAATATACTTGTTTGGTACACTTCTATAAGCATATTCCCATCCTTTAGTCATGAATTGAACTATTTATACTTCATATCATAGAATAATATTCATCATTTAGTTATGTAATATATTAATCTCTGAAACTAGTTTCAAAGTATTCACATAAACCATTTCATTAGTGGTTAATATTTCCAAAAGATTATGATCCAACACTTTAGTAATATGGTCACTAGATTTCCAAAAATTTACTTATAATTAGCCTATAATCAATATAAAGAATCTCCAAATTTTCACATTCTAATCATGTGAATGACTTCATCATCTATCCTCGTGAAATATTGTAATAACTCTAATCACCACAAAAATTTAGTGGGAACATGAATTTTTATTTATTCCTTAAGTAAGACAAATGTTATTGGATATATTTCTCAAATCCAAAAGTGTTATAAAATCCATCAATGATATCATAGAACACATGTTGTAAATTCATTAATTAGTTCTCAGGTAGTCATCACTTTTCCAAATCAATCATTTCTTCATCATTATACCAACATTAGGAAAATACGAAGCGATGTATTTCCCTCAATCATGTGTTTTCTAAAATTTTTATCTTTTTATTAAATAAATTTTATTGGTAACATTCAACATAAAATCTCAAATACTTACGAAAAACGTATTTCAGTACAATCCTAATATATTTCATAATTCTTATAACTATTACATCATTGATAAAATAGTCAAAGGACATAGTTATTTAATCCATGTACATGAACTCATCAATTATTGCTCTTCCTCCTTAATCCATTAACAAGGCTATCTCATCATATTAATTAATACTTTCTTCCTTTCACATTTAACCATTAGTCTCATAAACATCATAAATATACCCACTACTCATACCAACTTGCCAATTCTATTTATCCTCATTCCATTTGGAACATTAATTTACATAATGACCATTAATTCCACACTTAAAGAATTTAACCATCGATTATGTATTAGGGAGGTCAATATTACTATCAATTACATAAAACAAAAATTCATTTTACCCTTACAATAACTTGATTTGGGTCATTTTCCAATATCAAAACATCTTCTTGACCCTCTAAGACATTCACTTGGGTGATTTTTTACACAATCATAACATTGAGGAAACTGAATTTTCTTTCCTCCATGGCCTCTATTACCAGAAATCTTAGTTAAATCCTTCCTTCTCTTCCCTATTGAGTCTGAGGGTTGGTTAAGGTACACATTGTTAATTATGTTCTGTGAAATATTATTAGGCATGTTTCCAACATCCTTCACTCCAATGATCGTTCCCTTTAACTTCTCATCATTAAATGTTCCATCACATTCAATGTTAATCCATATATTTATGGTTCCCTCCATTGATGAAAAAAATAAATCATTTTATGAGAAAAACTCATCAAAGAAGAAAACCACATAGTCATGGAAAATTACATATTGGATGCCTAAATCACGTCTCTTAATTATTTAATCAAGAACTGATTAGGTAAATCATTGGTTATTCATAGTCATAGTTTACATAAATCATTATTGATGGTTTATAAAGAAAATATGAATTATCCAAAGAGTATCACTCTGGTGTGCCATACCAGGTGTATAGTAAGGCCCATTGTCATGTACTAGGTTATCCCATGTCAGGTCTGGAACACCTTGTTTGAGTTATTAATCCAAGGTACATCTATCCCAGAGCCACTTCCACTTGTAGTATACAAACAATGATTTATTCTTATCAATACTGACATAATATCTACAATCCCAAAATTATTGGATTATCTTATATACTTATCCTTAATGTATATATTAGGTTTATGTTACCTAATCTATGTTTTATGAATATATTTTACAAGGTTGTTTCTAAACTTCCTTTGAAACAAACTTTAATTCCCCGACATGAGAATCCTGTTGCATGTGAATTATCTTATTACATTGGAATGATTAAAAGGAATCAAATACCAAATTAATGATTAGTTTAGTAGTCATGGAAATCCATATTACATATATGATACTCATAATACATTAGGAAATAGAAAATAAAAACATGAAACATAATAAAAAAGAATAAACAAAATCCTTGAAAAAATATTCAAAGCACTCCTCTTCATAACCTAGGGAAAGGAAATATAGTAAGGGTGAGATAAAATGAAAACTTATAATATATTAAAAAAATAAATAATTAATCAATGGAGATAAACCAAAATTGAAAGGTAAATAACTGATAACACATTTCATTCAAATAACTTGATAAGGAAAATTCAACATGGAAAGGTAAGAAATGGAAACACATACAATTTAATCAATAAAATGAAAATGAAATATATCCATAGATATGTCAAAAAATAATCATATGGATGAATAAAAACTTTAATATCTATGAAGTAAATGAATAACAATGTATATCTATAACATATCATCAAGTATTACTGCCAAGGATCTAATACTTTCAAGGCTTCATGATAAGAATCTAATAATTTGAAGGCTTCGTGCCAAGAATCTAATACTGTCAAGGTTTACTTAAATTAATCTAATACTATCAAGGCTTATTCCAAGAATCTAATATTTTTAAGGCATTATGCTAAGAGTTTAATACTGTTAAGGATTTGTTCCATGAATCTAATACTATCAAAGTGAACACCGTATGAAAAATTCTATACAATTTAGGCAATGAACATATACATCTATTAGAATATGGGTATTCAAGTAAATTTTCAATTAAAAATTATTAAAATAAAATTATTGATTCAATATAATTTTAACAATCATAAAATGAAGTGATATTGGAAACATAATCATTAAGTACATTCTTGAGGAGAATAATCTTTAAACATATCAAGGTGTCTCGTGACACTTTGAAACATTTAAATAACAATACACATTATGGAATAATATTAAAGGTAACTTATAATATCATGAGAGTAAGTATATTAATGATATTACACATAAAAATGTATTATATTCACCAAATAAAATAATCTTGGTTCATAACAACAAAAAATTATCATTGGTATATAAATTGTGAAAAAAATCCATTACTACTTGAGTAGATTTTGAATCATGGGATCCATGAAAGTGTAATAATCAATTGAAAAGTTTAGTATCATTAAATAAATGTAAATAATGATATAATGTATCAATATTGGAAGTAAAAACCCCAAACAAAATAAGTAAGCAGTGTAAATCTGGTATGCCTCACAAAAAGAAAAGTGAGACAAGAATCCCTTACCTTAACCCTCCTTTTTTTGTGTGGTATTTATCCTCCTATATATTTATTTAAAATATGTTACTAATATATATACAAACCATATTATTATTTATAATATCATACATTAACTTCTTATAATAACTTTTTACCCATTTGTTAACAAACAATCATTATATTAACTATTTTATGCGTTAATTTCCATGTTTTTTCAAGTATGTTTTGACTTGTTACATATTGTTCCATTTACTTATATCGTTATTTCATAATATCCATAGTTTAAAATATGAATTAATTATCATATATAATTATTATATATGTATTTATAATAGTCTATAATAATTGGATATGGGAATTGGATGCACCGTTCACGGAGTCTGTAGGTCGTATGTATGCATGAATGCTACTTTCATTAATTTTTTTTATTAAAATAATTAAAAGTTAGTGATATGTATATACATATATATTATAATTCTAGTATCATATATATTTTATACATTTTTAATAGTTCTACTAAAACCATCCATAATATTTTCCATGTATAACATGAACGAATCACATCACCCTGAGGGGGCGGTAGTCCACACTTCCTCAAATGATGTTATCGTATTAACGCAACATGGGAAGTGTTAAAGATATGTGTTATTAAATGATTAAAGAATAAAAAATACATAATAAATACCATATATATCATATATAAATAGTTTTTCCATCATAATTCACCCCCATGATAGGTGGTAAAGGAAAAAATGAATAATCATCGTTTTGTGAGGTAGTAGTTTGTCGTACACAGAAATAGAATGTTCATTACCCATTGGATAGAGGTGAGTGTAAGTTTAGGTTGAACCCCTTACATTATATCATCATAGAATATTTTTTATAATATTGTTTTTATATAACAATAGAATAATGAGATTTTAGGAGGCAGATATTGGGAATGAAACTAAAGATCTTGAGAGAAGATGTTGCCTCTTAATCGATTAAATCCTTTTGGTTTGTACCAAAATGATTCATTGGGTTTATTCCTTCTCAATGGGAAGATTCTAGGTCGAGGGAGGGATTTTGGTAGACAAATTTGGGTTGTGTTGGATGATCCAAAGTTTCTTGATATGTGTGAGGAAGGGGTAGAGTTCTTTCCTTTATATAGTAGAGGGAGAGTGACACTCTTGTTAATACCCAAAGGTATTCATTAATGGGAGGCCTAAATTACCTAAAGTTCCTCAAAAATTGAAAAATAATTTATTAAAGTGGAATAAAGTTTGATGAAAACATCTATTAAAAAATATGTGTATTTTAATAATTTGGCTCTTTAACTTCTAAGATTCCATAATTTTATCATTTTCGTATTTATTAAAGAATCTAGTTTTCTAATATAATTAATTTAATAGTTAACACTAAAATAATAAAAGATTTATTATAAAATTTTGATAAACATAATTATTAATATTATATCTATTTTATAAAATAAAATCCCATGTATTTTGGAAATTAATTTTAAAACAAGCACACGTGACATGCTAAAACACTACATAAACCAGGACCATGTTAACAATGTTTTTACAATATATTTGTAAATGTGTTAATTATAAAATATTAATTGGTAAATTATTAGGAAATAATTCATATTTATTAACACTTAAAAATAACTTGGCAGAATATAATATTTTTATTAATTTTAAATTATTTAATTAAATATAATTTATTGTAAAATAACAATAATGTGAATTTTGACATTATTTATTTAGTTTTAATTTTAAAATAAAAACCACTATTATAATTCCAATATATTAATTTCACATTTCTATAAAACTATATATTAATCTAAATAAATATAAAAAGACAATAATTAAATCAATTCACTTCACTTTTAATATTTGTAGTATCATTTATAGAAGTTAACTATTAACTAAATACTCACTACCTCGACATTTCTTAATAATTTTAATTAAGTAAATCATATTTGAAAATTATTGATAAAATATTACTATAAAATTAACCCATTTATATTTCAAAATTATTCGTATAACCTAAAATATTATGTGATTTTCATATCTTAAAGATTTATAAATGTTAAAAGTAAGAAATGTTCCCTTTTTGTTTTTTTTCATACACATCCTTTTATATAGGAATCTCCCATTTAAATATCTCCCAATAACCCATAAATTTTTTCCAAGTGGGGATATGGTTTAATTATTGGATACCAATGGATTTTTTATAAGTGTACATGTCTTTTTTCTCTTTAGGATTAATGTTTAGTCCATTATTAAGCTTAATCTTACCTTAATCGTCGTAATTAATATTAATCGCATTCACTAATAAATTTGGTCAAAAATTATGTTGATTTTATTAATCCACAAATATTATACTTATTAAAATATTTTATTTCCATTTTTCAAAATTTATATCACATATGTGGGAAAATTATGATTAATGTTATTCCCGCACACATGGCGAGAAAAGAGTGTTTTTTAATTTGAAATTTTCATAAGTTCAATAAGTTTCTATATGTAATATAAATATAAAAATGTTTGAAAAGACCCAAATTTTGTTAATATATGAAAAATTGATCTATTTAAAATTTAAAATGATATTTAAAATATAATTTAACATCAATCATTATTTAAACGAAAAGGATGTTTTTAACTAAATTGCAGTAATTTTTACTATTCTTCAAAAAAAGATGTTTATAAAAAAATCCCAAAAATTAACCCAATGAAAATTTCCACATTTTGAATTAAAAAATTATGTTTATTTAAAAAAAATAATAAACGTATCAAATTTAGTTTTAAAATAAATTCTCCATTAAAAGTTGATAAATCTCGGTCTTGTGTGTAACACAAGCTAATTCAGTGTTGTGTGAACTGCAATATTAACATGGTGTTGAAAATAAATAAAGAAAATATAATATTTATTCTAACATGAAAATATTCTAATGTATTGGGGTGTTACACACACCCTGAGTTCTTCAAGAAATAGGGTATGAGAGAGAAACTTGATAAATTGGCTCAAAACCATCTCGGTAGTGGGTAACATAAAATGGGTTAATCGAGTCATGGAATGAAAATAAATAATCAATTTACTCAACGCTGTAATCTTGTAACAAACATAATTAATAATGAAATTGAAACAAAAATCATTTTCACGATACTCCAAATTTAATTAAGAATATGACATTGAAAATTTTCCATCAATATCTTTAAAAGTTATGAGAAAGAAATTATTATTCTAAGTCCTGCTAAAATACTTTCCATATGTGTTGATGTATCCTAACTCAGTGATTATGAATAAAATATTCATGATTTTTTGGTGAATTCAATTTAAATCATTTTATTCATAAATTCTTCTTCCTTTTTAGAACATGGTTGTAATAAATTAGAGAGTAAAAATATAAGACACTAAAAATAAAAATCCCCTATCATGAAGTTCATCATTTGTTCTCTTCTTACTTTTCAAATTATTATTTTTTCATTGAAACCTAATATAGAAAAAGGGATTTGTGAAATTCCATATTTCCATCCCATTTCATCTCAAACAGATAAATGAATCAAGCATTGGGAGAGTACCTAAGCTAAAATAATTTCTTTAAAATATGTCCAGGAAAGAAATTAAAAACTATAGTGACCTACCAAGAGTTATTTATTTCAGGACTTAAGCTATACCATTTTCCATGGTGTTATGTAATTATACAATGAAATAATTTAACATTATATGATGTTGAAACTGATTTTAAATTCTATTCATCTGGGCTAAATGGTCTTATTTTTATTTACAACATTGCGACATTAAGTTTTGGTGGATTCCAAATTTCAAACAGATTTAATGAAAGGATTAATAATTCAAAATATGACCACATTTTGTAGCATGATTTTTTTAAAAATCTTCCTACTTATCATGGTCTTTGAATGTTGTGTTGAATCTATGAATTCTATCATTCTTCACTTCTTTCAGTGTTAGAGGCAATTCTTATTTGAAAATTTTAGAATTCCCCATTCTGTTCTCCTCCATCACTTATTTTTCTTTATTCTATGACTTCTTGAATTACTGTAGATACTTTCACCAATTTTCCCCAAATTGGATATTTTGTTTTACAGAAGGTATAAATCTATCTCTATACATTCTTCCTCCACTACTTTATCTTCATTTTCATATTTCAGGGTTGTGAGGTTTCATAGGATTTTAGAAAAATCATATTCCTCAAGGGTTGTAGGCTTCTCTTCATTGGAAAATTCATCTACTTCCTTAATTTCCAAATCCACCACTTCTTTATATTTTTTAACAACATCAAATAAAATTATACATTCATCTCTAAATAGTTATCCTTTATTGGCTACCATTTCATCAATTAATTCAATCATGTTCCATCCTTCTTTTTCATGTATGTTCTTGAGAGATTCTAGATAATCTATTTTTAGTGAATGTAAGAGGGAGGGTTATTTTTCTTTTTCTTCTTCAGTCAAAGGATACACTTTTCTTGAATTATCATTGAATTCAAAACACTCTACATCCTCTTCCTTCATTTTTTCACCCCCAAACTCCACTTCTTCAAACTACATCACCACATTATCTTTTTCATTCCCTAAATAAGAATGAAAACAATTAACACCTAGGAATATAATTTCATAATACATTGGGCATGGTTATTGGTTCTTTCTTATTGTAGTTTTCCATATTCCTGATTCACTTCCATTATCCTATATAAAATTTCAATAGTCACTTTGAGCAATTACATAATCCTTAATTATGAATCTGTCTCTTAGTGTACTAGAATGTTAGGTACATCTTGATGGTACTTCTCAACACCTTATTTATTCTAGTAATTATAGTATACATGAGATCCTCCATAGGAATGATTATAGGTTTTATTACACTATTAGTTATAAGGGACATAGTATTCATATGAATATGAAATGTTTCAACCTACACCATGTTGTGACCAGTATTAATAATTTTTTACCTCCCAAGAAGTAAAATCATATTGTTATCATGTGTACCATGGTGTTGGTGTTGAAAAAAAAATTACTTGAATGATATTCCATCATAAACACCACCACGAACTACCAATTGTTTAAAACTGAAAACAAAATGAAAAATAAAAAAAGACCTAACTCAAAATTAATAAATTAGAATTAGATAGGTGAATGTCTACAGCCCCTAGTCAAGTTGTCTTTATTTGTTAACCACATTTGAATGTTTTATGAAAACGACATCAATAAGACAATAAGACTATTTGGTGTCATTACACCTAATGGGATGCCAGATTTTGGAATTTATAGTGTACCATGACACAACATTCCCAAACTACTTAAAAGTAGTATAGGAATGTGAGTACCAAGGTCAAACACATCGGGAATAAGGGATTCTTAATGAAAACTCTTTTTTAAATGTTATGTTTTCATATTCTTTTCCAGATGGTGATAGAAAATTTACTAAAAATAAATAATTAAAAAAAGAGATAAATGAAAATTAAACTAAAGGAAGACTAAAAAGGTGAAAGTAGTGGAACCATATTCCAAGTTGTATTCAATTGTAAAGTAATGGATAATTCAATCCATTGTTCACAAATTAATCAGCTTTGTTGAATTGTGGTTTATTCATTGTTAAACTCATTTATTTGGTTCAGGATTCAATAATGATAAAAGTCAATGTTAGGTCAAAAAAATTGAAGAATGTTTTTGATGTTTTGTGTTAATAATGTATTTTTATTTATTGACAATGAAACTTTTTTTAAAAGAATGCTTTTTTATTCAGGATGGAACATATTCCATCATATTGAGATTTATAGTAATTTGAATGTTACTGAAATCACAGAATGAATCATATAGGTTGTGGGAAATTTTTTTTATAGGAAAGTTGTTTACAGATTCAGAGGATTGGAATGAGAAGCACCATAATTAGATTATTAGTCCATGAAGAAACAAAAACATAGTTTTTCAGAAAGATGAAGTATCTGATTGAATGAAAAATTGGTCTCATATCCATCGGTATGAAGTTAAATATCCATTAATCTTAGAGATTATTATAAATTAAGAAGTTGTTGAGTGAATAATTTCTAATGTTGCTGAATATTTTTTAAAAAATATATCAGAGTCAGGAGTTAAAGAGTTTTCATACATTCTAAACAGAATCAAATGATGCTATTCTATTCAGTAATTTCTCAAATATCATTAAAAATAGCATGATACAACATTTGGAAGAAATGGAATAATCATAAATATTTCACTGGTTCCAAGAAAGTAGTCAAAAAAATCAGATCCAAAATTACAAGACACAGAGGTTTTTTAGGCTCTAAATGTGTAAAGATGAGGAAGATTGATGTTTCTGAGTGGATTCATCATTGTATGTGAAACACCGTATTTATAGTTTCAATGCAATGATAATTCCATCATTTTGATATTTTTAAATATACTGACTATAAAGAATAAGAACAATTATATTAAAAATAGGCACATATTCCTCAAATGGATTCCTCACACTGATAACATATCAGATGTAGAACATTGAAGTAGTCAGAGTTCTTGATGCTGATCTATCAAAGGGATATTAGTTATGAAATTAAGTAAAGATTCTTAAAAGTGTTGTGTTTTTTAGAATAATCTGTGGAATTTCATCGTAATGGGATGAGGAAAGTTGCATCGTAATGAGCTGAAGATGGCCATATTGTAATGAGAACAGGAAGATAATCATATCATAATAAGATAAATATAATTGTATCATAATGAGATGAGAATGATATAAAATCATGGTGAGATAAAGAAGTTTCATCATAATGAGGTTGAGGAAGTTTCATTGGAAAAAAGTGTCACGACCCGTCCTTGGGGCCCGTGCCGTGACTACCCCAAGCTCGCCTTCCATAGGCCAGGGGCTGGCGACTAGCACCAAGGCATAATTCCCGGTAAAAAGGGAAGGCATTGCCTTTGTAAAGTAAACAAACACCACAGAGCAAGCAAGCAGAAGTAAACACTAAGTAAATACTGGGTACAAAAGTAAGTGCGGAAAAGTAAGTGGGCCAGTATACGAACCCAAACTGAAATTAAAGTACAACTGGAAAGGTAAAACAACAACTAAAAGTAAAGGCGCAGCCTCGAGCCATCCACTGGAAGTCCCACCTGAAGGGTGGGTACAGATAGCCTCCGTAGCTCCTTGGGTCCAGCCGTCTGCTCCGAGTACGTCCCGCCCAGTGGTCCACCTCCGGGTACCGACCTGATCCTCGTCCCTCAACCACGATCAGTGCTGTCCGTCGTCTGCAACCAACACAATGTAGTGTGGGCATAGCCCGTGCAGGGGTGAGTATAATCTACTCAGTAGGGACCCCGAGACCCCTGAAGGTCTCCCAGTATCCACAAAAGATAATCCACAAAGGAAAGATACAATCACGAAGTAACATCCGACACTACTTTGGTATATTCCCATACATATACCTAAGTCATCAATTCCAGTTCTCTCCAACATCCGAGCCCATGTTCGATCACATCCACACAGGATAGCACAACACAATCCACATAGGAAAGCAAGTCAAGATTCAGCTCACACAGGTATACTTGTTCGTATGATGATAGAGATGATCAGATATAGCCACTGATTCATCTAAGCCGTCGAACCCACAATGGATCGATAGGTACTAACCCCCGCAATGACCCACAAAGGATCGATAGGTACTAACCCCCACAATGACCCACACAGGATCTGACCCACACAGGATCGATAGGTAACTAACCCCCGCAATGACCCACACATGATCAGACCCACACAGGATCTGTAGGCACTGGCCCACACAGGACCGCTGAGCGCTGACCCACACAGGATCGGTAGCACTGATCCACGTAGGATCCCTGAGTGCTGTAGTCGTCACCGTTGAATCCACAGAGGATTTCTGTATAGTCTTCATCGTCGTCGTAGTCGCACCCAGCTCTAGGGTTCCCACACACAACAAGCTCGTTCGGAAGGGTCTGCTCCACGAGCCGAGGGGCTGATACATCAACTAACACATAGTCCAGAGTTGATGTATCCAAAAGTTCTGTATCGTCAACAGGAACTCAACGTCACAGACGGCGCGCCAATCGGACGCCCGGTCTGAGAGTTATTGGATTTTTCGTTCCAGGGGCCCGGTTGGTTTTTAAGTCAAAACCAACCCGACTGTACTCCAACTGCATCCAAATCTCGAGCGGAGTAAGCCAAAAGGTCCGTCTTACTAAAAGGAATCCAACAAGTCAACGACACGTCAATCGGACATCCGGAGTCCAAGTTATAAGCGTTTCCGCTCTGAGGGCCCAGTTGGTTTCGTGTACGAACCAACCTGGTTGAACCCAAAGTTTTCCGAAACCTTGAGTATAATATACCGAAATGACCAACTCGATCCAAGGATCGCTACGCAACTGAAAGTGCGTCGATCGGAGGTCCATAGCCCATGTTATGGGCAACAGACCAAAAAAGTCCGGTATGAGGGGGTTCGGGCCTGGTCCGACCTGGCCCGGTACCCCCTAGGTTGGCCCGAACCGGGGCGACCCGACCCGTGTCCGGGTCCGGCCCGCTTGGGCGCGGCCCGGCCTGGAGGTCTGGCCAGGCGGCTCGGCCCGGCGCGCTGGCGCTGGCCCAGCGGCCGCGCAAAGGGGGGACCGCCCCCCTGGATGAAACCGCGACCCTGCATGGGGGCCACCCCTTGCCAACGGACGCGGCCGAGCGCCGCGTCCCGCCTCCCTCGGTCCCGCGCCGTCGCGGGACCAGAGGCCTACCGCCGTGGCTTCAGCCGCGACGGTTCTTTCCGGCGGCGCGTCGGGCGCCGCCGTCTCCTAGCGGCCGGCCGGTGCCGGCCGCCGCCTTCGACCTCCGGCGTCGCCATGCTGGCGAGGCGCGCCAGTGGAGTGTTCCGCGGACCACCAGACGAGCTCCGATGGTCAGTTTTTCCTGCCGTCTTCGCCAACGGCCCTCTCGGGACAGGTTCTTCACTGCAAAGACCTCAAAACCCCCGTGCAGCCTGCTTCATCGTCGCCCACCAATCTACACACCAAGAACGAAGAGACGGTGGGTTCGGACATGTTCGTTGGTCCGCACCCACCGTGTTAGCAGTTTTAAAAAGGCTTCCGACAAATTTTAAAAACATGTCGATGATATAAATCACATAGATTTAATTGAACCAAAACCCCTACCTCAAGCGTCGTTGAGTGAGGGTTCGTCGTGGAATTGCACGTCGCAGAAGAAGGAACGTCATGGAAGAAGCATCGCAGAAGAAGGGTCGTCACATCGTGGAGAAAGGATTCGTCGCATCGCGTCGTCGATCTCTGAGGATCCGTCGTTCTTGTTGACCTTCATTGGAGGACGGTGTTCTTCGCGTTCTTCACGTTCTCCGCGTTCTTCATCGAGGAAGATGAAGATCTTCAAGCCTCCCCTCTTTCTCCCAAACCCTCTCAACACCACCAGACTAATAAAAATAAGAGTTTTTCTTATTTTTATTTCTCAAGCCAACGATTGAAATTCAAAATAATGAAACAAACAATTAATTGAATTAATTACAATGCTTAAACCTCCAAATTAATGAGGCGTTTATTAACCAAAATAAACGCAAGGGTTGACTTCATTAATAGGGGGGTGCGGGTGCGTTACTTAATTAAAGGAGGGGGGTTTAGGAAGAAAAGAAATGGTGGGGCTCATGTGGGCCCCACCTCACAAATATCCTACCATGTGGGTAGGATATTGTGGGTCCCACATCATCCACTTAACTTAAGTTAAGAAAAATAAAAATAAATTGGTTGCACCATTTTATTTTATTCAATTACTTAACCCAAAAATTTAAAAACCACACCTGAGCAAACACAACTCTGGAAAAGGTGTTTCTAAGCAATTACCGGTGCTGTAATTCCATCGGTTCCCTCAGAATTTGATTCCAAGCACCGGTTCAGAAGTTAGAAAACCTGCTCATTCGTTCACTGAACGTACCCGAGCTAAACTTCGGAAAATGATTTTGGGCACACCGGGCCTCGGAATTTGGTGCCGCCAGAAACTGCATTCTTGTAAAATTACAAAGAAAATTAAGAAAAAAATTTCCTTGAATTTTACGGGTCTTTACATCACTCCCACCTCAGGGATTTACGTCCCCGTAAAGATACATAAAAAAATAGGGAAACAAAGGGGGGTATTGAGCACGCATCTGAGCCTCCCGCTCCCAAGTGCTCTCCTGGAGGTTCCCATGCTGCCATCTGATGCGCACTAGAGGAATCGACCATCCATGTAGGACCCGCTCCTGTTGATCCTTAATCTCCACCGGGACCTCCGCAAAAGTCTCCCCATCATCAATGCCCAGCTCCCCATGGTCAATGATATGCGTCGGGTCGTGCACGTATCTCCTCAGCTGGGATACGTGGAAGACATCGTACACCCGGTGAAACTAAGGTGGTAGAGCCAGGCGATAAGCCACCTCGCCAATCCTCCTGAGGACCTAGAATGGTCCGATGAAGTGTGGAGACAACTTGTCGCCTCGGCCAAATCTCCATAATCCACGTCGAGGTGAGACCCGCAAGAAGACATGATCGCCATCCTTGAACTCAAGTGGCCTCCGCCTCCTGTCAGCATAAGACTTCTGCTGACTCTAAGCTGTCCTCATCTGCTCCTGGATGACCTAGACCATCTCTGTCATGGCCTGGACCATCTCCGGTCCCACAAGTGCTGACTCCCTAGGGTCTGTCCAGCACAGCGGTGATCTGCAAGGTCAGCCGTACAACGCCTCGTATGGTGCCATCCCGATGGTGGAGTGGTAGCTGTTGTTGTAAGCGAACTATACCAAGGGTAGGTGGTCCTCCCAGCTGCGACCAAAGTCGAGGACACATGCACGGAGCATGTCCTTGAGAGTCTAAATGGTCCTCTCCGTCTGACCATCTGTCTGAGGGTGAAAGGCGGTGATCAGACGTAGCTGCGTCCTGAATGCCTCCTGCAATCTCTTCCAAAGATGGGAAGTAAAGCGAGCATCTCGATCGAAGACAATAGATGATGGCACCCCATGAAGCCGTACAATCTCATGAATGTTGAGACGTCCCAAGCTCTCCACTGAGCCCTGCTCTTTGATGGGTAAGAAGTGAGCTGACTTGGTGAGTCGGTCGACAATCACCAAAATGCAGTCGTGACCTCTGGAAGTGCGTGGAAGTGCAGTCACGAAGTCCATAGATATGCCATCCCACTTCCACTCTGGGACCTCCAAGGGCTATTCCAAGCCTGCTGGTACCTGGTGCTCTGCCTTCACCTGCTGGCAGTTGAGACATCGAGAAACGAACTCTGCCACAACCTTCTTCATGCCCGACCACCAGTGCTGTCGTCTGAGATCTTGGTACATCTTTGCCACTCCATGATGTACCGATAAAGGGGAAGTGTGGAACTCTCTCATCACCTCCTCCCGTAAAGAAACTGGTACCAAGGTACGTCCTCTGAAAAGGACGTCGTGCTCTCCTATTAAGGAGAAACCATCAGGTGACTGTCCTGAGGATATCTGCGCATGCCGCGTCTCACAGTCGGCATCCCCATGTTGTGCCTCTCTGACCCGCTGCAGTAGTGGAGGAGTGAACGTGAGTGACTGAAGAAAGGCTGCTCCATAACTATCCACGAAGGATATCTGCAAGGATGCTACCTTCTCTGTCGCCTCCCCAGGTAGTTGGATGCCCGTCCTCGTGCTGAGAGCATCAGCTACTACGTTCCCCTTCCCAGGAGTATAGACTATCTCAAGGTCATAGTTCTGGAGGAACTCGAGCCATCACCGCTATCTCAGGTTCAGGTCCTTCTGAGGGAAGATGAACCTGAGACTCTGATGGTCAGAATAGACTGTAAAGCGCTCTCCCATCAGATAGTGTCACCACATATTTAGAGCGTAGAACACTGATGCTAACTCCAGGTCATGGGTAGCGTAGTTCTTCTCATGCGGCCTCAACTGGCGTGATCCATAGGCGATCACTGCCCGCTCCTACATCAGGACACATCTGAGTCCAGTCCCTGATGCGTCGCAGTAGACTACGTACCAAACTCCCTCCTCCGGTAGCCTCAAGATAGGCGCGCTGGTCAATCTCTGTCTCAGCTCCTGGAAGCTCTACTGACATCTGTCTGACCACACAAAGGGTTTACCCTTATTCTTCAAGGCTGAGAGTGGAACCGCAACTCTGGAGAGGTCTGACACAAATCTTCGGTAGTACCCATCTAGTCCCAAGAAACTCCGCACCTTCGTCACACTCGTGGGTGGATCCCAAGTTAGCACTGCCTCGATCTTCGTAGGATCCACCACAAATCCCGCCTCAGAGATGATGTGTCCCAAGAAGTTGACCTCACATATCCAGAACTGACACTTCGAGAGCTTTCCATAAATCTGGTGCTCTCGAAGTGTGTCAAGTACAACCCGCAAGTGGTAGGTGTGCTCCTCCTCAGTGGTCGAGTATATCAAAATGTCTTCGATGAAGACCATGACAAATCGATCGAGGTATGGATGAAATATCCTATTCATGAGGCCCATGAACACTAATGGAGCATTGGTTACGCCGAATGGCATAACCAAGAACTCATAGTGGCCATACCGACATCTGAAGGCCATCTTCTGCACGTCCTCGTCCCAAAATATGAGCTGATGATAGCCTGATCTAAGGTCTATCTTTGATAACCATCATGCTCCATTGATCTGATCGAAGAGGTCATCAATCCTCGGTAGAGGATACTTGTTCCTCACTATCACCTGGTTCAGGCGACGATAGTTGACACAAAGTCGCAAGCTCCCGTCCGCCTTCTTGGCGAACAAAATCGGGGAAGCCCAGGGTGAAACACTAGGTTGGATGAATCCCTTGCCCTGCAAGTCCTCCAACTGTACCCATAGCTCTCAAAGCTTGGCGGGAGACATCCGATATGCTGGGGTGGATATCGGGGCTGTACCGGGGTACAGATCAATATAAAAGTCTACCTCTCTGCGAGGAGGTAGTCCTGGAACGCTGTTGGGGAAAATGTATGCATACTGATCCACCACTGCAGGAAAACCAGGACTCCGCACGTCAACTGCTCCTAGGATGAGGCTAGCCAACTGATGAGTGATGGGATGTCCTCTCCTCTGCGTGAGTCCATCTGGTGTTGCGAAGGCTCCCTTCTCACCGGTGAAGGTGAACCTGCTCCCGTTGGTGCGTACACACCGCACCTTGCGCCTAATATAGTCAATCTGAGCATGGACTGTAGATAACCAATACATTCCCAAGATGACGTCGTAAGGCCTCGACGCTGCTACAAGAAGATCCCATCCGAAGCTCTCGACTCTTAGAGTAATCTCACACTATCGGCACCAGTGCGTAATCATTGAGTCTACTCCCGTAGGAGTCTCTAGCCGTAAGGATCGAGCCAACGGCTCTGTCGGAATCTCCGAGCTCCGAACAAGGGCAGTGGCTATGAAATAATGAATCGATCCTATGTCTATAATAACTGCAGAAAGGGTGGAATAGACACAGATAGTACCTCGAATCATCTTGGGAGCACCGTGGTCGTAGGCCTCCGCTGCCTGGAGTTGTGCCTGTCTCTGCCTGCCAGCTCCCTGTGGTCGGGGTGGACCTCCTAGTGGTAGTGGTGGTAGAGCCTCAAAGCGTCGCCCACCACCTGCCGCTTGACCAGCTCCTCTACCTCGTCCTCCTGCTCCCTACGAACCGCCACAGTCGACCCTCTGCCTCTGCCTGGGTGGTCCCTCAACCGTCTACTGCTCCTCGGTACAGCGGGTCGGGCAATCACGAGCCATGTGGCCCTGCCCGCCGCATGCGTAGCACTGCCTGCCTCTCGAAAGACTGGCTCCGCGCTGTGTGCCCCGAACCACTAAGCCAGTGTCCTGAGGTCGTCTTCTTGAGGGTCTCATCTGCCTGGACCCATGAGTCAACCGTCGACTGCCTGCTGCAGAAGACTCTGCTACGTGTCGCCCTGCGGTAGGTATCGCTGCTGATGAAGGCTCAGTAAGGAAGATCTCGATCAAAAGGGCTCGCTCCAGTACCCCTGACTGATTTGGAATGCTGAGGGAGATCAGCGATGCCCTGATCTCACGCCTCAATCCCTGCTCAAAGGTCCGGGCCCCAAAGAATGGGTTCCGTTCCATGTCTGTCGAGTAGTGCAAGAGATCGGTAAATATCGCCGAGTACTGGGCGACCGTCAAGCTGCCCTGCTGCAGCTGTAGAAACTCCTAGATGCACACCGCACGGAGGGTGGCTGGGATGAAATCCGAGTGGAAGAGGCTCTCAAAGTACATCCAGAGGAGAGATGCCTCGTCGTGCACCTGGAGCATCAAGCTCCACCATCTGCCTGTTGCCGCGTGCATTAGGCTCGCTGTGAGGATCACCATGAGGTCTGCTGGTGTCCTCACTAACCTGAAAACTTGTACAACTTCCTCCAGCCAATCCTCGGCTGCCAGGGGGTCCATCTTCCCGCGGAACATGGGCGGTCACTGGCACTGAAACTCGTGCAATGCACTAAGGCGACGTGCATCGTCAGCGGCTGGGGCTGGTAGCATCGGTGGCTCGGTGGGTAGCGGTACCACCGGTGCCTCTCCTATCAAAGGGCCCTGTACCAAGGCCTCGTCGCTCGGTGGGCTGTTGTCACACACAATGCTCAGAACCCTAGCTGGCTGCCACCGTGGGGCCATCCTGAAAAGAGACAGGTTCGCCACAGTCAGAACAGTATACCTAGTGACCTGACACAAAGTAATCACAAAGAAAACTTGAAACACACATGCAATAAATGTTTTCGTGCATTAAGTCGGAAATCAGAAGTCAGGGTCTAGGTGTATGGATACGTCGGCCTCCACACCAACACTGGTCTCCCTGGACTGATAACCACACTCAATACTCTTAACAATATTGCTTCACATAGAAAAAGATCAAAGTCCGGAGTTCTGCGGTAGAACCGAACTCCTCCGATACCAATTTGTCACGACCCGTCCTCGAGGCCCGTGCCGTGACTACCCCAAGCCCGCCTTCTATAGGTCAGGGGCTGGAGACTAGCACCAAGGCGTAATTACTGGTAAAAAGGGAAGGCATTGCCTTTGTAAAGTAAACAAACACCATAGAGAAAGCAAGCAGAAGTAAACACTAAGTAAATATTGGGTACAAAAGTAAGTGCGGAAAAGTAAGTGGGCCAGTATACAAACCCAAACTGAAAGTAAAGTACAACTGGAAAGGGAAAACAACAACTGAAAGTAAAGCCACAGCCTCGAGCCGTCCACTGAAAGTCCCACCTGAAGGGTGGGTACAGATAGCCTCCACAGCTCCTCGGGTCCAACCGTATGCTCCGAGTACGTCCCGCCCAGTGGTCCACCTCTGGGTACCGACCTGCTCCTCGTGCCTCAACCACGATCAGCGCTGTCCGTCGTCTGCAACCAACACAACATAGTGCGGGCATAGCCCGTGTAGGGGTGAGTATAAGCTACTCAGTAGGGACCCTGAGACCCCTGAAGGTCTCCCAGAATCCACAAAGGATAATCCACAAAGGAAAGATACAATCAAGAAGTAACATCCGACACTACTTAGGTATATGCCCATACATATACCTAAGTCATCAATTCCAGTTCTCTCCAACATCCGAGCCCAAGTTCGATCACATCCACACAGGATAGCACAACACAATCCACATAGGAAAGCAAGTCAAGATTCAGCTCACAAATGTATACTTCTTCGTATGAAGATAGATATGATCAGATATAGCCACTGATTCATCTAATCCATCAGACCCACACATGATCGATATGTACTAACCCCCGCAATGACCCACAAAGGATCGATAGGTACTGACCCCCGCAATGACCCACACAGGATCTGACCCACACAGGATCTGTAGGCGCTGGCCCACACATGACCGCTGAGTGCTGACCCACACAGGATCGGTAGCACTGATCCACGTACGATTGCGGAGTGCTGCAGTCATCGCCGTTGAATCCACGGAGGATTTCTGTATAGTCTTCATCGTCGTCACAGTCGAAGCCAGTTCTAGGGTTCCCGCACACAGCAAGATCATTCGGGAGGGTCCGCTCCACGAGCCGAGGGGATGATACATCAATTGACACATAGTCCGGAGTTGATGTATCCAAAAGTTCTGTATCGTCAGCAGGAACTCAACGTCACAGACGGCGCGTCAATCGGATGCCCGGTCTGAGAGTTATTGGCTTTTTTCGTTCCAGGGGCCCGGTTGGTTTTTAAGTCAAAACCAACCCAACCGTACTCCAACTGCATACAAACCTCAAGCGTAGTAAGCCAAAAGGTCCGTATTACTAAGAGGAATCCAACAAGTCGACGACATGTCAATCAGACGTTCAAAGTCCAAGTTATAAGCGTTTCTGCTCCGAGGGCCCGGTTGGTTTCGTGTACGAACCAAACCGGCCGAACCCAAAGATCTCCGAAACCTTGATTATAATATATCAAAAAAACCGTCTCGATCCAAGGATCGCTATGCAATTGACGGTGCATCATTCGGCGGTCCGTATCCCATGTTATGGGCAACAGACTGAAAAAGTATGGTATTAGGGGGTTCGGGACCGGTCCGACCCGGCCCGATACCCCCCGGGTCGACCCGACCCGGGTCTGGGTTCGGCCCGCTTGGGTGCAGCCTGGACTGACCGGCGTGGTGTGGCCCGACCTGGTGGTCCGGCCGGGTGGCTCGGCCTGGAGCGCTGGCGCTGGCCAAGCGACCGCGCAAAGGGGGGACCGCCCCCCTGGATGAAACCGCGACCCCGTGTGGGGGCCGACCCTTGCCAAAGGACGTGGCCAAGCGCCACATCCCGCCTCCCTCGGTCCCGCACAGTCGTGGGACCAGTGTCCTACCGCCGCGGGTTCAGCCGCGGCGGATCTTTCCGGCGGTGCGCCGGGCGCCGCCTCCGGCCGCCGGCGCCGCCCTGCCGGCGAGACGAACCGGCAGAGTGTTCCATGGACCACCGGACGAGCTCCGGTGGTCGGTTTTGCCTTCCGTTTTCACCAACGGCCCTCCCGGGACCGGTTCTTCACTACAAAGACCTCAAAACGCCCGTGCAGCCTGCTTCATCGTCGCCCTCCAATCCGCACAACAAGAACAAAGAGACGGTGGGTTCGGACTTTTTCGTTGGTCCGCACCCACCGCGTTAGCGGTTTTAAAAAGGCTTCCGGCAAATTGTAAAAACATGCCGAAGATATAAATCACATAGATTAATTGAACCAAAACCCCTACCTCAAGCGTCGTCGAGTGAGGGTTCATCACGAAATTGCACATCGCGGAAGAAAGAACATCATAGAAGAAGCGTCATGGAAGAAGGGGTGTCGCGTCACAGAGAAAGGATTCGTCGCGTCACGTCGTCGATATCCGAGGATCCGGCGTTCTTGTCGACCTTTGTTGGAGGACGTCATTCTTTGCGTTCTTCACGTTCTTCACGTTCTTCGCGTTCTTCATCGAGGAAGATGAGGATCTTCAAGCCTCCCCTCTTTCTCCCAAACCCTCTCAACACCACCAGACTAATAAAAATAAGAGTTTGTCTTATTTTTATTTCTCAATCCAACTATTGAAATTCAAAATAAAGAAACAAACAATTAATTGAATTAATTACAACGCTTAAACCGCCAAATTAATGAGGCGTTTATTAACAAGAATAAATTCAAGAGTTGACTTCATTAATAGGGGGTGCAGGTGCGTTACTTAATTAAAGGAGGGGGGTTTAGGAAGAAAAGAAACGATGGGGATCGTGTGGGCCCCACATCACAAATATCCTACCAAGTGGGTAGGATATTGTGGGTCCCACATCACCCACTTAACTTAAGTTAAGCAAAATAAAAATAAATTGGTTGCACCATTTTATTTTATTCAATTACTTAACCCGAAAATTTAAAAACCACACCCGTGAAAACACAACTCCAGAAAAGGTGTTTCTAAGTACTTATCGGCGCTGCGATTCCATCGGTGCCCTCAAAATTTGATTCCGAGCACCGGTTCAAAAGTTAGAAAAACCCGCTCGTTCGTTCACTGAACGTACCCGAGCTAAACTTCGGAAAAAGATTCCAGGCACACCGGGCCTCAGAATTTGGTGCCGTTAGAAACTGAGTTCTTGTAAAATTCCAAAAAAAATTAAGAAAAAAATTTCCTTGAATTTTACGGGTCTTTACATAAAGAATAATAAGTTACATCGTATTGAAGAAATGTTATTTTATTTGAGAAGAGAGATTTCGAAGAAATCCTAAGAAGGTTTGAAGAAGTCAAACATGAAGTTTAAATGTGTTTGATTTTCATATTTTTGTAATTTTACCAAATAGGAAAATATGTTTAGTTTCCCACCATTTATTTTTTGAGTATCTTATAAATAGAGGTGCAGATCATTCACATTTAGTTACGTTTTCACTAGAGTGGAAAAATTATAGCACTGAGGAATTTATGAAAGAGTCCATTTTAGATAGAAATATCACTAGAAGATTGAACATCTATTGTTTTGTTTAGAGGATTGAGAAAAATCTTATTGAGAAGATTGTATTGAGTCAATCATTCTAAAGAAGATCATATTGAGTTTTCTTAAAATATTTTGAGGAGTGATTATTGTGAAAGGTAAGATCATATTGAGTAGATTTGGTTGAGTTCATCAAACCCAACATCATCAAAATGAGATAATATGACCCATCAACATTATAAAGAGGATTCTAAATAGGGAATTAGTGGATCAATTTGAACAAAGTATTATTAATTATTTTTACTCAATTTTTTTGTAAGAAACATTGTAAACTTATGGGATTAATTATAATCATTCCTATCCAGAGATAGAAGGTTCCATATGGGTGTTGTAATTAGTTGTATTCACTTATTCTTAATAGTGAATTTCCATAGACCCATGGGAGTGTCTATAGAAAGGATGTTGGTTCTTACACTAATAGAGAACCTTGTAAATCTTGTGTGATTTAATTTATTTCATATTTTTTCATGCATTAGTATTTACTAAAAGGCTATGAGGAAATAAATCTTAACAGGTTACAAGGGTTAAGTTTCTAAATTTCTTGATACTCATTAAAAGTGAACAACTGATCCCCCTCCATTCCTAGTTGTTTTTCAATATATTTTAACATCAATTGGTATTATATCCCTGGGTCCCTTGTTGAATCCATGTCATGTATAATTTCAAATCTATCAATAATAAATGAATTACTACATTTTATGGAAAAATATATCATGGATGGAAAAATATGATGATTCATTATCTCATATCTCATGTCATGGATGTTATTGATGCTACTATAGTAGGATTACAACCTATTGAGAAATATTCCTTGATGAATTTTGATGATAACATAAATATTGATGTTGAAGGAAAATATAGAATTGACATCCTTATGTCCTTATGAGAAAATTTTTATACAATGGTGATGGGTATCTCAACTTCAAAGAGTATATTGGACAAGTTGGAAATTATTTATAAATGGAATTCAAAGTAAAGGAAGAAAAACTAAAAATTTGGAATAGAAAGTAAGAAGACATAATAATGACATATGAAGAAAATATTGATTTATAATTCACAAGAGTAAATGAAATTGTTTCAAACATAATATGATTTGGTGATGTCCTCTAAGATTCCAAAATTGTGGAGAAACTTATGAGAAGCTTTCTAGACATGATTGATTATAAAATTTCATCTTTTAGAAGATAAGAATGATTTATCTTCTAATGAATTTCACAACATTATCGTTGCATATGAAATGAGGAAATCTGTAATGTTTTAAAAGAATAATAAGGATGAAATAGATTTTGAAATCAATAGAAAAATTAAAATACAAGATGTTGAATATTTTGATCATTATGAATCCAAATATAAAGAGGATTATTATTTGAATGAAAAAATCACGTCTCTTACATCCATGAACTATCAAAGAAGAATAGTGAATTATAAAGGTAAAATCCCTCTCAAATGTTTCTATTTTAGTGGAATCAGGAAATTTTATCTAAATTCCCATAGGAATAATTTTGGAGAATATCGTAATAATTATAATGAAAAACATGGATGTAAGAAGTGGATCAAAATATCTAAAGAAGAAAAGTTATACAAAACATTTAAGAACAAGTTTATGGGAGGAAAAAGAAGAATGATGGGTAAGAATGTTTAATCAGACTCAACATATAAAAATTCATAAATGATGAATGTTTATAAAAATTCATAACCTTCATTGAAAAATATCAGATAATAAATGATTCCTCATATAGTGAATAAGGTGGTAAAGTTTCATATAGAGAGTATCAAGTCAGAATAGAACATGTTTCATGTCATGAGAAAAACAAAAATTTAATGAAGGAAATTTGAGTAATGAAGAAATATTATGAATAAATTGCTGAAGGAAGAAAATATTTCATCAAGCTGGAAGAAGAATACATTCAGGAGGTATTATGTTACAAACTAAAAATTATTGAATAGGGAAAGAGGATTAAAGATCTCAGTAAGATTCTGAGAGCTATGGAAGAATAATTTAAGAATTTTTAATAAAAACTTCTTGATACTGAAATTACATTGAGAAATAAAAATGAAAATTTCAACAAGGTCTTGAAAGTAAAATATGAGATTCTAAAGTTGTTGATAAATCTCAAATAAAGAATCAGGTGAAATACTCACCCACCTAAAATAATGTTTTATCTATTTTTTCTAAAATATTAGGTTCTAAAAAATGTATTATGAAATATTTTGTGGTAAAAGGGTTTGATAAACCTATTTCCACTACAAAATATGAAAACCCACTCAGGATGAAAGAAGGTCCATGTCCAGATATTTTTATTTTATGAAGAAGTTATCAACCTCAACAAATACTATTCAACATGATATCTTACTTCAATAGATTACAATTATTTGATGGTTATTACTGGTGTTGTGGAATCTATGGGCATAGAGCTTATAATGGTAGCATAACTTGTCACTTCCATGAAGAAGGTTTGAACAAATTGAATGTAATGGTGGAAGAAGGATGAGTAATTTTCCTAACCCATGGTATGTTAAAAAATAAAAATCTAAATATGTTTAAAACATTAAAATAAAAAAACAAAATTTTATTTTATGAAATAAATTTGTAAAATTGTGATCTAGCAGGTAATCATGCAGAAATATATATGACCCTCCTTCCATAATATGTTTCTTATGGTATAAAAAAGGAAGCTGTAAAGAAGAAAGTTGAAGATATAGATTTTTTTTGTTGATATATATTTAAATGTAATCAAAAGGAAAAACAATGGATACATGATATTGTTTAGTATTCATATATGATAGGTTATAGAAATATTTGAACATGTTGAAATTCAAAATATAGGAGTAGTTACCTTTGGTAAGGATAGTTTCTAAAAAATTAGAGGAATCGGGAAAGCTAATATTGAAGAAAAAAAGTTGAAATATAAATAAGAATTATTTTTTTGTGTGTTAAAACATAACATACCTAGTGTAAGAAAAATTTGTTACTATGAAAAAGATTTTTTTAGAAAATATTTTTTATCATCATAAGTGTGAAATATGGAAAAGTTGTTGCAAAATAATAAAGAACCAGTGGGAATCTCTTCCAAATAGAATAATTCAATAAATCATGTTACTTATGTGCTAAAGATTAAAATAATTTGTGGCACCAAAATACATGACCACCTTGGGAAGAAAAACATGAAAAAATTTCCAAGGTTGATGGTGTTTGATAATTTCCATAATTAAAAAGCAGAGAAGAAGATGTTTTTGTAACTTTTCAAAAAGGTAAGATGAATAATAAAAATCATAAGTGTTTAGATTTAGTCTACCAGAAATCTTTATATTATTCATTCTAATTTCTGTTGGCAGATGAAACACCAATAAAAAAAGGATAATTATATATTGTTACTTTTATTGATGAATTCACTCATATGGAAAACATCATGTTTATGAAACACAAGTCAGAGGCTGTGGAAATATTTTGGTTTTTATATAAAATGTTAAGAATAAAATGAGGTCATATATAATGAAGTTATTAACAAATAATGATACCTAATTCACTAGATTTTCTTTTGAAACTTTTTTTTAGAAATCATAGTATAAAACATCAATATATTTATCCCTACACTACAAAACAAAATGGAGTAGAAGAAAGAAAGAATATATGTTTGATTGAAGTGGAAATAAGTATGTTAGCAGAATACAAACATTCAAAGTTATATAGGAAAGAAACTATTAGTATTTTTGTTCATGTTAAAAAATGATGCTTGTTGAGACCAGAAACCCAGATGAATTCTTATGAAATGTTTTATAAAAAAAACCTTTATTTAAGTACTTAAATGTTTTGGAAGTATATATTTTCCTAAAATAAAAAATCCATATTTAGGAAAGTTTATGAGAATGATGAGGTTGGAAATTTTATGTTTGGTAGACAAGTTTTTCTATAAAATGTGTTTTCATAATCAGAGGATGATAATGAGAACCAAGAGACATAGATTTTTTGACTAAGTATCACTATATGAAATGTTTTTCATAATTATGATGTAGTTGATTGGACTCAAAATTGATCTCAAATCCATTGTTAGGAAGTTCAATATTCATCATAATCAACAATAGTTATAAATTCAGAAGTTTTTTAGTGAATAAGTCATAATATTGTTGAAGAGTTTTGAATGAAGATAGTAAATTCAGGAGGTAGAATGTTTTCATATTTTAAACAAAACCATATGATGCTATGATGGTCATGAAATTATCGCAAATCCCAAAAACTATCATGATTAAATCTTTTTATAAAATGGAGGAATCAAAAATATTTTATTGGTTCTAGGAACTCGAACATCGATAATCGGATCTATTAGCACCAGACATGGATGTTTTTTAGGATTATGAATTTGTAATGATGATAAAATTTAAAGTTTCTAAGTTGAGTCTTCAAAAGATGTAGAACATCATAATGTTAATTCAATCATAACGATAATTCCATAATTATGAAGTTTTTTTCTAGACCGACCCTGAAGAGGAAGGTTGATAAGATCAAGAACATTCCCTAATTCATAAAATGAATTCCCCAAACCAATAACACATCATATTTATAATATTAGAGTAATCAAAGTTTCTTATTCTGATCCATCATAGGGATATCAACTATGAAAAGATGCAAAGATTATTAAAAGAGTTGTGTTGGTTAGAGAAGTAGCTGATGAAGTTCATTCTAATGAGCTACATATAGTCCAATATTAATGACATGAAAATGATCAGATCAAAATGAGTTGAGGAATATAGTCATATTTTAATGTGATGAAGATTATTAGTTCATAATTCGAAGAGGAAGTTAGTCATACCTTGGTGAGATGAATAATTTTCATCATAATAAAGCTGAGGAAGTTTCCTAGGAATGAAGTTGAGGAAGATAAATTGGATGGTTGAAAAGTTAGTTTGTTCTAGAAGGATAATTTTAGATAAAAATTGAGAAGGTTTGAAGAAGTCAAATATTATTTTTGAACGCAAGTGACTTTTAGAGTTTTTATGTTTAAAAAAGTGGGAAAAGTTTTTCAGTTTCCTGCCTTTTCTTTTATGAGTATCTGATAAATAGTCGGACACTTCATTCGCATTTTGTAACTATTTCATGAGATTGGAAAATTTGTATTAATAAGAAATTTTAGGAAGAGTTTCTTTCAGACATAGATATCATTAGAACATAAACCATCTATTTTTGTTTTTACTAAACTGAGAAAAATTTTATTTTCATTATATTATTCAGTCAATTGGACTCATAAAGATTCAAACGATTTTTTCAGTAGAGTTTGAGAAGTAAATAATGAGAAATGGATGATCACATTAAGTCAATCAGGTCTAGTTCATCAATCCCATCATCATCGGACTAATAGAATCAGACCCAACCACATCAGAATGAGGATTCTAGATAGAGGTTTAGTGCTTCATTTTAAAAAAAGTCTTATTACTTTTTTTGGATTTATTTTTTTATGGGAAACTTTTTAAACTGATGGACTCTATATAATCAATCATATAGAGAGATGGAATCTATCCAATGTGTGTTTGAACAAGTTTAATTAACTTATTCTTAATAGATAATTTCCATAGATCCATGGGAGTGGATATGGAAAGGATATAGGCTCTCACACTGAGGGAAAACCTTGTAAATATGGTGTTATTTACTTTTTTTCCTACTTTTTTAGGAATGAGTATTTAATAAAAGATGATAAAAATTAATATTAATAGGTTACACAGGTAATGTTTCTAATTGTATTGAAACTCATAAAATATGAACAACTGATTCCCCCCACCTTCTCAATTTTTTTCAATTATTTGGATACTCAAAAACAATAAATTATGAGATTACTCTAAGATAGATTTTATAATAAAAATATGTAGTTCAATGTCACTTTGACTGGAAAAACTCTCTCCACTAGGTTCAGCCAATCACTGTCATGTTATAATTGTTGATGAATGAACCATGCACCATTGTAGAGATAATAGAGTAGAGATAAAAAATATATAATACACTTATTATATAAAATATATCAAATATTCATAATATATAATCATATAGAAAATATGTAAAACTAAAAGCAAATCATATATATAAAAACTCCCTCAGGTTGATGCTTGGTCCTCCTCCCCGTAGTTATCCAATCACCCTAGAAAGTCATTTTCTCCTATGTAAAATATAGTAAAAGTTCACATGGAATTCACCCATCACATTTTACTATCACTTTTGAGGATATAGGAGAGAATTTTGTTCATTCATGAAATAATCACCAAAATAACTCCATTTTCTTCACCATGGTGTGGTAACTCCTATTTCATTCCAAATATCCTTTCACGACGCCCATATTACCCCCTCCATACCATATAAAATAAATATCAAAATGTATATATCCAAAAAATATTATAATATTTCATTTATTAAAATATTAATTATCATCACAAAACCTTGGCATGTAACATCCCAATATGACAATTTCCTATCGTCATATACTACCTCCACAATTTCAAAAGCTTCACAAAAAGCATACATGTTTAATATTTTCTACAAACCTATGAGCCATGTATTTTCCATCTTCCATTCATATGATATTTCCACCTTCATCAATATTCATGGTATTTGGCTTGAGCTTATCACCATGATATTAATTTCATCTTTCCCATCAATTTTCTTGATGTTTCTTTCACACATCATTCAAAACTCATGTTTTTTCACCATTGAAGATCACATCCCCAAAAATTCCTTGAATCCATAAAATTGGGATATTCCACTAGTGAGTGTTTCATTACTACCATTTTTAGGAATATTAATATAAAATCATGTCTATTTGATGTTCCATCATCAGTTCTTCCTTTTTGTAGGTCATTTTAGGTTCATTCAAGGCAGATTCGTAGTTCCTTTACTGTGGTTAGATCATAGTTGGTTATTTTGTTAGAATAGAGGAGATTTTAGTTTTACAAATTTTTTATCTTGACTTGAACATTAGTATCCATGATCGTAATCCCCTCTATAGGTGTCAGAGTTCTTATTCAATCACAGTTCAGTTCACGCTGGATGGGGATATAATACATTTTAGCTACAAAAAACAAATGTGGAGTATATACCATGCATTTTTTGGTTCTTATCCATGGATAGTCTGTGGTAATTACTAGTTGTAAGTGATTTTTATGGTTTAATTATTTCATTAATATCATGTACTAGTTTCACTAAAAATGTGTGCATCCATTCCATGCAATGTTTCATGCATTCTAAGCCAGTGCGTCAATCCCCCGTGAATTTGTTATTACTACTACCATGAATGTTTGTTTCATCACATGATCTCTACACCCATTACAAATATTGTCTCCTTCATGTGGATTTTTTTTAGTGTTTATAGTTTGAAGCAGGTAGTTATTGTCAGGCATTATGTTCATGGATTTTTTCATTCATGTGGTCATTTTATGTTTCCAAAAATATTCCATGAGCTCAGAACCATTAAAGAATATAGTTTCTTCTCTAGATTGTGATAGAAGTTTCTTAAGTGTTATGTCCATGAAAACACAAGTCCCATTGGGAATATTCCCTAAATGACTCCATATCATGTTGTTGGTCGGAGTGGATACTCAAGAGGGGGGTGAATTGAGTTCCAATTAAAATTTCTGTTTTAAAACTTTGTCTTAAAACCCCCAAATAAAATACTGAATTAAACTGTAGTGAATTTATATCAAAGTAAGGGTTCGGTTGGGTTCTCAAGGGATTGATTATTTCCTAGTTAATCAAAACAGAATGGTTGATTAACTTTTGAAACCAACTTACTAATTTACAACTGATATAAACACTTGCGAATTTAATTATCAAAGTGACTTTAAAACAGTTTTGGTTTTAAAGAGATTAGAAGCGGAATAAAAGAATAACTTTGAAAGATATGAAACAGCAGATATAACCAAGAGGTTCAGTCTCAAGCCGAGACTTAGTCCTCTCAAAAGCTTTTATAAAAAGATGATCCACACCCTGGATCTAGGATAACAACAGCAACTAGCTGTTCAGGTCCAAGACCTCTACCACAGTTATTCGTGGGAGCAAACACAACAGCAACTAGCTGTCCAGGTCACACGACCTCTACCACTATCCCAGTGGGAAAAAAAAATGAGGAGAGTTGAGTGAGGATTTACAAATCCTCCAGTTAGAGTACAGGAGACAGTGTGTGTGTAAAATACAGAATATAACACACACTGCTCAATATGTAAAAGGATAAATCACAGATCAAATATTTAGAGTTTAGAAATGGCTCTAGTGATTGTCGTGCAGTTGTGGACTCCTTTGATTGATCAGAATTCGCTCTGAGTCCTCTTTTGGTTTCTGTCTGGAAAAAAGAGTATCGTCTGTTTCCTTGACTTCCAGGTTCATAGAATGTTGAAGAAGCTGTTGAGTTGATATTCTCTTTTTTTTCTCAGCTCTTCTCTGGTACGCACGATTGTAGGTGATCTTCTTGTAAGCTCAGATTTCTTTCTTCATGTACACCAGCTTGAGTGTTCTTCACTTGTTCAGTGCGGCTGCAAGCACTTCACAACACGTGTTCAACTCTATTATCTATTCATGTGTATACATGCGTGTGTATCTCTATTTGAGCTTGTCAACAACATCCTTCTTTTAAAGCACGAGATCCGGCAAAAGATATGATTTCCTTTTTGCAGGTACGAGGTACGGTTCCCTGACATCCAACAACACACATTAAATAAATGACAGAGCATTTAAAATATTTCTAATATGACCATTGGTTAGATTAAATAAAGATAAAGAAATTCAAACAGCTGTTTATGACTATCAGTGTGTCAAGTGATCGGTGGGTCATCAGCATCGGTGAGACATCTTCGGTGACTCATTCGATCAGCATCGGTGAGACATCTTCGGCGACTCATTTGATCAGCATCGGTGAGACATTTTTCAGTGACTCATTTGATCAGCATCGGTAAGACATTTTCGGTGACTCATTTGATCAGCATCGGTAAGACATTTTTAGTGACTCATTTGATCAGCATCGGTAAGACATTTTCAGTGACTCATTTGATCAGCATCGGTGAGACATTTTTGGTGACTCATTTGATCAGCATCGGTGAGACATTTTCGGTGACTCATTTGATCAGCATCAGTGAGACATTTTCGGTGACTCATTTGATCAGCATCAGTGAGACATTTTCAGAGACTCATTTGATCAGCATCAGTGAGACATATTCGGTGACTCATTTGATCAGCATCGGTGCGACATTTGTCCTTTGACATGGATCAGTGCGACCGTTGTCCTTTGATATGGATCGGTGTGACCGTTGTCCTTTGATATGGATCGGTGCGACCTTTGTCCTTTAATATGGATCGGTGCGACCGTTGTCCTTTGATATGGATCGGTGCGACCGTTGTCCTTTGATCCAGAGGACTTCCAAAAAAACTTGTAAATCAATAACAAAGAGATAAAAACTTGATCCAACCAATATACACAGATTCATTAAGAGATTGTGATTATTAAAACAGCAACCATAGGAAGAATTCAACAATCTTCCAGAGGGTTCAATAATCTCCCCCTTTTTGATAATCACAAATCTTAGACAATCACAAAGCTTAGCCATTAATAAATATAAGATATCATCAATAATAAGGCATAATAAGAATCATAAAAAAATGAGATATAAATCTCCCCCTGAAATTAGGCCTGTTAAAAATGTATGCAAGCATTGCCATACAAAGATATAAATCTCCCCCATATCTCCTATGGATCCATAGAGATATAGATTTCTCCCCCTTTAGGATAATCAAAAAGGAGGGAAAACAGATAATAAAGAAGAGATTAAAAGACGGCAGCAGGGAGGATAAAAAGAAAAGAGAATAAAGTTCATAAGACATCATAGTACAATCACAACAGGGTTCATCCTATCAACAACAACGCACAAATATTACTGGGGGTGTAAAGGGGCTTTTCCCTTGTCGGACGGATCAATGGTGGGTAAGTTGGAAGGCTTGGAGTAAGGTTGAACTGGGCGAATTTGAAACGGGGGTAAAACGACTCTCGAGGTTGGAGGAGAGGAAGCCACCGAAATTTGCTGTGGAGCCGTAGGAGCTGGTTGAGAAGATTGCTGAGGAACTGGTCGAAGATGAGAGGGAGCTTGAGCAACAGAGATCTGATTTGGAGCAACATCAGAGGCACCGAGAGGGTCAGCAGTAGGAAGCACAACGACAGTGGCTTGTGCATTCAGATAAGGCTTCAAAAGATTTATGAAATTATGAATAACTTCTGCACCATACTGCATAGCCTTCTCAAAATCATCCTTATTTTCCATGAACCGTTCCAAGGTTGGAGTAAAATCTTGAAACTGACGAACTTGAGTTTTGAAAGCTTGAGTGACTGGAGGTAGTGTCAGATTTTCAGCTAGCACTTTGAAATTCGCAGTCATCTCATGCTTGGTATAGATTTTTGAAAAGTAGTGATCAACCTTTTCCTTGATTTCTCTCTGAGCTTTAGTGGCATCTGCTGAATATACTGTTACCATTTTATGAATGTGATCACTGTGATCCTTCATCTTCCTCAATGATTCCAAATCCAGAACTTTCCTAATGGCGGCCAATTCATCATGCACAAACTGCTTCAGAGCCTCTAGCTCACGAGTGGTGATCTTGGTTACTTTGCCTGTACTGGCTTGAGAAACTGTCTGAGTTATCTCAGCCTTCAACTTTCTCAGATCAGACTTCTTAAGATGTTCAATCAGATTCCGCAACACTTCCATCATACCAGAGATAGTGGATCTAAATTCATTGGATAAAGAAACTAACCCAGATTGTAGATCCTTTAGAATCTGATTTAGAGAGGCTATGTGTCTGCCAATAAACTCACCATTATTGGCCAGGTCTGGTGTAATAGCCTTTGAAATTTCTTCTCTAACTGTGTCTCTCACAGCAGTAAGCAACTCCCTTTTTAACTGTCAAAATCAGACTGAGAGACAGTAGAACTAGGTAGATGAGAACCAGCAACATCAACAACATGAGCAGACCTTGCCCCAACTGGTTGGCTTTCCATCATAACCGCAGTAGATTCTGATTCTTCTTTTTCTTCCTCAGAATACTCTAAACCCAAAACAACAAAACCAGGGTAATCATCCCAGACAGCAGCACACAGAGTATATTTCAGTTTATCATAACTTGCTTTTCCACTGTTTTTAAGAGATTATCTCTTGCCATTGGCATCTGTTTCTGGTACAGTTTTATGTGTTTCCGTTTGAGGTACAACAAGACCATCCACCGTTCGGTTATCACCATCACCATCATTATCATCATCATCCTCATCTCCATTCTCATTTCCATTCTTCATAGAAACATCACTGTCAGATACTTCAGTGTCACTGGCTTCTTCATCACCAAGAACTGGTTCTGATTCAGGTAAGGGTAAAGGTGGACTGGCAGGTCCAAAGTCTATTCGTCTCTTAGGACTCACAGTATCAGGATCACTCCTATAATCAGGAGATGACATACTTCCTTCTTCTGTTTCAGCGTCTTCCATCCCTTGTTTTCCAGACTCTTCAGTGTCTTTATTCCTTTCAACATTTACCTCTTCTTCGTCATCAGAATAAATTGGTTCCTCATCCGATTTCAAACCAGGGTCTCTCATACCCTTCGGACTCTTTCCATGATCAGTGGGATTGTAGGATTCATACAACTTGTCCTCATCAGCAACCCATCATTTTTTCCATGGGTTCCAGTTTATCTTCATCTGTTTACAAATCTCTTTGGTAATACAAAAAGCACTATCAGATTCAGCTATCTCATCAGCTTCATCAACACATTCCAGACTTTTTAACATAGCAGAGATCATTTTGGGATAGAACAGGGCAGTGGCTTTCTTAGAAGGTTTCACCATTCCAGCTATGTGCACCATTAGATATCTACACAAATTGATCTTCTCATGGGTCTTTAGTAAAAACAACAGAAAAACATCCTGGTATCTTAAAGTAGCAAAATCTCCTTTCCTGGAGCAAATTTGGTGCTGAATAAACTTAAAGAGAAGTCTACATTCACCGTCCAGCTCCGATGCTATGATTCTCCTTGACTCTCTGTTTCCAGTCAAAAGCTCTGAAGCTAACTCATAAGAGAAATACTCAGTGGTTGGAGGAATGTTTCCAGCATAATCCACATACCGACCCTCGTGGGGTACATTCAAACATTCAGCCCATTGTTTTGACGAAAAAGATATTTTCTTTCCTTTCACTACCGAAGACATTCTGGCACCCTCGACACCATCTAAAGTAACTTGCAAATTTATATAAAACTCATGCACTAGCTTTGGGTAGTATACACATGTTTTGTCTGAGAACCAGGCTTTCTATCCTTGCGAATCTAAAACTTTTAACAATAGCGACTTACTTGTCAAAAGCCAGGCGGAGCTGACTTCCTTTTCTACAACAACAATCCGAGTTTCCAGGTTCGGATTTATTGATCTTTGAGTGGTACTACTCGACTCACCTCGAGAACGCTTTGACGGTTCAGGACTTTCTGATCCTTTGCTTGGTCTCTTCTGCTTAGCCATTTGATGATTCTTGGGAAAGCAGGAGTTCGAAGGTTCGAAGTGGAGGAGAAGAGAGAAAATAAGTTTTGGTGGGAAATAAATGAATGGTCGACGATTTGGGGAATATGAATAGTAGCGTATCATTTATTTCATCATTTAGGGTTCCCATAATAAAGATAAGTAGTTAATTAATCACAAAAATAAAAAGTAATATATATAAATAAAAAAAAGACCGGTTTCACAGATCAGTTTCACAGATCAGTTTCACAGATCAGTTTCATAGATGAGTTTCACAGATCAGTTTCACAGATCAGTTTCACAGATCGGTTTCACAGATCGGTTTCACAGATCGGTTTCACAGATCGGTTTCACAGATCGGTTTCACAGATCGGTTTCATAGATCGGTTTCACAGATCGGTTTCACAGATCGGTTTCACAGATCGGTTTCACAGATCGGTTTCATAGATCGGTTTCACAGATCGGTTTCACAGATCGGTTTCACATATCGGTTTCACAGATCAGTTTCACAGATCCGTTTCACAGATCAGTTTCACAGATCAGTTTCACAGATCAGTTTCACAGATCAGTTTCACAGATCAGTTTCACAGATTAGTTTCACAGATCGATCATACATAATTCTTGTTTAATAAAATTCATTCTTTCAGAGCATAAAGGCTTTGTAAAAATATCAGCTAATTGATGTTTAGAACTAATAAATTTTAGAGAAATATCACCTTTTTGATAATGACCTCTTAGAAAGTGATGTCTGATATCAATGTGCTTAGTTCTAGAGTGAGACACAGGGTTCTTAGATATGTTGACCGCACTAGTATTGTCACAGTTAATTGAAACTTGTTTAAAATCAAATCCATAGTCCAATAAGGTGTGTTTCATCCACAGAATCTGTGCACAGCAACTACTAGCAGTGATGTATTCTGCTTCAGCAGTAGACAATGCAACTGAGTTTTGTTTCTTACTACACCCTGATACTAGTGATTTTCCAAGTAAATGACATGTTCCAAATGTGCTTTTCCTATCTAACTTGCATCCAGCAAAGTCAGCATCTGAATAACCGGTTAGGTCAAATGATTGTCGTTTTGGATAAAACAAACTTAAATTCACGGTATACTTAAGATATTTAAAAATCCTTTTAACAGCCAGTAAGTGTGATTCTTTAGGATTAGCTTGAAATCTAGCACACATACACACACTAAACATAATATCTGGTCGACTAGCAGTAAGATAAAGTAAACTCCCAATCATACCTCTGTAATTAGTTTGATCTACTGGTTTACCAGTTTCATCTAAATCCAATTTACAGGTGGTACTCATAGGTATATCACTTTCCTTAATACTATCCAAACCAAAACGTTTTAATAAATCCTTAGTATATTTACTTTGACTTAGAATAATTCCATCTTTAGTTTGAAAAATTTGAAAACCAAGAAAATACTTAAGCTCTCCCATTAAGCTCATTTCAAACTCATTTTGCATAACCTATAAAAATTCAGTGCATAAAGAATTTTTAGAAGATCCAAAAATAATATCATCAACATAGATTTGTACTATTAACACATCTTTTGAAATCCTTTTTATAAAAAGAGTGGGATCAGCTATTCCTTTTGTGAATCCTTTTGAAATAAGAAAGTTTGAAAGTCTTTCGTACCAAGCTCTTGGAGCTTGTTTTAAACCATATAAAGCTTTAGAAAGTTTAAAAACATGATTTTGAAAATGAGGATTTGAAAAACCAGGTGGTTGTTCTAAAAAAACATCTTCAATAATAAAACCATTTAGAAAAGAACTTTTCACATCCATTTGATATAACTTGAAATTCAGATGTGATGCATAAGCAAGTAAGATCCTAATAGCTTCTAATCTAGCTACAGGTGCAAAGGTTTCCTCATAGTCAATTCTTTCTTCTTGATTGTAACCTTGTGCAACTAGCCTAGCTTTGTTTCTAATGATGTTTCCAAATTCATAAACTTTGTTTCTAAACACCCATTTTGTGCCTACGGTTATAGTGTCCTTAGGTCTTTCTACTAATTTCCAGACTTTGTTTCTTTCAAATTGATTTAGTTCCTCTTGCATAGCCATTACCCAAAATTCATCATTGATAGCATCATTGATATTTTTAGGTTCTAGCTGTGACAAGAAGGCTTGATGTTCAACCTGATTTCTAAGAGAAGCTCTAGTCTGTGTTCCTCTATCTAGATTTCCTACGACATCATCTAAAGGATTGTTCTTCAGAATCCTAGTTGGTCTTGAAAAGGTAGGGATATAGATTTCAGGTTCATCTACAGGTTGAGGTTCAATAGAAGTAGGGTCTAGAAAATTTCCAGAACTGGATGTTTTAACTACAGGTCCACTGTTTTTATCATTAAGGTTCAAACCAGAGAGATCATCTTCAAGATTTTCAAGAGAGGTCTTAGGTTCATGTGGATCATTTTCATCGAATTTGATGTGAACAGATTCTTCCACACATTTGGTTCTCTTATTAAAAACTCTATAGGATTTACTGGAAGTTGAGTAACCTAGAAAAATTCCTTCATCACTCTTGGATGAAAACTTATCAAGATTATCTTTAGTGTTAAGAATAAAGACTTTGCAGCCAAAAACTTTGAAGTAGTTAACCTTAGGTTTCCTATGGTTCCATAACTCATAATGGGTCCTCTTAAGAACAGGTCTGATCAAGACTCTATTAATTACATAACAAGCTGTATTTACAGCTTCATCCCAAAAGTAAACAGGTAGGTCATACTCATTAAGCATAGTTCTAGCAATTTCTTACATTGTTCTATTCCTCCTTTCTACTACACCATTCTGTTGAGGTGTCCTAGGGGTAGAGAAATTGTGACTATAGCCACTGTGTGAGCAGTAAGCTTCAAACTCATGATTTTCAAACTCACGACCATGATCACTTCTTAGGGTTTTAATCTTAAGTCCACTAAGGTTCTCTACAGACTTGGAATATTTAACAAAGTAAGAACAAGCTTCACTTTTGTGAGCCAGAAAGTATACCCAAGTATATCTAGAAAAGTCATCCACAAGAACATAGACATAATGCTTCCCATTTAAGCTAGAAACTCTAGAAGGTCCAAATAAATCCATGTGAACCAACTCGAGAGGTTGAGAAGTTGACACTTCTTTCTTTGATTTAAAAGAAACTTTATGTTGCTTTCCCTTTTGACAGGGATTACAAACTTTGTCTGCTAGAAATTCAAGTTTGGGTAGGTCTCTAACTAAGTTATTCCTAGCAAGTTTTCTAAGTGAATGCACATTACATTGTCCTAATCTTCTGTGCCAAATCCAAGAATCTTTATGAAAATAATTTAAACAAGTAATATTTTTCTTAGCTAAAGAATTTAAATCGACAGCATAAACGTTTTCACTTCTTAAAGAAGAAAAAACTAAAACATTTTTAAAGTTAAAAACATTGCAAGAATCATTTTCAAATATAACATAAAAACCATCATCACATAACTGAGAAATACTTAACAAATTTTATTTAAGTCCATCAACAAATAAAACTTTAGAAATTAGTACTGATTCAGTGTTACCAATCTGGCCTAAGCTGATGATTTTCCTTTTAGAATTATCACCAAAGGTGACAAAACCTCCATCAACTCTGACTAAGCTTTTAAAGCATGAGAAGTCTCCTGACATATGTCTTGAACATCCACTATCCAAGTACTAGGTCTTTTTACAGGAGCTCTTTAAGCAAGTTCCCTACAAAACAGATTTAGATAGGAAATGATTTTGGTACCCAGATCTTCTTGGGTCCAGAAAGGTTATCCATTAATACTTTAGGTACCCAGATTTGTCTAATGGGTCTCATAGAATTTCTAGAATCAGCAGATTTGGAAAGATAAATCTTATTAGATCCATAACTATGAATATAACACGTTGAAGCATATGAAGTTCCAAAGCTAGGTAAATTCTGTCCAGATTTAGGAATGAATCTAGTTCTGGTAATCTTCCTTTGTCCAGGTTGGTATCCTATACCAGTAGTATATATAGGTGCTATTTTCTTACCTAGCATCTAAGTAAGAGTATATTTACCATTTGTAAATTTCTCTAAGTATTTCTTGAGTTGCTCATTGGATAATTTTAGTTCAGTGTTCTCTTTAAGCAACTGAACATTCTTTTCCATTTCAATATCAAGATCAAATATTTGTTTAACAGTTAAAGCGTACTGTTTCTTTAAACCTTTGTATTTGTCTTTCAGCTCATTACAGGTTTCTTCTAACATATCACAATATTCAAACAGTTCAGATTTGGACATGTTATCACATTCAGAATCATCTCCAGAATAATATGAATTAGAAGCAGGAGTTTCTGAAGTTACCTCAGCAGCGTTTGTCATAAAGCACATGTTTGCCTTGTTTCTGTGTTCAGTTTCAGAAACTTCAGATTCACTAGAACTGTCCTCAGAAGCACTCCAAGTAGCCTTCATCGCTTTTTTATACTTGTTATCCTTGTATTCATACTTCTTCTTGTATTTCAGCTTTGGACAGTCTGCTTTTATGTGTCCCTTCCTTTTGCACTCATAACATACAACTTCATCTGATTTTTCAGATTTCTTCCAATCCTTTTTCCAATGTCCCTTGTTGTCATACTTACCTTTGTAGTTTTTCTTTCTGAAAAACTTCTTCTTCCTATAAAATTTCTTAAACCTTATAGCAATGTGAGCCATCTCAGCATCACTTTCAGAGTCACTCTCACTATCTTCACAGCTTGAGCTTTCATTGATAGCTCAAAGCTTTTCCTTATCCTTATTCTTTGAGGTTGTAGTTTTGAAGGCAACAGACTTCCTTCTAGGTTCATCATCTTATTCTTTGTTTACTTTGAGTTCTTCTTCATACATCATCAACTTTCCAATTAGTTCCTTGACTGGTAGTTCACCAATGTCACATGATTCTCTAATGGAGACAGAGGTTCCTCTCCATCTTTCAGGTAGACATCTCAAAATTCTCATGATTTGTTCCTTTGCAGGAACATCCTTTCCTAGAGAAGTCATTGTGTTGAAAATTTCATTGAACCTGAGATACATATCAGAAATGGGTTCATCAGGCTTCATCTTAAAATTATCATACTTAATAGTATAAGTGTTCAATATCATATCCTTAACATTAGTTGTTCCTTCATGAGACACAGCTAAGGTATCCCAAATCTCATAAGCAGTTTTACAGGCAGATATTCTATTAAATTCCTCATCTCCTAGAGCACAGTATAAAGCATTCATAGCTTTACAATTATTATTGTAGGCTGTCTTAGTAGCTTCATTCCAAGTAGTTCTAACAGTAGTAGGAATTTTATATTCAGATTCTATAGCAGTCCAAATATCAAAACCCATGCTTTCTAAATGAATTTTCATCTTGATTTTCCACTAAGCATAGTTAGTGCCATTGAAAAATGGTGGTCTATTGGTAGCAACACCTTCAACTCTATTATCCATGATATCTTACTTAAGGCAAAGATTTTAAAGAGATAACAATTTAGAAATAACAGAAATTTTAAGAACTTTAAACTACAACTAAAATCACAATTGAAGAACAGAGTACAAAAATATTTTAAACAACCTCTGATACCCAATGTTGGTCAGAGTGGATACTCAAGAGGGGGGGGGGGGGTGAATTAAGTTCCAATTAAAATTTCTGTTTTAAAACTTTGTCTTAAAACCCCCAAATAAAATACTGAATTAAACTGTAGTGAATTTATATCAAAGTAAGGGTTCAGTTGGGTTATCAAGGTATTGATTATTTCCCAGTTAATCAAAACAGAAAGGTTGATTAACTTTTGAAACCAACTTACTGATTTACAACTGATATAAACACTTGCAAATTTAATTATCAAGGTGACTTTAAAATAGTTTTGGTTTTAAAGAGATTAGCAGCGGAATAAAAGAATAACTTTGAAAGATATGAAACAGCAGATATAACCAAGAGGTTCAATCTCAAGCCGAGACTTAGTCCTCTCAAAATCTTTTATAAAAAGATGATCCACACCCTGGATCTGGGATAACAACAGCAACCAACTGTTCAGGTCCAAGACCTCTACCATTGTTATTCGTGGGAGAAAACACAACAGAAACCAGATGTCCAGGTCACACGACCTCTACCACTATCCCAGTGGGAAAAACAAAATGAGGAGAGTTGAGCGAGGATTTAAAAATCCTCCAGTTAGAGTACAGAAGACAGTGTGTGTGTAAAATACAGCATATAACACACACTGCTCAATATGTAAAAGGATAAATCACAGAGCAAATATTTAGAGTTTAGAAATGGATCTAGTGATTATCGTGCAGTTCTGGACTCCTTTGATTGATCAGAATTCGCTCTGAGTCCTCTTTTGGTTTCTGTCTGGAAAACATAGTATCGTCTGTTTCCTTGACTTCCAGGTTCAGAGAATGTTGAAGAAGCTGTTGAGTTGATGTTCTCTTTTTGTTATCAGATCTTCTCTGGTACGCACGATTGTAGGTGATCTTCTTGTAAGCTCAGACGTCTTTCTTCATGTACACCAGCTTGAGTGTTCTTCACTTGTTCAGTGCGGCTGCAAGAACTTCACAACACGTGTTCAACTCTATTATCTATTCGTGTGTATACGCGCGTGTGTATCAATCTTTGAGCTCGACAACAACATCCTTCTTTTAAAGCACGAGATCCGACAAAATATATGATTTCCTTTTTGCAGGTACGAGGTACGGTTCCCTGACATCCAACAACACACATTAAATAAATGAAAGAGCATTTTAAATATTCCTAATATGACCGTTGGTTAGATTAAATAATGATAAAGAAATTCAAACAGCTATTTATGACCATCAATGTGTCAAGTGATCGGTAGGTCATCAGCATCGGTGAGACATCTTCAGTGACTCATTCGATCAGCATCGGTGAGACATCTTCAGTGACTCATTCGATCAGCATCGGTGAGACATTTTTCGGTGACTCATTTGATCAGCATCGGTAAGACATTTTTGGTGACTCATTTGATCAGCATCGGTAATAAATTTTCGGTGACTCATTTGATCAGCATCGGTAATACATTTTTGGTGACTCATTTGATCAGCATCGGTGAGACATTTTCGGTGACTCATTTGATCAGCATCGGTGAGACATTTTCAGTGACTCATTTGATCAGCATCGGTGAGACTTTTTCGGTGACTCATTTGATCAGCATCGGTGAGACATTTTCGGTGACTCATTTGATCAGCATCGGTGAGACATCTTCAGTGACTCATTCGATCAGCATCGGTGAGACATTTGTCCTTTGACATGGATCGGTGCGACCGTTGTCCTTTGATATGGATCGGTGCGATCGTTGTCCTTTGATATGGATCGGTGCGACCGTTGTCCTTTGATATGGATCGGTGCGACCGTTGTCCTTTGATATGGATCGGTGCGACCGTTGTCCTTTGATCCAAAGGACTTCCAGAAAAACTTGTACATCAATAACAAAGAGATAAAAACATGATCCAACCAATATACACAGATTCATTAAGAGATTGTGATTATTAAAACAGCAACCATAGGAAGAATTCAACAATCTTCCAGAGGGTTCAACACATGTGATCCAATGGTGTTTAATTATTTTATATGTGGTCCACATAAATAAATACCACATAAATGTTCTACTTTTCTTGGTTCTGCTTCATAAAACAAGGAATTCTGTTTGGAATAAAATATTTTGCGGTGTTCATGTCTTAAGAAGAAACCGATTATGGAATAAGGATAGTTTGAGGGTTTTTTTGTTGTTCAACAAAAAACATAACATAGTTGATATAATAAATAACTTATCATTGTAAATATCTTAACAAATTCTTTTGATGAAGTCCAATAGATTGAGGTTGATGAACTAAGTTTTTGTAATGAGAATACAATGTTATAGTACTTATGTTACAAAGATCAAATGAATTATGTATATAAAAATTTTAATGGTACAAATTTGAAAAATATACCAGTTATAGGATAAATATTCTTTTTATTTATACTGAGTATGAAATAAAAAGTTTAACTAATGTTTCTATAATGTTCTATTATATAATGGTGTTCTATAAGGAAAATCATGTGATAATTTTTTTTCTTCAAAGAACCAAAAATCATTACTACTAAAAGGTCTCATAATCCAAGATTGAGTAGAAAGGAGATTTTGAGATAAGGTTGTACAATGTTTATGCCACTAAGTATTGTGAACTATATCAGAATAATTATGTTGGAAAAAGGTGAAACTATACTAAAGTTATAGAGGTGAAGTAATAATGTTTCATTATTCAAATTTATAGGGTTATTTTGTTTTCATGTAATGCAGTACAAAGTGTTATCGAAAAGACATATATGTAATTTTATGATTTGAGGCTGTTTAAAAATGTATTAGATAGAGGACATGAAGAAATATCAATGGACATAGTTTTATCAAATTAATTATTTTATGTCATATTATATTTTCCACTGAATGGATCACTATTTTTCATTGATCAGAAAAAAGGTTTAGAGGTCACAAAATAGACTTTTATATGTTCATCAGACAATCGAATGTTTTCATGTGTATGATTTCTATCATACAAACTTGAAAAATATTATGTTGTGAATTGTATAATTTATATAATGATCAAAAAGTGGACTCTATGTCATATGAAATAAGTATACATATAAATTCATCATATGAAAAAGTTCGTCTAAAATTCATCAGAAAGAGGTTTCCTAATAAGGGGAACTGATATAGTTTTTCAAATAAATACGTTGAAGGAATGAATATTCTTATGAATGAATTAAATGTGTTCCTATGAATTTCCAAGGAAACACATGGCAGAGTTTCATTGTATGGAATAGGGGTTAGTAATATAAACCAAACAAAAAGTTGTTCTATATTTATGAGTTTTTCATAATGTAATTTATGTGAAGATGTTGGGCTATCCATTCAACATTACAACGATTGTAGAGTTATGATCATGATTCTTACTTAGATCTAAGGATGTTTGAATAAGTTTCTTCATGTTTATTATGAAAGAAAAATTCCAATGAATTATTGAAACATTTCTTTAAGAAATATTAAAGTTAGTCAAACATTTGAAAATGTTGAGGGGGATATTTAATGTTTGATTGGGATATTTTAATTTTATGTTCTTGCTACACCCAAATTTTATAGGTAAGAACTACTTATATAAAGGGGGTTGGTGTGATGTGAAATTGTGTATTTTATGGTAGATGGGTAAGACGATGCATAAGTGAAGGGTTGATTGGATGAACATTATGAAGAGGAATTAGTCACACAGGAACTAGAAAATATTTCCCATCAGTTGGTATCAGATGAATGATGTAAATAGAAGACCAGATGAACATTTTGTAGATGTGATTAGGTAAAATGGTTGTAGAAGAAAATGGAAGAATTTTTTATTGAACTAATTTTCATTAGACCAAGTATACGATATGAATAAGTGATCAGATAGATTGTTTCATACAAAAGTTTTCAAAAATGTTCTTTCTTGCTATTGCCAAAGAAATTGAAGAGGAATTAGAACTTTCAAGAAGGGAATATGTGATGAATGTTCTAGAAGAAAAGTAAAAATAATTCAAATAATATTGGTGAAATTTTTTTATTTATATAAAAAAAACTATAGCATATATCTATTTGAGGAGCACATTAATTTTTTATTTTCTATAGTGCTTCTCAAGTGAAATGATATTTCATACTTATAGTAACCACCATAACATTTTTTTCTCAAGATTTTTTGGTCTCTGATTACATTGAAACAATACCAAGGAGTAGATACTCTTATTTTTTGGTGAATCATGTAAATACTTCTAGTCCTATGGTTTTTATTTTTTGATGGTTTCTAGTAGATTTGATTCTCACTAATCAAAGGTGAATGTTGTTTCTTATATAAGAAAACCTAAGAAGAAAATATCACTGATTCACCCCCTCCTCCTCTCAGTGATCACATAGATCTTGATTGACCTTTTCACATTCCATACATACATCATGGTATCCTTCTTAGTGTCACCCCACACCAATACCCTTACTACTTCCCCTAGCAGTGACCATGTCTTTAATTTATCCTCTATTACCTCATATGTAGAATATATTACATGTTTTCCCATCCAAACTAAAAAAAACTTATCTTTTATATTTATTATATTTTTCAAATAAATTCTAAGAAAAATATTACATTCTATTATTATATAAAACTACTATAAATTAATCTAGTCTATATTGAAAATCAAAATAAAATGAAACTATATATTCAAGATAATGGATATAAAAATATAAATTATAGATATCAAACTCCCCACAGTTGAAACCAGTTCTCATCATTAAGGAAAACCTCAAAATCCTAGAAAAAACAATTCATACCCCAACAAAGGATACATTAAAATCATCTATCTCATAAAAACAATGTTATAAATGAAAAATTAAAAAACACCAAAAATACCCAATAAAGATATTCTAGATCATGCTTCATCTATAATTATAAACTGAAGGTATTTTTCCTCTTCCAACTTCATTATTCAATATCACATTAGTATTCATTTAATTTATTATTTAACTAACCAGAAATTATTTTCACCCATCACTCAAGAACATATTATAGGAGTAAGGATAAATTTTAAAAAATATATGCTCTATCCCTAGGATTATATTTTATCTACCACTCCACTTACAAATCAAAACATAAAAATCAAGAGGACTTATCATTTACGGTTTTAATGTATCTAAGGCTAAAGGGTAGGTGGATAATGATGTGAAAAATATAATTTGAGTTTTGAAAAAAGAGGGATGTTTTCTTTATCAATAAATCATGTCATTCAAGATAAATATCAATGAAAAGGATTCCCCTTTAGCTTCCTATAAATTAAAAACATCTCCACTTCCTCCTAAATAAACGTTTGGTTACAACATAACATGTAATATATTGAATAAATTCAACTTTTTATCATAATTTTCCACTCATTTTTTTTAATGGAACATTTTTAAACACAAAGTCTCACACCCGTGTATGTGAAAACCACTAATAACTCAATCCACATGATCAATATCTTTTCAAAACTAAGGGGAATTGTTATCAAAGGAAGGGGGAAGCTTTGTTATTCTAATATAAACCAAGGCTTTACAGGTTCATACTTTTTTCTTCATTCTAATTTTGTTTTAATTTTTCCCCATTATTTGAAGATGTGGATGATTTGGTAAATAATGCTGACTAAAGTTGTGAACCATCCCAAATAACCAATATTTTCCTCCCACATGCAGGTATTAGGTTATATAGTAGATGTGGATGGGTTGGGTATTTGAAATTTTTCATCATCGGATCGACATAAACACATTACCTATAACAATTAGAAACCCATAAAACTTTGATTATATCATGAGAAATATTTTAGAAAAAAATTAAAGCGAACCGTTATATCATTCGATTTGAAGTCTTCTTAAATTACCACATGTTACCAAAAACCATTTCTCTAAGGAACATAGTTCATATCCTTCTAGATCATCAACATTTTCTTTTAAATTTTTCATGAAAACTGATCATTGATATCTGGGTACTAGAGAGAAGATCCAAAAATGCATTCGACATCCCAATGATCACCAATCAACTATTCCATTGATCCTCTCAGGAGATCTTGGAATAATTTCTTACAATGTCCTATTCTATCACTCGGATGTCATAGGTGGGGAGACGAGCTCTAAATTTCATGTGCATGAAAATTCATTCAAAAAAGAGCTCACTATTTCTTATAGTGTAGACAAAACACTCAAAAATGGATTCTAGGAGCTTATGTAATTAATTCCCACAAAATAATTCTTAAAAAAATGTTATATCTAAATAACTATTTTATATTCACCATTTAATGTTTTATCAATTACTTTTTATATAATTAAAATATTAAATGATAAAAGTGAGTTATTAATTTGATTCGTAATTCTTTAGAACATTAAATGAAATTTTATTATTACAATAATATTTGTTGACTATATATTTTCACATGTATTCATATAAATACTAGTAAATATATTAAATAAATAAATCCAACTCCAAATATTCAATAATCGAATAATAATGAATCTATTAATTCATTGGTTATTTTTTATTCTTGAACATCTCTCCAACCACATGGTAAGGCCCACTATGTCCTATACTCGTATTAATTAGAATATATCAGGATTTTCTATATGTTAAGTGGGTAACCCACTTGGAACTTATATCTATAGTAGTTAATATAATTTATAGACCAATAGCGGGGTCTTGAAACCCATCAAGGCCCCTAAGGAGAAAATGAAAAATCACAACAACAACATCATTTCCTATGAACACATGTCATGTAATATAATATATTTTTCCTATGATATATCATTAAATGGGATAATTTTATTTTTTATCATCCATTATTGTTTTATTATTCATTGAAATTTCTATACATGCTTAACATCTTCTTCTATGTCCATGGATTTAGTAAAGGTACAACTATCATTATCAATTGGACCCAAGATATCAATCCATTTTAGAAGATAATTTCTTTTCTTAATTATTTAATCAAAGTAATATTATCAATGATTCACCCAACATAATCTAAATCTCTATGACATAAATTTCATGGTTTTTTTCATAAATCAATTTACATAGTCAAATGATATACACTAACAATAATATCAATTGAGGAGAGCATTACACAAATTTCCATATAATAACTACCAATGAAACATAAAACATGAAACATGTGGTGTTCCTATTGGTAGGTAAGTCCTCATCATCTCATCTACTTGAGATCATGATGCAATAACTTCATTAGAAGTAATATCTATGATTATGGGGCCCCCAACACATTATCTCCATAAATCATCAATTCTCTATAACCACGATGTATATGGACCATATAAAATATATTTAAGACTACTTAAATGGAATCTATTGCTTCTCATTATAAAAAATCAACTCATAGAATCATTTTATATGACATGTAATCTTAGGATGTGGCCATAAACATATTTTGGATGTAGAAGTATAAACACTATTATGGTAATATAAACACATGTATATTACAAATTTAATATATGAAATTATAATAAATGTATATACTTGTGTTTGGAATAAGGAAACTACTCAAAAAACCACACTCATTTATGGAACCCACACAAAATGGAACCAAGAAACACCCATATCCCTCGTTAATGCTGATGCAATGTCATATAATTAACATCAAAGAATATGTGATGGAAAGAAAAAAAGTCTTGTATTTTGAAAACTTGTCAAAGGAGTCCGTGATTTTTATTGGTTTGAAAAGAGGCCAAATGCAAGGTAGGTCTCAAGGTGAAATGGTCTCAAATAAAATCAATTGATTATCTCAATCATTTATTTTTTTTTAAAATCATTATTCCTTAATAATATTAATAATAATGTTCTATTATTGGATCATACCCTTAGTTGTTTCATTAAATAGATAATGAGAAATATAAATTCCAAAATTGGAGTAGAAAATTCTTAGGAATATAAAACATGAAATGTGTCAATCAGGTCATGAAATTAATAACAACAATCATTTTTTACTATATAAGCATCAGGTAATGAACATCAAGAAGAAGAAATTATATCAAAAATCATTTTTTGGAAACTCTAAATTGATGTGAGAATGAGAATTTTAAAAATGTCCACCTATATCTCTAATTAAATAAAACTATACCTATTAATCATTAAACAATCTGGGTTTCATCCCATAAGTGCTTCCTTTATGGTAATTTACTATAATTTTATATTGGTATCACAAAATTGGAGAATGAAACAAAGTTACCCAACCCGATGATGAAGTTGATTTTAAATACTACTCAATAGAGATAAATAGTCTCCTTCATTTACATTCCAGCTTTGTGACACTAAGTTTTGGTTAATTATATATTTTTTAAAGATTTAATCAAAGAACTATGAATTCCAAATTTTACCATATTTGGTAGCATGATTTTCCCACTACCTATTCTTATTTCTCATGGTCATTAAATATTGTGACTAATCTAAAAATTCAAAAACACTTATTTCTTATTTTAGCATTGGTGGTTCTTATTATTTGAAAATTTTAGTACCCTCCATGTAGTTGTCCTAATCCACTAATTTTTATTCCTTTTTCTCATTTTAAAAATTCTATAAAGAATTCTTGAATTGTTGCATCAATTTTTTCCACTTTTTAAAAAAATTCAAGATTCAATTTTCATGAAGGTATCAACTATCTTCAAGTATTAATCATATATTTTTTCATATTATTTCTCCTTTTTATATGTTGTTATAGTTTATTGGATTTCAAAAAATGTTTCTTATTCTTGTGTTGGATGATTTTATTCCATGAAAAACTATTTTAGTTCACTAATGTCCAGCTCCCCCTCTAATGATTCCTCTTTTTTTACCTATTTAAATCCAATTATATCTTCATCTTTGGACTATTTACATTCCCATACACCATTTCATTAATTAATTACATTATGTTCTTTTCTTATTATTCATCTATGCTCTAAAGAGATTCATGTTAATTTTATTTTTATGAGTATCAAATGGAGGGTTATTTATATTTTTTAGGAGTAAAATAATAATTTTTCCATAATTATAAGTGAACATATGACACATTTCATCCTCATCAATCTTATTTTCACCCATGACCTACACTTCATCAAAATTATTCATTTATCCCTATTTTTAATTCCCGATATTATAATGTAACCACAACTTACTCACTAGGGAATCTAAATTAATAATATTTTGGCTAAGGTTATTGGTTATATGTTCTTTATATTAAAATATTTCTCATGTTTTACAACCTTATGTCTAAAATTTCAATAGTATTCATGAGAAATTTAAAATGTCTTTCGTGTGAATCTGTCTCTTGAGG